>CM076583.1:158268739-158868739 GCA_034641835.2 Pinus albicaulis | reverse complement strand
CTACAGTGATTGACCGCGGTTGTACATCTGGTTTGCGCTCTCTTGTGTATATTCTCGTTTATTAACTCTGGGTTTAATCTCCGATTGAGGAATTCAATTAACACAAACAAAAAAATGTATTTCTTTCTATAAAGCGGGAATTCTATTATCATAAAACAGAGTTAAGTGACCATGGTTTCCCGCAGGGTTCTGCTATGAGTGGGGTTAAATGCACAGGGATTATTCGAATGAATTTACGACTATGGTTCCACTCCATTATAAGTGGTCTTGGTCTCTGGCATTTCAACACAGTCCTGCCATATATATAACGCACAGTTCTACCATATATACAACCTCCATGTCAATCGAATACAAGTGCTCTGTTCAAAAATGGGGATACATTCAAACATAATTCAAACAGTGAATGCCAACTGACTCAAAGCATATCCAATCTCATTGCATTTCATTGCATATTTGAATGTAAAGCCCGGAATGTTATGTGTAATGCCCAGCTGTATAAAAGATTCTCGGAATTTGTATATATATATACATATTCTTGGAATAGCAGCTGTGGCTCTGCCTCTGCCGCTTCTGTCACTCTGCCTCTGCCTCTACTGTTGTGATAACAGCTCTGTCTCCGTATTTGCTTCCTCTGCCTCTGCCTTTATCCTTTATATTCATTTCCTCTTTGCTACCTCCATTGTCTGTCTTTGTCTCCTTGTAACTATTTCTGTCTCTGCATCTGCTACCTCCTTTGCCATCAATGACAACATTTCCAACAAATTGCAGATCTTGGAATTGGCCCAACCCATTCTCTTACCCCTACACTGCAGTTTCATCCAGTGACTGCGTTATTTTAAGTGAAGCATTTGCAGTGGGGCTCTTGCAGATTGTTGGAGGGTGAGATCGTTGGTGAGGGGATCATCCTTTCACTTGAAAGATCCATTGGAGGAGGCATATTTAGTTTGGTCATCATCTACAACCATATCCATCTATTTCTATTTCTGAGTTGCAGCTGCTACGCAACAACTCCGAAATTTTGCAGATTTTGTATTTTCTGGCCAATCCTTCCAGGATTGACATGAGGTAGCCTTTGGGAGCTGAGATATTCACTCCCAATGTTGTCTGGGCCATATATTTTCATATCCATGTATTTGAGATATGTAGCATGCAGTTTCTCTTATAAAACCGCGCTATCATAGCTTGGGCAAACATATGCAGTAGTGTTTTATCATGATTTATGTACTTGTCTCTTGAGGCTGAGCATTGCCTATCTTGAGTAACCTTTTTCCTCAAGATCTTGTATTCATTTGTTGCTGCTATTATTTAATAATATGGATATGGATTTCTCCCACATCTCTATGAGTTGAGTGTCACTACTACTCCATTGTTGCGTTTTCATATTGCTGGATCTCCAACTTTTAGAATATCTTGAGATATTCTCATTGTTGTTGAAAATTCCTTATTTGGGATATTACAGAAAACATAGCAAACATTCCTTTCATGATTCACATTCTAGAGCATATAGAAAAATTGAGCTTATTCATTCAGATTTATGTGGCCCCATGCATCTTCCTTCTACAAATGGAAATAAATATATGATGACATTCATTGATGAATACACGAGAATTTTTTGGGTTTACTTATTGAAGAACAAATTTGATTCTTTTCCAACCTTCAAGAATTTTCATGCATGGATTGAAAATGATGCACAAACTCATATTGGATCTTTATGCACTGATAATGGAAAAGAATACACTTCAAGTGATTTTGAAAACTATCTTCACGAACATGGGATCAAACATCAAACAACTGTGCCTTATAATCTCCAACAGAGCAGTGTAGATGAGAGAATGAATAGGAAAATTTTAAATATGGTTCGCTCCATGGTGTTTTTCAAGTGCAGTTCTATGTGTTGTGTTAATAAAGAATATATGTCATTCTAATGCAATTAGAAATAAAAAGTCTTATGAAATGTGGCATGGACACATTCCTTCGATAAATCATTTCAGGGTCATTGGTTCCACCAGTTATTCTTTGATACCTAAGGAACAAAGAAATAAAATTGGTGCTTATAGTTAAAAATTTATCTTATTGGGGTATTACAATACCTCCAAAGGATATCATCTCTATGTTGAAGTCAATAAGAAGTTTGTAGTATCTAGAGATGCCATATTCCTTGAATCTTCCAAAACTGACAATGTTGTTGAGCGGCAGCTTGATCACTTGGATAAATTCGCACATGTAAAGTCATTTCAAGAATTTGATAATCAGATTCCACATATTGAAGGGGGTATTCCTATACTAAATTAATATGTGCAATCGTCTTCTGAAGCACTCTCTCCCCCACATGAATAACCAACCACGGATGACACCTTGAATAATGTGATTGATAGAACTGGGAGACTGAATCTTGATTCAATCCCAACTTAGTCAAATGGGTGGCATGGGCCATCTCAGAAAGGTCCTCCAAAATGGCTAACAAAGACACTGGAAAATGTTCGTCCCGATGAGGTTGGAAAGACAGGAATAAGAATATTCACCAGGAAAAATGGAGGTGATGTAGATGATTCTGATTCATCTATTGATATGGATGTTTCTTATAATTTTGAATTGAATTTTTCTATAGATCTTGAACCAAATTCCTTCAAAGAATTCACTTCTCATGATGAATGAAATGAAGCGATGCAAAAGGAGTATGATGCCTTGATAAATAATGGCACTTGGAAGCTAGTTGATCCTCCATTGGGAACCAAACCAATTGGCTGCAAGTGGGTCTACAAGAAAAAGTACAAATTTGATGGCTCACTTGAGAAGCATAAATCCAAGCTTGTGGAAAAAGGTTTTGCACAGAAATAAGGGGTCGATTATGAGGAGACTTTTTCCCCCACGGAAAAATGGGCTACCATCTGGACACTCTTTGCCTTAGCAACTCAGAATGGTTAGAAAGTCCATCATATGGAAAAGGTTAGTAATATATCACACTGCTATTATGGAAAACACTATTATTTGAGTGATGCATGATTCCATCATATTAGTAACATGGCATATTAATGCAATCATAAATATTTTGTCTCGTCTCATCACATGATATTACTCACCACTTATCTAGAAAAAATATTTTTAAAATAAAAAATATTCTAACTTCATAAGATATGTATCATAAATGTAACAACCTTGGTTAAAACTCCTTGTAATAAAAGTTAAAAATAATAACCACAGTTGAAAATAATTTCCATTTTCTCCTAATTTCCATTTATTTATGAAAATAACGGAAATTAGGAGAAAATGAACATGAAAGGTCATAGGTTGCATGTGAGGATTAAAATGAAGTAAAATAATGGAAAATGAAGAAAATAAAGGCCTCGTTAATAAAAATGATTTTGAGGATCAGTTGGTAAGATTTTTGGCTAAAGCTTTTGGTCAGTGCATTTTTGGAACTCTCTCATTACTCTCTCTCTCTCTCTCTCTCTCTCTCTCTCATACTCTTGGATACTTAAAGTTTTCTTGGAGAAATATTGGAGAGTATGGATACTTGATTATCTAGAGAAAGAAGGAAAAGGAAGAGCAGGAAAGCGCAAGTGGACATCAGGATCAGCAGCTACAACGGAATTTGATTGCAGGTACTGAGTTGCATGTACGTTTTCCTCACTAGTTCTAGCATGCATGAGCATGCATGTGAATTTTCCTAGCCTTTCCATTTAATATATAGCCATGGTGTTGTGGGTTTATTCCATTGATTGTGTCTTTTTTGCTCTCAAGATTCCTTTAGCTGTTGGGTTTAGCTATTAGTTCCTAGAAGCATTGGTTGGAAAAATGCTCTGGAAGCACGATGGACAACTGTGGGTTTAGTTACTAGTCTTCGAAGCCTTGGTTGGAAAAATTCTTGGGAAGCCCTATGTGGGTTGAGTTACTAGCCCTCGAAGAATTGGTTGGGAAAACGCTTTGGAATCCCTGTAACAGTTGGGTTTGAGTTACTAGTCCTCAAAGCCCTACTTGGAACAAACACTCTGGAGCCCTGGAAATGCTTGGATAGAGACCAATCCGTGATGGTTGTGATCTCTGACCATGAGGTGGAGTCACTAGTTGAGGTTTGAGGTGGTTTTTCCTTTGGAAGCCCTCGATTGATTATGATTAATGTGTTTAATGAGATCCCACATTCATGCTTGGAATATGGCATGAGGGCAATTGGCTGAAGTGAGACTTGGCTCAAAAAATCTATGGTCGGGTGGAATGTGGAAGTCCCATCTCTGGTTGGTTTTTACATTTAGTAATGAAGATCTCATTCCTATGGTACTCGGTATGCAAATGTACTAGTTTATATATGGATTTTATTGTTGTTATATCCATTGTATTTATGTTGTTATTGTGTTAGTTCTAAGCATGTATTTGATCAGTGATGATGTATTTCTCTATCCATGTTTTTACCTAAAAATGAATACACAATGTATATATGGTCAAATAGACTGTATTGTATCTTATGATGTAGGGGAGAAATGCTTCTTAGAAATTCTCAGATAAGTAAGAGACCTGCATGTTTAAATATGTTGTTTACGCCTTTAGATGCAATGTTTGTGACATGTTTGACGAAATTCGTGTCATGGCTAGGAGGGGTCCATATCCGTTCTTGATGATGTGATTGCTTTTGTACCTTTGTTTTAATGTTATTCATTATCCCCTACGGTTTCATGAAGTTATGGGCAGTGACCTAGGCTCTGGGACTAAAAAGGTGGCACAAATCTTGAAGTTGTAGGAATAGAACTAACCAAATCAAGCCCTAGTCGCTACCTTACCTTGGCATGCTCGTGGTTGTATTCTTTTAGTTGCTACCTTGCCTTGGCATGCCCACAACTAAGGCTCAAATTGGTAAAAAAGTCACTCTCCCTCAGGGTTCACGGGCCTGGAAGGTTGGGTTACCTCTTGAGGATGTTTTGATGATGTGTAAGGTATGTTTGTCTTGTTTCCGTCAATTCCACTTCCATAAGTTCATGTAGGAGGTTGAATCTTATATTAGTAGCATCTAGTCACATGTTTACCCTGGCTGGTTGGTTACTTGGGTAGATGTGGGAAGAGGGTGTTACAGATTGGTATCATAGCATGGTTCAACCCTTGGACTAGATGGCCGGTGTGTTGGTCATGATTTTCTATTGGTTGCATATGTGTTTCTCATACCTATGGTGTTTGTGTTTGTTGCAAATGTGTTTTGTTTTTCATGGTAGCAGTGGTGTCACGTGGAGGTGTTGATGGTGTTGTTGTCAACATGCTGCCATGTGTGTATGATGGGTTATGTGTTTCTCATGCTTGTGTATTGTTCATGCACACTTGGTTACATATTTTACATGCATTTATTTTTTATGCTAGGTCACATGTTGGTCATGTTTGTGATGTGTTAGGGTCATATAATCCACAGGATCAAAATGAGATTGAACATTTTTTTTTCAGTTCATGATAAACTATAGATAATATTGCATTCTGTAAATGATTTCCAAAAAAAAATAGAAAAAAAAATGAAAAAAAGGGTATATAAAAGAAAGAAATTTAAAAAAAAACATAGGGGACAGAAAAAATATAGAAAAAAAAGAAGGAAATCAAAGAAAAATACAAAAATAAAGGAAAAAGAGAAGACGAAAAGAAAAATTATATCAGAAATGTCCTCCTAGGTGAGCTAGTCTAAATGCCACAAGAAAAATAAAAAATTTAAATCAAGAGTTTCATTTACAAAGGTTGCAAATAAGTGTGCAACTTATTTAAATTCCATTTAGAATAATTTTTTATTTTTTCAAATAGATTAGGTTAAGATAATAAATCAACTATCTATTTTAATCTTGGTTGAAATGGTTAGTTATATTAGAGAAAATGGGGTTGCAAGCATAAATGCACCCTTAGATTAAGTTAATTTAGTTTAGGTGCTAAAAAAGAATTAAGTTTGGCCTAATGACGCTTTAGAGCGCATGTACTAAAGTAGGGATTATGAAATTGGTTAAAAAATTTGAAAGTTTTCTTAAAAACTAACAGTCTAGATCAGATCCCACCCAGATCAACGACGATAAACTCATTTTAGCTCCCTCCCCCCCGAGCTCCACAGTGTTTCGCTCATGGGGGGGGGGGTCTAAAATAGGTGGACCCAGAAGGTAACATGACGCCCTCATGATATTTCGCACCACCCCCCCCCCCCCCCATCGAACAGTCCACGTCATTGACCACCTTCTCATCTGCTAATACTACCATGCCATGTTACCTGCCCGACCCCACTGCCACTCAACCCGCCTTCTCCACTCACTCTTTGTCCTCTCACTGTATCAGGCCCCACACCCTCTGACCTTCTGACCATTTTATCAACCTCCCAATATCTTTTACACCCCCAATTAAACGTGGCCACTTTTCACTCCCTTACCATGTCAACCAACCGTTTCTACCATTAAAAACTCTCACTCCTATGCAACAGATCCGCTCCCCTCACAACGGTAAAATGATAACGGCATACCAAAATAATATGATATTTAATCTCGGTACACTATAAAGTTAGTTTACCTCACTAATTTTTCTCCCACCAGTTAATTGCTACAGGTTTCAAACTGTGACCAGAACTGGTAAATAACCTTGTCGCTATAATTCAAGCACAAACCCTGAATTAGCTCCACATTACAGATAGCGCCCCCACCTTTGTACCTTCCAATTAACCTTGAAATCTAGGTAGTTCAAACTTCTCTTCATTTCCTTCTCATCTACAGTTTTCTAATGGCCTCAAAAAGCAAATCCCCCAAGGATAAAGGGAAGAAACCCGATGAGAACCCAATTTTTCCCCCTCCCATTAACCTAGAACACTTGCCTCTTGTTGATGTTCAATATAAAATTGAAGATACCATCTATAAATTTGACTTTCTCGAACTTCACAGTTGGTTAAAACAAAAATACCTTGACTAGAAAGATGAGCTAAGAATATGGGAGTCTTCCCTTCTACAGTTTATTTTTCCCCAAACTCACTTATTCCCTAAACTTATTTCTTGGTGCCATGCTAGCTATGAACCATCTCATGGAGCTATAGTAAGTCGTAATGGTGAAATTATCCTCACCATTATAGTTGAAGCCATATCCCAGATGCTTCAAGTCAATTATTCTAAGCCTGTCGTGCCTTTTTCCACATGTTATCTCACTAGATTATATAAAAATATGAATTTCCCACAGAGAGAAAATATATTTGAGGTTTTTCTAATTGAGGATGCCCAGCCTCCTAAAACTAATCCTCCTTACTTCTCCTCAATGTTTCCAAAAGCATCCAAGAAAATCATCACCATTATTTCATATATCCTTGGCTACTATTCAGACCATTAAGTTGATGAATCCATTATTGGTTTCCTCTCAATCTTTGCCATAGATGAGAAGTCCATAATTTTTAATTACAAACAATATATTGCAGATGCCATGCATGATCAGTTGGATAATTTTCCCATAGAGGAATCAATTAAGTATTATGTTGTATTGGTATTCTTATTCATCTACAATCAAGTAGACAGGTTTCCTTTCACTCTACAGAGGATGAATGAGCAGGGTGAAGCCCAATCAGTAATACATTGGAAATCCTTCGTAAGAAAGGACTCTACAAAATTTTCCTTTACAAAGTATGTATATGTTCATGTACACGTTATTTTTCCTTCTAAACATTGAATTGGATCCCCGGATAGGATCATATGTTCAAAATATTTTGCACTTAAGTGATCAATTAAATACATGTGACTGGTATTTATACCAGAATTATATAGAAATCAAGGTGTATGGGTGTGAATTTTGACCATATAGGCTACCAAAATATGTACCTATGAGACTTTTCTCATTAGAGTACATAAGAAAGATGATCCATATGGATGACATGCAGTTTGTGGTTTCCAAGAAGAAAAAACAGTTTAAGATTAAAGCACATGTAGGGCCCTTTGTCTGCAATGCCAAAACAGCTAGTCGAGAAGTTGATTTATAGCTAAAACAAATGAATTTCAAGCTAAGTTTCACATGGTCCTATGAGCCTTTTGGTTTAATTTTGAACATGAGGGTGGAGAAGAAACAACACCATATACACATACTCCTCAGCTATAAATCGAGTGGTATATGAACCAAACCCAATGGGTAGATAACACCCTGCAAGAGGTAGAGGAACAGGTTATCTCCACCGCAACCTCTCAGACTCCTACATCCTAAGAGAAATAGGACAAACCAAATAAATGGATAAGAGAGGAGTCCCTAATCATAGAAATTGAAGCCAAATAATTTTTTATTTATAAGAAGAAACAAAAAACAAATTCAGCACCAACATTTCAGACAGAAAACCATTGTGCTGACAGGTCCTCATACATCCACCAGCGAAGAAGATATCATTAAAGGCTCCCCTTCTTCTTCAAGTACAAAATATACTCCTGAAACTTCACAGCCAACAGATTTGGCTCAAGACAATACTAAGCCCAACATATTTTCAAAGTAAAAGGCTATTAAGAAAAGAAATGAATTGTCTAAGGCCTCCACATATTCACAATTTTGGAAGCAGAATGCAACATCACAGCATAATCTGCTTTCATCCTTTGATACTCAGAAGGTAAAAATTTTAATTTCCTTCCTAGAAGCCAAAGTAATAGCTCCAAAGACCTCAGTAGATTATGAAGAGCATGTTTTTTCATTTGATGTCAAGAAAATCCATCCAATTGATCAAATGGAAATGCATAATAAGTGTAGTGAAATGATGTATTCTTCACTAAAAAATGCAGCTATGTCAGCTTTAAGGTTGCAGGCCTCGGTGAATAATACACAGACTCAGTTCATATTGGAAAGGATTTCATCCTTAGCCAAAGACACCAAAATTAAGTAAATGGAGGACTTAATAATCAAATTGGTATACAATCCAAATGATGCGAAGGTTGCAAAAGAGATCATAAACAGGAAAAATGATGATATTGTAGCATTAAGAAAATAGTTGAAATTGCCTGCCACTGAAGACCTGCAAGCCAAAGAATTTGGAGAAATAGAGAAGGAGAAATAACAAATGTTTAAAATTATTATTGAGGAGAACAATTTGATTAGGGATATGGAGGTAGATTTAGAGAAATTGCTCAAATAAAAAGAGCAGACAGTACAGTTAGTCATAGTCCCTCTTACAACAGTTCCTGTTGCAATAGCTACAACACCAAGTGCATCCACATAGACATCTGAACCAACACGGACAACATATGAATTAGTCAAAGCTATGGATAACCTGAATCTTCACCAGAAAGATATAGCAAGATTAAAATCCCAGTTAAAAATAATCTCTAAACAAAATTTGAAGATTGAGTTGAAAAAAAGACATCAGCTAACATTAAAGGTTTAGCATCTGCAGAGTGATTCAGTAATGGCCCATACTCTAGCTTGGATATGGACATAAATAAATGAGGCAATCGCACATCTATGGCCTTCCATTCAAATTTTGTTTGAGCGGCAGGAGATGATAAAGAGGTCAACAAAGGTGATAAAACAAATTAAGGAAAAATTAGGACAAAAGCCTAGGAAAGCTACAGCTATTCTCAAGCTTTTAAATTCCAAAAACTGAGTGGAATTGGAAGATTTGGGGATCCAAGACAAAACAGATACAATTCTAGAGGTTAATAAAATGCACACAAAAAGAAGCCTCATGCTTCAACTAGAGAATAAATGCTAGAATTTGGATATCAGTATTTAGAGATTTCATAAAAAGATACAGGTTCTAAACAAGAAAGGTCTGTCCAAACTAGTGAATGAAGAAGAAAATATAATCAATTTGAATGACTACCAAGAAAATATGGATAAAATTTCCCAAGACACATCCATATTTGCAGGCATCAAAGGAAATCTCATAGGTAAGGCCTTTATGGAGGCTTTGGAGTTTGATTTACTTATCAATCATGAGCTCAGGCATTTGTTCATCAACAAGCTCACTTTCCAAAAATACACAGAGGTTGATGAAGCCTACATAAAATTAATTAATTATTTTATTCCAAACAAATATAGATGGGAGAATTATGTGAGTTGCTAGAGTAAAATCATTTTTTCATCCCAGACAGCACAACAACAACACAATAGGATTCTAGGCACAGTCAACAACACTGACCTCGAGAATAGTGCCAGGTCAAACTGTTCATAAAATTATTTGTTATTTTTGTAATTTTGTTATAGATATTTTAGGAATTATATCTTGATCCTTATGTCATGATATTTTTTAATAAACTTATAAATACTTCTCTTTTCGAAGTAAGAAGGGTTGATTTTTGTATCCAAGAAAGCTATTGTAATCTTCGTTTCAAGTTTCAAAGGATTTTTCAGTAATATAGAAAGCTTTTTCACATGATTCTTGTGTAAAAATATTGGTGAAGTGAATTTATATTAGTAATTGTGTTTACTTTTCTTGTGTGCCATTCATATGTGTTTTCATAATTGAAATTATTCAATAGAAGATTAAGAATAGAATTTTTTTTAAGGCACACTCTAATTTTGGCTTTGAGTAATTTCAATGTTTTCAAAATGAATTTGAGTAAATAATTCTTAAATTCTCTTTACTTAATGGAAATTCCTACATTTCTTCTTCTTCACTTCATTCAAATTACGGAATCCAATTATTTTTGCTACCTTTCTCTGTAAAACCTACTTGAAAAGTTGAAAGAGATCCATGTTTTAAGTAATAGAATCCATATCCCAATGGAAATTTAAGACATCAATCAACAAAAAAATTCAAAATCATTCAACAAACATTGAACTTTCATAACTAGCCTAATATCTCAATATAAAAAACTCTAAATCTTACAGAGAGATCCCTCTCCGAAGCTGGAAAGGCTAGATCCCAGCTTCCAAAGTCGTTTTGTGGTTACCTCTATAATTTTCTTTGCAACCTCAAAATTACAGAGTGATAATTTAGTGGTGACCATATTGGGAATGAACAAATCTTGATTTCCAAAATAATCATTTCCCTAGTTCAGAACTTTATTTCAGAAAAAAAATTAAATATTTAAAATTTTAGAAATAAATGTGCAGAGGTTGTAAATTTGTACACAGTTAAATTGTGTGTGTAATACTATCACAGGGGCTTTATTGCGGGAGAAATACTATAGCATGTGGGTTCATATTGGGGAATATATAATGACGAAAAAATGACATAATATATTGGGGGATATATAGGGGTTAAAGGGTTTTTATATTGGCTGGTATAAATAATGGAGCTCAAAGTTAATGAAAAAATATAAAGCGGTATAAAAAATGTTAATGAAAAAATGGATACCAACAATATATAGTGAAAGTACAGGTTTTTTTAATTGGGAATGTGTATTGGGTTTATATTGGTAGGGGGTTAAATAATGTAATTTTTAGAGGCATTTTCCAATATGTACTCAAATTAAGGGTATTGTTTAATATGTTACAATCGCACGTGATATGTTAGAGATTCATTGAGTCAAGCCCCTGTGAATACTATTTAGATCTGGCTCCTAAAATAATTCACACTATATCACATCTGAAACCTGAACCTCCAAAGATTCTAGATAATCCTGAGAAACTAATTAGGAAAAGAAGTTTAGCTGAGAGTCAAGGAAGTTGTAGTCCACCACCAAGGGAACACTCTCTCTCAAAGATTTTTGTCACTATGCAAGATATTCAGTTTGATCTACTATTTGAACATATCATGTTTAGAACCAAGTCTGAAAATTTTGTAGATGAGACAGTGTTTGATCAATTTGTATTTCAACCTTATTCATCTGAAGGTAAACCTATAGAACCATATTTTGATCAGCAAACACTCCAAAACTTGGACAAGTTACAATATTTAGTATCATACCTTAATCTAGTTGTCCACGAGGCTTATATCCAAAAAACTGTTGAAATTTATACCCTGACAATTTCAACATCTTCTGCTAATTCTCAATCTTCGTATCCTATATAAACTACTGCCACTTCTTCAGTAATATACACTACTTCTCCAACAATATTACAACCAAAATTCCAACCTATTATGGGAACTCCTACACCTACACCCTCCATAATCTCATCTATTGTTCATCCATATATACAAATCATGGTAGCTAGGTATGCTCCTGTGGTTTTGGTTTCTCCTTTGCATAATATGCCCCAATAATATCAAACTAGGATTCGTCAGCTTGATGGTACTAGACCTATTACTTCACAACAACATGTTGATAAAATGAATGACTATTTTGACCTTCAGGAGGTAGATGAGGAAAATGTAAAATGAGACTATTTTCTCAAAGCTTAAATGGGGAAGTTATAAAATGGCTCAAAGCCTTACCAGTAGCTAGTATAAAAGACCTCACTTCCTTTCACCAATATTTTATCAATAGATGGTAAATCAAGAAAATTTCTTTTCAGATTTTAGCAAAATATGAAAATGTTAGGAGAGCTCCTGGGGAAAGTGTGCAATACTTTTGCACTAGAATTCATAACATTTATAATTTTATCCCAACAAAAATTAAGCCTCCCCAAGGATTAGCCTTGATTAAGTTTCCATATGGTTTTGATGCCGACATATCTTATCAGCTTAGGGAAAGAAACCCTACTACCTTGGAAGAAATGGAGAGAGTTGTTGTAAGTGTGGAAGCCATTATTTTAGCTAAAAGAGCTAGAATTATATATGAAAGGATAGTAACCATAAAAGAAGAACCATATACTTCTTTTGTTGGTGCCGAAATAGATACCCTGGTTAAAACCATGGAAAGAATAAGCATGGCTGATAGGGCTCCCCCTAGAGAAAATCAAACTAGTCCTCAGATTAGAAATCCTAACTTTAGGAGAAACCCACACCAGATCAAAAAAAGAGAACAAAAGGTACTAGATCAACAGATTAAGCCACCATTTCAAGAAAAATATGCAGATGAAGAGGGAGAATTAATTGAACACCTTGGTGAAAATCAGATAAAATTAGTTGGAATAAATGATAGTGAATCCATTTTCTTAGCTCAAGAAGAACAAGATATCTTCTTGATTTCATAACCTGAAGTAAATTCTAAGGAATTAGAAGATTAAAAACAAGGTTGAGAATGAAATAATGTAAGTCCATAAATAGTACAACCTACAGAGTACGAAAACAACCGATAATCCTACTAAAAAGACTGATTATACTCCTAATAAAAATACAACTAACACCCCTCCTAAGAAAAATCCTTATGTATCTCCCAAAAAGAGTGCAGAGGTTCCTACCAGGAAAGTATTTGATATTGTTTCTAAAACAACCCAAATTGATATTCCCTCTACTAGCCAACAAAAGGATAATTCCCAAAAGGAATTTTTTTATGAAACAAGATGTTTTCAATATAGATAAAACTAAAACATCATTTAGTATCAAAAATGAATTGGTAAAACTAAAAATATCCATTCCTCTAATAGAAATTATGAAAAATAATGCTTACAAATCTCAAATGATGAAAGCTTTGAAGATAGGGGAAGGTGCATATACAGTAAATTTAACTAATGATCAACCAGAATTACTTTTTGGACCCGAAGTTGATGGAAAACATTAGGAGGTAAGGGTACCCCTATTTTATGTTAGTTTAAACATTCATGATAAAGCCATACACAATGCAATGTTTGACTCAGGTGCTTCACACAATCTTACGCCCAAGGTTGTTATGGAAAAATTAGGACTTGATATCACTAGACCTTAAAAAGACTTGTATTCTTTTGATTCAAGTAAAGTAAAAATCTTGGGTCTGATTAAGGATTTATGTGTCACTTTAGCCCAGATACCAGCTACAAGTGTGATGATGGATATTTTTGTTGCTAACATACCTCCTAAATATTGCATGTTTTTGTCTTTCTCATGGGGAGCTAAACTACAAGTTACCCTTCAAATGGATATGACCTATGCTACCATTCTATTCTTTGGTCAACAAAGGAGATTTTATAGGGAAAATTTGATGAAGCTCATGGTCAGTAGTCAAGAAAAAACACACAATTATCCCTTATATTCAGTCCATTCAGACCTTGATTCTTTCATTTTGTACAATGATGGAGGCATGGAAGAACAAATTGAAAATTTAGAAACTAATTTGTGCCAAATTGAAGAAAACGAAATAGATATGCTAGAACATGATAAACAAAATGAACATTTATGGAATATGGATTTTGATGGGGATGTTAGTAAGGAATGATTTGGAGCAGGTGTATGGATTTCAAATTCACAAAATAATAAAACTAAAGGTCATTCATATAAGTTGAATTTTCAATTTACCAACAACATAGCTGGACATGAAGTGTTAATCTTAGGATTGAAACTTTTGAAAAGACTGGGTGCCAAGAGAATTTCAGGTCATGGAGATTCAGAATTGATAATCAAACAAATCAAATAGGAATACTCTTCCAAACACCAAATATTAAGGGCTTATAGGAATGTTGTTCTGGATTTTCTTAATGTTTTGTTGAGTATGACTTGTCTGTAATCCCTATAAGTCAAAATATCCTAGTTGATGGTCTAGATAATTCAGCTAGTACCTACAAAATTCCATACTGGGCAATTCACCAGTACATTTTTGAAGTTAAAAAAAGGGACCAGTAGTCCCAGATAACATTAGATACTGGCAAGTATTTGGAAATTATCAACAGATTGAAAAAAAATTACGGTCAAAAGATAAATTTGACAGTGCCAATATAGATATGGATTGTCATATGTAAAATAATGTAGATAAGAGTGTGAATAACATAGAGTTAAATGAAACAGAACAAGATCAAGAAGAATTAGAAATTTTATAATTAAAAGATGATGTTTTTCCTAGAGGGTTAGTCTTCTTAGAGGACTTATTTGATTTTAATGATGTGGCAAAAAATCCTAAAATTGAACCTTCTGGAGTTGAAGTTGAAGACTGCAATATAGGAACGAAACAAGAACCAAAAATGATTAAACTATATAAATATTTACCCCCTGCTGAAAAGCAGAAATACATAAACTTGTCCAAATAATTCATAGATGTATTTGCATGGAGTTGTGAAGATTTGAAATCTTATGACACCAGCATTATACAGGATAATATTCCTATAAAATAATACCAAAAGCATTTTAAGCATAAACTTAGGAGAAAAAACCCAGTGTTGATGCCCCTAATTTAAAAGGAAGTCAAAAAGATGTATGATGCCAATATTATTGTGTCATTAAGGTATTATAAATGGGTGTCATACTTTGTTCCAACTAGGGAAAATACTGAAGAAATTAGACTATGTGTTGACTTTTGAAATCTCAATAACTTTTCTCTGAAAGATAACTACCTCTACCTAAAATGGATCGCATTTTGCAGAAGGTGGTGGGATACAAAAAAAATTATTTATTAGATGGTTTTCCTGGTTATAATCAATTCTTACTACATCCTGAAGATCAAGAAAAGACAACATTTACTACACCCTGGGCCACTTTCATGTATGCTGAGATGCCTTTTGGCTTAATGAATGCTAGTGCTACATTCCAAAGAGAAATGGACATTTCCTTTGCAGATGAAATCGGGGTTTATAGTCATATATCTGGATGATATCACTATTTTTTCAAAAACATATGAGGAACATTTTATCCACCTAAGAAGGGTCTTTGAGAAATGCAGAAAATTGGTATTTCCTTAAACCCAAAGAAAACATTATTTGGTTTGGAAGAAGGAAAACTGTTAGGACACATTATTTCAAAACATGGAATTAGAATTGATCCTAGTAGAATTGAAGCTATTTTGACAATAGGTCCTCCTAGAAATGTCAAGGAACTCCAATCTTTCACTGGAAAATCAAATTTTCCAAGGATATTTATCCCCAATTTGTCAGAAATTCTAAGAAACATAACAAACATGTTGAGAAAAGGCATTGGGGTAAAATGGAATATAGAGGCAAAAAAATCATTTGATCAAGTAAAACAATCCTTAACTTAAGATCCTGTGTTGATCAGCCTGGATTTTACAAAATATTTTCTGATTTTCTCGTTTGCATCTGAAAATACTATTGCAGTAGTTCTCTTACAGAAGAATAATGAAAGAAATGAACAACCTATTTCTTTCTTTAGAAAATCCATAAGAGATGTTGCATTAAAATACAACATCATGGAGAAGAAAGAATTTTCTTTAGTGGAAGAAATTAAATATTTTAGATTTTATAATCTTCATTCACATATAATTCTTTTTTTCCAAACACTGTGGTGAAAGACATATTGATCCAAAATGACCTTGATGGGAAAAGGGGTAAATGGATTGCCATTATCTTATAATATGACATTGAAATAAAACCTACCAAACTCATTAAGGGACAAGGACTAGTTAAATTAATGTATGAACCAAATTTTCATGCTTTGGACATAAAAACATTAGTTGCACTTGATGAACAGGGAGCATAGGTGACTCCACTGTTAGCTCATGTCAGTCGCTAGTGATAAAATGTGCTCATAGCAAGTGTGTTGTTTAGGTCCTTTTGCAGTTTTTTGTAGTTTCAACTAGGGTTTCAATAAAAAAATATTGGTCACTGGTTAGTTCTCTAGGGTTATTACTACTTCCTTTAGCCATCATGGTTAAAATTGGTTCATCATGGTCAGATCATCCCTTGTTCAAAGGCGTCAGTGACCTTTCTATCGAGCAAAGAAAAATACTAACTATTGTAGTAGAGATTTTTGTAAAACCTTCTATAATATTCATGAATGAGCCAACCTCTGGTTTAGATGCACGTGCTAATGCTACCACAATGTGTGCAGTTAGGAACACTGTTGATACAGGGTGTACTGTAGTTTGTACCATTCGCCAACCTAGTACTGACATTTTTGAAGAATTTGATGAGTTGTTGTTAATGAAACTAGGAGATGAAATAATATATGTTGGGCCATTAGGCTATCATTCTGTAAATTTTATAAAGTATTTTGAGGCTTAGGTGTGCCAGATATCAAATATAAGTGCAATCTTGCAACTACACCAGCACCACCTCTTGGGTACTTCCATTCTACAGTGGCATTGAGTCTGCAACCTCATCCATATATGAGGTGAGTGAAACCTATAATACCTATATATGGAACTCCACCTCCTTTATATGATTCATTTTATGTACATGGGGGAATTTATGCCATGTGACTGGGTGCCCATCCCTATGGCCCTTATGGAATACTACCTCCAGGGTGCTTCAACTGGAATTACAGAAGAAATTACAAAATTATCTGAGGATAAGGACCAGAGTCCACATAAAAGGAAAAAAGGAAGCTTAGGAACCCTTAGCATGCTCATTATAAAGCTAAGTGATACATGCAAAATAATACCTTGTTCATCATATAGTGTTTCTTCCCAGAGTAGTGAAGGCAAAAGCGAGGGATCGAGTGAAATATGTGATGATTGTTCACAAAATTGTTCCCATGCAGAATCGAAGATCAGCTTTGGGTAAGGTTGTATGGAATGTATGTCATTGACTCTGTCTTGAAGCATTTTTGTATATATCCTCTCTACCATGGTGCACACGGTGAATACAACTAACTCACAAAGTGGTAGTGGACATGCTGTATCTGGGGGCACTGCAAAAAATACGAGTGTGAACCAAGCCATTGCAGTCGTGCCAATTTCTGTTACAGGTAACTCCACTATAGTTACAGCGTTGAGAATCAACTTAAATATTGGCATGGAGTAATGGATTATGTCAGCTCCAACACCAATTTATAATATATGTGTGATATGTCCTGGTGCTCCATTGACAGCAGGACTACTTCCTTCTGCCCTGAACATGTCACTTATTGAACATCCTGATACATTAGGGGAATTTTGAGGTCTAAAATGGGCCTCCTAAGGAAATTTTTAAATAATAGTGGAAACAATAAAATAATATTTGATGACATCGTCAAATTTTGGAGGGAAAAAAAGGAAAAACAAATTTTTCCACTAGTATTTCCAACTTATCTCCCAAATTTTTTACTCAAATTTCGATCGGGAGTACTCGTTGGATGTAAAATGTAATTCCTCGTCCAAGGAGTACCCATGTTGCATACTTTCAATGGACCCTGCTAAACGAAAAATGATAAATACATGAAAAACGTGATTGCAATCACGTTTTTTCATGTATTTCTCATTTTTCGCATAGTAGGGTCCATCGAAAGTATGCAACATGGGCACTCTTTGGATGAGGAATTGAATTTTTCATCCAACAAGTACTCTCGCTCGAAATTTGAGTAAAAAATTTGGGAGATAAGTTGAAAATACGAGTTCAAAAATTAGTTTTATTATTTTATTATTTTTTATTATTTTTACCCTTTTAATTAAAAAATGGTGAATCATCCCCCATGGTTTACATCATCATATTGAATCCTATTGGTTCTTATAAAGTTTATTTTGGTTGTACATTTTTCTTAGGAGGCCCATTTTAGACCTCAAAATTCCCCTAATGGTATTCCTAAAGAAATTTGGTGATAGGATGAGAGATAGCTTAAAAATGCAACGAAGAAAACAATCTAATAAGGAGTCTACAAAGCTTTGAGGGCCTCTACACTAGCTTCGAGGAAAAAATGGATGAGCTTCAAGAATTGAGACTTCCATCAATGGAAAATTTCAATGCAGGGTTTAATCAATGTAATAGAAGTTTTGAGGAAGGTTTTCATGGGACATTGAAGGTTGTCTATGAGAAACGCATTGACAAGATGCTAGGAAAATCCCTCTTACAGTTTATCAAGGACTACAATAACAAGCTTTTCAACTAGCTTGTGGGGTTCTCCCTTCTCATGGTTGTTGTGAGTCATTTTATCCTCAAATTTTTCCTTGTGGAAGACGTTTGTGGATCCTACAAGCACACTATCAAAAAGTATTAACAAATTTAGACAAGACAGGAAGCTATCAAATCTGACAGAATATGAAAATGTTGCTTGATTGGCTAAGCAAATTGCGGAATAGTTCAATCTTGTCATAATGCTACTGGTGAAGATATTGTTCCTGACACCGAACCTTAATTTCAAAACTATCCACTATTACTGGATAGCTTCCATATTAACATATCTAATACAAGGGGTGTATTTATCCCTCCTGATTGTGTTCTTAATTCAAATCCAGTGACAACATACAAAAATTACATGGTTGTAACTTCAAAATATTTCCAATACGTGAATGATACCAAATTTTTATCGACAGGTGTAACTTTAGAAGACAATTGGTTTGTGTTGGTTCTTGCTACAAATACAACTGGCAGAAATTTTCAAACATATAATGGAGGCACAGCTAATGAAACACAAATATGCCAAGTACGTAGGCATGAAGAGAAACTTTCGTCTTCTAGCAAGGGGAGTAGCAAGAAACATGATCACAGTTGCCAATGGATCTCCAGATGAGGTGTTGATTATTATGAGTTTGATCCATAAAGACTTCAATGATATGATCAAGGAGCTTCCTAATCCAATTTATCTTTTCCAAGGTGTGGTCCTTCGAATAGGTGTAAAAGGAATTGGAATGAAATTTATAGAATTAGCACTTTCCATGTGTGATAGGGTTGATATATATGGCTTCACTGTAGATCCATGTTACATAGAATGGGCATGTTATTTATCGAGCCCACACAAAGGGAATAAAACATTGCAGGGACGAGCCTATTGTAAGCTTCTTGAATGCCTTGGTTCACCAATGCGAGAAGAGAGAAAACAAGATTGCTCAATTTTTCCTAGCCGAGCAATGATAAATGGGGCTTATACTATTGTAATGAGGTTAAAGGGTTTCCAAAATAAGCACCCATAAAGTGTTGGGCCATTTAGTGTTTGTAAGTTTTGGAAACCAGCATCTTCTGAGAATGGTCCCATTTTAGGTTCAAGAGACATGAGTCATGTGCATAGGGGCTCTAAATATAGCAAATGGGAGTTACTAAAGTTAGGTGATTTTCAGAAGGAAACATGTGAAACACTACAAAAGTATGAAAGGTGTCACGATGTACAAATTAGATGGCAACAAACTAGATGATATTGTATGTTTGAAGCATTCTTCACAATCTGAGACTAGATCTGACCCATACTAAGAAAAAAAGTTATTGTTCAAGATATTCAATATCCAAATGCAAGGGTTGGACACACAGCCAGACCATTGCAATTTTCATGCAAGTGCTCAAGGCGTGCGCTGGTATTTCATCTTTGCAAGAAGGCAAGGAGATTCATAGTCATACAAATGCTATATGGTTTGAGTCAAATTATTTTGTGGGGACTAGAATTTACCCTAAAGATAATGAAAATGATCTGGATGTTCAAAATGATCTACATTCCACATATTTCTTGTACCCAAAAGTTCTCAATTCTTATTTGAATGCACAACCAGAAAACATATCAGGCCTTTGCATTATTTCTGGCACGCCTTCACTTACAACATCACCTATTATTTTAGACAAATATGAAAGGAGTTCATTCATGGGTTTCAGTCTTATGCATTTCACAAGAACATGTGATCCTTTATCACAACAATACCAAGCTTCATGAAAGCTTACTAAGGGGCCTTTAGCCATTGAGGCTATTGTGTCACAGCTTGTAGCCATTGGTTTTCTCTATCTTCATTGTGAAAAAACTGCTATCAACACCTCAAATACAAGAGTCGAGGATGTTATGACATGGCTTCTAAATCACATGGAGAGCCTAGATATCGATACACTGGAACACATAATGATAAAAATCTCAAGCCACATGTTGATGAGTTGATAGTGGATAAAGTAGGAAAGAAAAACCAAAGCAAGATTGTGGTTTATACACAGCGCATGGATGGGTGCCTCAAACTCCCATCATTTCTACCTCCCTTATCCACAAATTTCACCAAAAGAATGAAGGCAGAGTATCAATGTCAAAGGTAAAAAAATCAGTTGACAAGGGACAAATGTGAAAGTTATATCCCTAATATTTAGGCATCCAAACAAGCAGATCCAACATTTCATGGAGCAAAATCAACAAGGCACCAAACTAGTTGTTGGGCCACTAAATTGTCATTCTTATTACCATTTCTTAACATATATTTCATCCATTCCTACCATTCTTTTATCACATTATTTATCATAATTTATCATTTAATCCCATTTCATAATTATTTATGCTCTTATGGAGAAGTAATAGTTATTCTCCTTTATTTTTTATAAATTGAATATTATTATGAATTATTTTTTAAATGATGGTTTATTAATGAATTTGTTATAACTCACGATTTTATCCTCCAAGATCTCTTTCATATTGCAAATACGATCTTCAATTCAAAATTAATATTCGAACTCAGAGATTCGTTGGAATAACAAGTGACAGTTTTGCGCTCGACATTTCGGGCAAACAAAGAAGAATATTGAAAATCTAAGACATGGGTTTTGTGCAAAACGGACCAAATTAGTTTGTGAGAATTTTTCCAAAATTTGGTCTTCGTTGGGAGAAACACAAGGTTCTTCGAAGGACATATTCGCATATTTTCTGTTGTGGCCGTTTTCCAAATTTCCTCAATTGCAATAATGAGATTCAACTTGTTACAGTTGAATAATGGTGGAAATATCTCTTAGATTTTTTAATCATTTGGTTGGAAATCTCCCTTTTGTATCTTGTATATTTAAAGGACACAAATTAGAGAGAGAGGGGAGGAGATCATCATCTTGACTATGTAACTTTAAATCATCTTAATACATAAATATTGTGTTTTTGTTACATGCGTTGTCTGGTTTAATTTCCATTTAGTTTCTATCTCTTCCTGTGCCCTGCTAGGGAGGAAGGGCCCTCCTCTTTAGCAGGGACTAAAATGGTTAAGGTAGTTGTACATATTCCTTCTTTTCTTTACGTATTGGTGGAAGTGATGTTGTTTTTTTTCTGGCTGTGAGTAGATCTTCTTCAATTTCAATATTATTATGCTATCACACAGATGTAGTTAGAAATACCAGTTGGTGTAATTGTTGTGTCGCACACTAGGTACAATTAATTGAGGCTTGATTACATTCATGTAGATTTTTTTATTTCTGCATGAGTGATTTCTTTCAACATTTTATTCAACAATGATTCCTAGTTAATTTGATTTTCTTATGGTTTGATGTGTCGACATAGATAGTGTGGTTGTCATTGAAATAAAAGACGTCCCTGGATTGATAATTTATGTGTACCATCTAGTCATGTAACAGTGATTAATACAGTAAAACATTTTGGCATCGTTGTCGGGGATGGCAGTGACGATCCAATCAACCATAATTGTTTTTTTGATGATAGAGTGTTCCTAGTCTGCAACTACTGGGCGATAAGACGAGAGGTAAGAACCTGCGCATTGCTCTAACATACTTGGGCAAGCTCACCAATGCTACACTAGGGCACTTAGAGGTGAAAATTTTGGGTGTTTTTTTAGTGTGCCTTTAGCTACACAATTATTGGGCAGTAAGACGAGAGGTAAGAACCTGCGCATCGCACTAACATACCTGAGCGGGCTCACCATTGTCTTGTTGGGACACTTAGTGGTGTGATTTTTTGGATGTATTTTTAGCGTTTCTTCAGCTACACAATTTTTGGGCGGTAAGAAGAGAGGTAAGAACCTACACATCTCTCTAACATACCTGGGTAGGCTCACCATTGTCTCGATGGGACACATAGAAGTGTGATTTTTCGAATGTTTTCTTCAGTGTGTCTTCAGTTGTACAGTTGTTGGGCAGTAAGACGAGAGGTAAGAACCTGCACATCGCTCTAACATATTTGGGTGGGCTCACCGCTGTAGAAACTAAAGCACTTATAGGATGGATTGATACACATAGGGTCCATGTGTGCCAGTAGAACAATAGATAAATCCACAACGCCCCCCACTCTAACTAACTAGAGGAAATCCCCCAAAATTCATGGGATGAGGTCAAGGAACAGAGCATCAAAACAATGTGGAACCCAGTCGAAGAACTTCTCAATGTGACAAATATGGGAAATCCAGACTATATTGAATATTGGTTTCACTTTGTCGCTTGCTTGCAACATCACTCCATACTTTAGCAATTATTGGCACCATCCTTGACAGGGAAGTTGGTCTCTCATACCCTAGTACTTATTAACATACATATTTCAATTATGGATATGTGCATACTTGAAGCCTTATTTCGAAAATGGATTCATTGGAGGTACTCTTATACGTAAGTATATTTTATTTTTCAAGGTAGAGTAGTGTAATGTAGAAAATAAAATAAATGAAGACATAAATAAATATATTTATTTATATGTAAAAATAGTTGTTTTTGTTGCAATACGCTCTGAAAATTGATAAAGGTGATCAATATTCGAATTTATTTATGTATGTGGATGTATTATATTAGAAAATTAAATTTATACAAACACTCATATTCATTTTGATCACCTTCTTGGAAAAATTCCTTGATTATCATATCTTATGGCTTGCGGGCTTGATGAAAATTATGGAAAAATAATCGGGAAAGTCATGTTTTGAGGGACCAAATGGGCATATTTTCAAGACTTGTTTCTATCCTATGTAGCTCTTTATGTCTACTTTCTAACCCAATTTTAATCACTCGATTTTTATTTGAAACGAAAAATTTATGACCAAAACAATGACAGGATGTCTAGTAGGCAGCTCAGGAACAGAGTTGGGACAGCCCATTTTTGGAGCCTAAATGACTAGATTTTGAAAATATTTTTCTATGGGATATTCCCCTATGAATATAGTTTACAACGCAAATTTAATCACTTTATTTTGATATATTATGAGAAATTTATGACAACAATACTGACTCTTTATCGTAAATCAGCACTCTTGAAACTCTGTTTTCCCAGTTGTTCACTAGCATATTTGACCCACCAATTCTTCTTTCCTTAAAAACTTGCAAATATTTGGGATATATACATGAATATAATTAAATCTCCAATTTTAATTAGTTCAATCTGACATCAAATGAAAAATTTATTCTTAAAATATCAACTATTGATCTGAGTTGGAAAATCGAAAATGACTGTGTTATGCAGGTTGTTCTAAGAAAATTTAACATACCATTACATGGAATTTTTAAAATATGTTTCTATTGGAGACATCTACCTAAATTAACTTGCATTTGGCTTTGTAATCACTCAAATTGGATGAAAAATAAATAAGTTATGATTGAAACGTTGTAGGTTAGTATGGTTGGCCACCACTCTACTGCGGGTAATAAATTAATTTTACATTGTTATTTTTTCCATAGATTTGTTTTACAGAGTAACTACTTGTTATTTTTTTTTTGCGTATGTCTTGAATGAGGAGAGCCCACGGATCTCTCTTCTTCCATGATTTTATGTTTTATTGAAGGTAGATGCTCATTTTTTGTAGGTCCCGGGAGAATAAATGAAGTCAATTTATTAACAAGTGATTTTTGAAGACAATGATAATGAAATAAGAACATTTTCAAGGAAGTTTCCTACACGGAGAAAACAAAATGAATACTTTTCATCAATTAATGGATTTATAACATGAGAAATGGGGAATTCATTTCCATTCATTCACCATTCACAAACAACATTGTTGCCGCAAAAATCATAACCATTGTAACTTAAGTTATTTATTTATTTATTGGTTTTCAATAAAAAGTCGTTTATTTTCTTATTTCTCTTATGTTTTTATGCTTCAGGTATTTTTTACTTCAAGGTCACATTTTTGTTTTGTTCTCAAAATAAAAGAAGCGAGTTCTTAAGTTTCATGATGTTGTTACTCCGGAAATTATTTTTAAGTGTTGGATGTTGTCACTCCGTCGGTGCTATGACTCTGTCATTGATGTTACTCTGTCACTGTTGTTACTCCATGACTTTTGTGACTCCGCCATTGCTGTTATACCTTCATTGCTGTTACTACTTTGGTGTTGTGACTCTATCACTATTGTTACTTCGTCACTGTTGTGACACCATCAGTGATGTTACTCCATCACTGTTGTTACTCCATCACTATTGTTACTCCTTCGATGTTGTTACTCTAGGAAATTTTTTAAGTGTCTGGTGTTTTTACTCCTCTGATGATGTTACTCCTCCGGTGAAGTTACTCCATGGTGATATTTTTTATAAGTACTTGGTGTTGTTACTCCTCTAGTGTTGTTACTCCGCCAAGGTAAGTTTCTAGGTACATCCTTGACCGACTCCGTGGATTTAAATGGTATTTTACTTATGACATGACCAACTATGATTGATGACAGACATACTTTAGTTTGGGGTAGGTCTCTTATTTATTAATAAGGATGATTATTATGGTAAGTATTGTCAGGAATGATTCACTCTTAATTCCTCATTATTTTGTATAGTGACTAATCCTCCTTCATGTCACCTTCCTAACATCGTTATTTTTCCCCTTTCCCTGTTTTTACCTAAGTCATGGTTCTTGTTACCACAGTCACAACTATTTTTGTTGGCTAATTTTTAAAATTGAATTCAACATATGAAGGTCTTTCTGATTTTTTTTTCTCTTTGGTGAATGGGAAATACTTTTAATGCTCTAGGCCCTCTTTGACATAATGATTGGGAAGTCAATTTATCTTTGTTTATCTATAAACATAATCTTATTTTTAAGGAAAAATTATGCAAAGATGATTTCATCATGCCATATTTCAACTTTCCTAATTGGTCAAGTCCCTGATCTTGTAAACTTTATGATGATGACCACAAAATTGTATTTAAATATTTCTGCCATTATCTAATGAATCGTTCCTCAACCCCAGTCTTAGCAATGAAAAATATATTTATCAGCAGTCATTTGAAGGTTATTATTTTTTGAGAAGAAAAAATATCAAAGTTGAAAATATTGACTACAAAATTTTTTACGCCATCCCTAGCTATTAAGGAGATGACCTACCACCCCATCCATTAAGTAACCTTTTATTGATTAACAATAAACATAGTTTAATTTTGAACATAAATATTCAACTAGAGGATGGTAGGTCGAGCCGACCTACCATGATCATAGGTCGTAATAAAGTGACATTACCACTGCTAGTCACCAAGCCATGGTAATGGCCTTCGATCATAAAGCTGAAGGACAAGAAGTCTCATCACGAGCCAAATTTTTCACTTTTGTTAGCTCCCCTGAATGGCATTGTTATTAACTAGTTACCACGCCAGAAAAATGATCTTCAGTTGACATCTAAGTGAAAGAAAGGACTTTTTGTAACTATGTACTTATTTCTAATAGATGGGACACTAGCATCTCAATGGGTTAAAAAGGCATCCTTGTCGGGTCTATGGACGCCTACTGGCAGCAGTGGTTATGCCTATGTTTTTACTTGTATCATACTCTGTTGAAACTTAATATACATGTGGTTGAAATTGAATATGAAAAATGTTTTAAGGAAGCATTTGGGGAAGAAAAATTCTCTTCCATCAATATCATGCACTGGTATGACATTTTGATTATTGTACTACAACTTGGTTTATACAAAGGCATTGGGTTGCATGAGGACATGCAACATGTTCAGTTTGAGAAAGATGTTGGGCCACTAAATTTTCATTCTTATTACCATTTCTTAACATATATTTCATCAATTCCTACCATTATTTTATCACATTATTTATCATAATTTATCATTTAATCCCATTTCATAATTATTTATGCTCTTATGGATCAGTAATATTTATTCTCCTTTATTTTTTATAAATTGAATATTATTATGAATTATTTTGTAAATGATGGTTTATTAATGAATTTTTTATAACTCACGATTTTAGCCTCCAAGATCTCTTTTAGATTGCAAATTCGATATTCAGTTCAAAATTAAATATTCCAACTTAGAAATTCATTGGAATAACAAGTGACAATTTTGCGTTGGACATTTCGGGCAAACAAAGAAGAATATTGAAAATCCGAGACATGGGTTTTGTGAAGAACGACCAATTAGTTTGTCAATGGAGAATTTTTCCAAAATTTGGTCTTATTTGAGAGAAACACAAGGTTCTTCGAAGGACATATTCACATATTTTCTGTTGTGGCCGTTTTCCAAATTTCCTTAATTGCAATAATCAAATTCGACTTGTTACCGCTGAATCATGGTGGAAATATCTCTTTGATTTTGTAATCAGTTGGTTGGAAATTACCCTTTTGTAGCTTGTATATTTAAAGGACACAATCAGAGAGAGGGTAGGAGATCATCGTCTGGAATATGTAAATTTCAATCTTCATAATACAAAAATATTGTGTTGATGTTACATGCATTGTCTAGTTTAATTTCCATTTAGTTTCTCTCTCTTCCTACACCCTGCTAGGGAGGAAGGTCCCTCCTCTTTAGCAGCGATTGCAGCAGTTAAGGTATTTGTACATATTTCTTCTTTGCTTTATGTATTGGTGGAAGTGATGTTGTTCTTGTTCTGGTTGTGAGTAGATTTGCTTCAATTTCAATATTATTATGTTGTTACACAGATGTAATTAGAAATACTAGCTGGTGTAATTGTTGTGTGGCACGCTAGGTACGGTTAATTGAGGCTTGATTACAATCCTATAGATTATTTTTATTTCTACATGAGTGATTTCTTTCAGCATTTTATTCAGTAACGATTTCTCTTTAATTTTATTTTCTTATGGTTTGATGTATTGACATAGACAATGCGACTATCATTGAAATAAAAGATGTTCCTAGATTGATAATTTATGTGTACTGTCTTAATCATTTAACATTGATTAATACAGTTCGTCACTAGCCAGAAAAGCATCAAACCAAAGTCAACAATCAATTTCAAAACCCAGCACATTGTGGACACTTGGAAATATTTATTTTCCACCCAGTGGATCAAACTGGAAACTCAACAATTCGAGCCTCTTTGAAACTATCTGATTTATTTTTATCTTGATTTGATTTTATTCACAATTTTAGGAGATATTTTTATATTTTATTTCATTTCTTGAAAAAAGACATATTTTTTTGGAAAATAGGCCCTTGTGATTTAGTCTATTAAACGAATTCTTTTGTAAGTAATCAAGGGTTGTAGTCTACGACATTGAGCTAATGTATTTTCATCTTGCCAAAATTAATACAGAGAAAATTTGTAGCTTAAATTTAGGGATTAATGTGGTAATATTGTATGGATAAGGCTTTCTTCTATAAATCAATCTATTGAATGCTTTCTTTTTTCCATTCCATATCTATTTATTTCACTCATTTTCTTTCAAGGTTTTAAGCAGGATTCATGAGGAATACATGCCTTGTTTTAATAATATGATGATGTTGTGTCTATTTTCTTCTTAAGGGACAAATTCATACTCCTATGCTTGTTCCTAATCTTTGTGTTCATCCTACACTGAAATGATAAATCCCAAAAGGTCATCACAGCTTACCTACCTTGCCCCTTTATCCCCACTGCAATTTTTTCTCTCATAATTCTAGCATATTTCCAAACCTAGCTCCAAAGTTCTAGTTCCATACAGTAAACCCTCAATATTTTACACCATTGAGCTACATACCTAGCCTAATATCTTATTTGTTGAGTAATCTAAGTGAGAGAGCCCTCTCAGTCTAGTAGGGCTAGCGACTAGGCCAAAGTGGTATGTGGTTACCTTTTCTAGTCTCCTTTCAGCCTTCACAGAACTAGTGGAGTGCTAACATTTTGGCGCCATTGACGGTGAACGAGGTGACAGATCTTCACCAGGAAAGAACAACAAGGATCAGATCTAATTTTTGATGGTTAATATTGATCAGACACACGAAGGTTGAAATCATTCACCTAGCGACTCCAGTGTCAAAGAATCCAAAGGTTCATAATCTTCATGGCGACTTTGTTGTCAAAGAGTTGAGAGCTTGAAAAACTGATCTACTTGCTCCATTCATCAATATGACAGGGTATGTGGTCGATCCCATTTCTATTGATGGTTTTAAATAATATTGGGATCATTTTGAGGATTATCATATTGATGAAGCATTTTCAAAGTTTATATCTATTTATTTAAAGACATACAAAGGTAATCTTGAAGATAAGATAAGATTTTTAGATGAATTTGCTGGTATGCTTAAAAAGGATATTGAAGATTTAGAAGCTCAAATAGAGTCTTATTATTTTCAAGATCATATGGAACCTTTAGAAAGTCTTTTTCAGCAAAAACAGGAGTATATAGAGCTTCCCAACAATTTTATAATTAAAGAATATAATTCTTTTGAGGATGAGTTTGATAATTCAAAGTCGGAGAAATGGTGTGATAAAGAGAACATATAGGAAATACCCTTCCTTAACACAGAATACTTTGAAGATCAACCAATGGATCATGTTTTTACTGATCTTGTAGCATACTATATGGGAAATTTTTTTAGTTCATGTATTCAATCATGCTTCCGTTGTGGAGACCAGATCTATTATGAGTTTCCACTACTATGGTACATTTCAATTTTTTTTTTGTTGATACACAATCAAGTAGCCATATTATTTCAGAAGCTACTTGACTAGCTTCATTGGCACTTTTGTATTATTTTATTCGACGGTTTTTCAACAGATTAGTGTAGGATGAGTGTGAAATAAGCTTGTTGGTCAAGCATTCTTTCAGTATGGATTTCAATTTGTTTTAAGCATTTGGTTTTTATCAATGTACAATTTTTAGTTGCAGTTGGGTTTCAATTGAAGATAATATTGAAGGTTGTTAGTTTTTTAGGTTGGGAGCAGCCTAATGGACAAGGCACAGATGTGAAAATTCAAATACTTGTGGTTCTTAACACCTCCTAAAGGAGATTTCATCCCCAATGGAGCCAATGCTAGCTCCTTTCAGTCGATACTGATCAAATGTGATCTTACCAAGTGGGTTGTTTGGGTCCTTTTGCAAATTTTTGTAGTTTCAACCAGGGTTTCAATAAAAAAAATTTGCTCATTGGTTAGTTTTCTAGGTTTATTACTACTCCTTTCAGCCATCGTGGTTAAAATCGGTTCATCATGGTCATATCATCCCTTGTTCAAAGGTGTCAGTGGCCTTTCTATCGAGCAACACAAAAGAATAACTATTGCAGTAGATATTGTAGCAAAACCTTCTATAATATTCATGGATGAGCCAACCTCTGGTTTATATGTATGTGTTGTTGTTATCTTAATGCGTGTAGTTAGGAACATTGTGGATACAGGATGGTCCATTAGGACATAATTATGTAAAGGTTATAAAGTATTTTGAGGCTCAGGTGTGCCAAATATCAAAGATAAGTACAATCCTGCAACTACACCAGCTCAAAACCCCACTACCTTCTATTGTATATTCAGCATGGATACATGAAATAATTACATACAACTCTTCTCACAAGGGCCCTCATGTACTCATTTAACTATCTCACACTGTCTCAGATAAAAATGACCAATACTTAGCCAATTACTGCCTCTAGATGGCCTGCCTTGCTTGCGCAATGTGTGTGGAATGAAATCCCTATTCCATAGGAATTTTGGCCTTCCTAAACTACGAAAGGATCATGGGAAATAAAATGGGTGTTTGGTTGCATGGGTTCAACCCAATAATCCTACAACGGATAGTCAAATTCCCTTTCACCTAGATCTCAATTGGGTCTCCACTGGAACTGACATGCATGCAAATAATAATAGTAAATCCTTAGTTGCATGTGAGATCACTGATTGTGAATTAATTAATATTTATTTCACTTGATCTCTCACTAGTGTATCTAATAGTTACAACTATCACAACTGAGACTGACTCACTTAGCTGAGTTAAAATGATTACAACCTACATTAACTAATGCACCGCTACACTTTGAACTCTGTTACAACTAGAATTACTCTACATGCCTCACCAACTACCCTCAACTCGAAATCCATGAGCTAACTGAGTTTATCACACTCAGTTAACTATTAAAATTTATTTTGATATTATATTACATTTTATTTTCCACCTTAATTAAGGGATAACTAAAATAGAAATGCACCAAATTTAGCCCACACCAGTGTAGATGCTGCTAAGACCTGTGGTCCCACACTAATTCAAGTGCTTCTTGGACCTCCTAGTCCCACACTAGCGTGGGTGCATAAATTTCTTGTTGAACTTCAACAATTTTTTCTTCTTTAAATCACTCCATTTAATGCTTTCTTTTTTCCATTCCATATCTATTTCTTTCACTCATTTTATTTCAAGGTTTTAAGCAGGATTCATGAGGAATAAATGCCCTGTTTTAATAAGATGATGATGTTGTGTCTATTTTATTCTTAAGGGACGAATTCATACTCCTATGCGTGTTTCTAATCTCTTTGTTCTTCCTACAATACAATGATAAAGCCCAAAAGGTCATTACATCTTACCTACCTTGCCCCTTTATCCCCACTGCAATTTTTTCTCTCATAATTCTAGCAGATTTCTAAACCTAGCTCCAAAGGTCCAGTTCCTTCCAGAAAACCCTCAATATCTTACACCATTGAGCTAAATATCTAGCCTAATATCTTATTTTTATAGTAATCTAAGTGAGAGAGCCCTCTCAGCCTTGTAAGTCTAGCTACTAGGTCAAAGTGGTATGTGGTTACCTTTGCTGGTCTTGTTTCAGCCTTCGGAGAACTGGTGGAGTTTTAAAATTTTGGCATCATAGCTAGGGAAAGAGGTGACGAATCTTCCCTGAGAAATAAAAACAAGGATCATATCTAATTTTTGATGGTGAACAGTGATCGGACACGCGAAGGATGAATCATTCACCTAGCGGCTCCAGTCTCGAAGAATCCAAAGGTTCAGAATCTTCATGGCGACTCCATTATCAAAGAATTTAGAGCTTGAATAATTGATCTACTTGCTCCATTCATCAATATGACAGGGTATGTGTTCAATCCCCTTTCTATTGATGGTTTTAAATAATATTTGGATCATTTTGAGGATTATTAGATTGATGAAGTATTTTCAAGGTTTTTCTCTATCTATTTGAAGACATACAAAGGTAATCCTGAAGTTAAGATTAGATTTTTAGATGAATTTTCTAGTAAGCTTAAAAAGGATATTGAAGATTTAGAATCTCAAATACATTCTTATCATTTTCAAGATCATATGGAACCTTTAGAATGTCTTCTTTAGCAAAAACAAGAGTATATAGAGCTTCCCAACAATTCTCTATTTAAGGAATATAATTCTTTTGAGGATGGGTTTGATAATTCAAAGCTGGAGCAATGGTGTGATAAAGAGAACATATATGAAATTCCCTTCCTTAACACAGAATACTTTGAATATCAACCAATAGATCATGTTTTTATTGATCTCATAGCAAACTATATGGGAAATTTTTTCAGTTTATGTATTCAATCATGATTTCTCTATGGAGACCAGATCTATTATGAGTTGCCACTACCATGGTTAGTTTCAATTTTTTTTTGTTGATACATAGTCAAGTAGCCATATTACTTCAGAAGCTACTTGACTGTCTTCATTGGCACTTTTGTATTATTTGATTCAGTGATTTTTTAGAAAATTAGTGTAGGATGAGTGTGAAATAAGCTTGTTGGTCAAGCATTATTTCAGTATGGATTTGAGTTGGTTTTTAGCATTTGGTTTTTAGCAATGTACAGTTTGTAGTTGCAATTGGGTTTCAGTTGAAGAGAAGATTGCAAAGTGTTAGTTTTTCAAGTTGGGAGCAGCCAAATTGACAAGGCACTCATTTATAAATTTAGAGATATGCGGTTCTCAACACCTCCTAAAGGAGATTCCATCCCCAATGGAGCCAATGTTAGCTCCTGTAAGTCGCTACTAATCAAATGTGCTCTTACCAAGTGTGTTTTTTGGGTCCTTTAGCAATTTGTTTTAGTTTCAACTAAGGTTTCAATAAAGAAAAAATTGGTGGCTGGTTAGTTGTCTAGGGTTATTATTACTCCTTTCATCCATCATTGTTAAAATTGGCTCATCATGGTTAGATCATCCCTTTTTCAAAGGTGTCAGTGGCCTTTTTATCGAGCAACACAAAAGACTAACTATTGAAGTAGAGATTGTTGCAAAACCTTCTATAATATTCATGGATGAGCCAACCTTCGGTTTAGATGCACGTGTTGTTGATATCATAATATATGCAGTTAGGAACATTGTGGATACAGGGTGTACTGTAGTTTTTACCATTCACCAACCTAGTACTAACATTTTTGAAGCATTTTATGAGTTGTTGTTAATGACTACTAGGAGGTGAAATCAATATGCTAGGCCATTAAGGCATCATTCTGTAAAGGTTATAAATTATTTTGAGGGTCAGGTGTGCTAGATATCAAATATAATTACAATCCTGCAACTACACCAGTGCAACCTCCTGGGTACTTCCATTATACAATGGCATTCAGTCTGAAACCTCATCCATCTATGAGGTGAGTGTAGCCTCTAATACCTATATATGGAACTCCACCTCCTTTATATGATTCCTTGTATGCACATGGGGGAATTTATGCCATGCCACTCGGTGCCCATCACTATGGACCTTATGGAATACTACCTCTAGGACTCATAAATGAATTTGCAGCTTTCCATGGTGCTTCAACTGGAATTACAGAAAAAATTACAAATATGTCTTAGGATAAGGATTGGAGTACACATAAAAGTAAAAAAGGAAGCTTAGGCACCCTTAGCATTCTCACTAGAAATCTAAGTGATAAATGCAAGATAATAACTTTTTCATCATATTGTGTATCTTCCGAGAGTAGTGAAGTCGAAAGCGAGTGTTCGAGTGAAATATGTGATGATAGTTCACAAAATGGTTCCCACATAGAATAGAAGATCAACTTTATGAAAGTCTGTATGGAATGTATGTCGTTGACACTGCCTTGAATCACTTCTGTATATATCCTCTCTACCATGGTGCAAACGGTGAATACAAGTCACTCACAAGGTGGTAGTGGGCATGCTGTATCTGGGGGCACTGCAACAAATATGAGTGTGAACCAAGCCATTGTAGTCGTGTCAATTTCGGTTATAGGTAACTCCACTACAGTTACAAGGCTGAGAATCAACTTAAATATTGGTATGGAGTACTGTACTATGTCAGCTCCAACACCAATTTCTACTATATTTAGGATACGTCTTAGTGCTCCATTAACAGTGGGACCGCTTCCTTCTGCCATGAACATGTCACTTATTGAACATCCTGATAGTCTTCCTACAAGAAATTTGGCGACAGTGTCAGTGTCCTATGATTTAGCAGATTGGTAGACCAAATGCATAGGGTAACATCAGACCAGTCTTTGGATTCCTAGGACCTAGCCTTCCTGGACTCAGAGAGGTCTCTCTCTATTGTATGCAAAGGATGTGAACTTTTTTGCTTTAGATGGTTGATTTTAGGCTAGTTGTTAAGTGTAGGGTTTGTTGTTTGTTTTGGTTGGGGTAAGATGAAATAGTTAGAATAGGTGGAGTGAGAGATCATTAAATCATTGGGCTATGGAGTCTATGAAAGTCATGGATATCTCAACAATGAGTCAGAGTGCATCACAGGGAAAATCTAGTGTGGTCAATGGATCTTTTAAGGTTATGTGTGAAGTGAAATGGACATTAAGTTGGGGAAACAAGGTAGGGAAAAGGGCAGTTAAGAATCCTTTGTCAAATACCCATAACAAGAAGTTATAAAACACCATTACCATCAAGAAGCAATAAATACACAGGGAAAACCAGTAACTCTTTGATTCAACTTAATAAAATAATCATTCTAGACAAACATTCCAACGAAATATAGAAGTCAAGAAACTCATTTAACTTCTAGTGATTTCACCTTCAAGCTTTAGAAAACATTTAAGATAACAAAATAAATTTAATCAACAAAGAGGGAACTCCTAAACATTATTGATCAAGCTACAAAGAACTTTGAGGCAAATTGATAGACATGTACAAAGGGCAAGATCAAAACAAGACCTCCTTGGCTTAACCTAACAAGTAATACTTCAAAGAGAGATTCCAAAACAGAGTTTAGATAGCATCAAATAAACAAGGCTTACCATAAAATATATTTGGAAACTAGCATATTAATCCAATGATGAAATAAACAAGCTTAGGGGGTCTAAGGAGCAATCAATAATTCATTAAAATGAGGCGGGAAGGCCTAAGGTGCTTCAAACAACATTTCTTAGCCTATAATTTTCTGTTCTATTGCATATAGAAGGATGAAACATAATGATAAACAAGAAAACATGAACAAATTAGATACACATCACCATTAACCAAACTCAGGGATCCTGCAAGCAAGCTTCTCCATCATCAATCAAAGCAAGCCATTCACAAGCTCCACAACATCAAATTGATCTTCAACCTCAAAAAACCATGTATTTCTCTCAAAAATCATCAAATATCAACATTTACAATGAAGCCCTAATGCTCTATTTAACTCTGCAAAGGAGGGAAAAAACCCTAGATAGGGTTAGGAAAATGTCAAAATCACTCATAAATGTCATAAATGCCCAAGAGACCATGCAAGGCCCAAGGCACAAAATATCCCATGGAATAAATTCCAAAATAACTTCTAGCACCTAATTCTAGAGTGATTTGCCTCAAAAAACACTAAAATATTTTTTTACAATAAATAAGTGTGTTTTGTTGACTTTTGGCCAAAAACACACAACACAGTCCATTTGCACAGTGCCACCTCAGGTATAAAATAGGTACTTTTGAAACCAACTTTTGGACACCTTCCCGATGTCGGATGTTGCTTCGTGATGGATCATTGGAAAGCCTGATGAGTATACTTTTCATATCTACCATTGGTTGCTTGATCTAGCTCCTATAACCTATCCAAAATTTCAAAATACCAACACTTCTATGAGCGCAATGCCAGGCCTGAAAAGGAGGAAGAATGGTGAAAAATTAGATGTTTTTTGACCTTTTGAGGGGTCAAAACTACTCCAATTTCTCTAAAATTTGATGAGAACAATGTGCTAGCCATGATAAGTCAAAAAATGTAGATTTTTACCACTGAATATGCTCCAGGGAAAAGCGTAGCGCCAGTGGCACTACACTAATAGCCCTCCAAAATCAGAGAAAACCAAAAGTTATCTAAATTCCCTCAAAATTTGTGGAGGTCTCCTTCAAGGGGTTTGAGAGACCTATAGAGAAGATTGGGCCAAAAATCCAAGGCTTTCTTGACCTTTTTCCTCTTTTAGGGTTTGGATTTCAATGAGTGCCTCTTTGAGTTTTTCCCTTGCAGCTTGATTTCTTTGGGCATAATGCTTAGTCATTCTTCTTTGCAGATCTAAGCCCTTGTTCACCTTCTCCATCTTGGCCTCTAGGTGTATTTTGGCCCTCTCTAGCCATGACTCCTGATCATGTTCTATCTTCATTGCAAAGAGCTCATTTATAAAAGGTTGTTTTGCTAAGGCTGATTCTTCTTCCCTTTGTTTTGCCAATGTCTTCCTCAACCTTATGTTTCTTGGTGTCTTTCTAGGCTACTCATCTTCACCCTCACTTTATTTATATGGGCCCACAAAATCCTTTAACTTTTCTTGTGCTCTTTAGTCTTCTTTCCGAGCCTTGACTGTTCTAGCATTCATAGATGGCCTGTTGGGCACTCACTTGCTTGTTTTCCATTTGATAGAAAGGAATGACATCCTTTTCCCTTTCGAAATCAGCTTCTAAGTCTTTGAGTTCTGCTTTTTTGTCTTATAGGAGGGAGTTTGAAATCCTTACTTCACTCTCTTCATCACTATCCACCTTGGTCTTCATTTGCTTCATTTTCTTTTCTGCCTTTTCATCATTCTGCTCATCATCATGGTCAATTTGGGGGTCACTGTCTTTAATGTTTTTATGATTGTCATGACTGTCATGAATGCTCTCTCTTTCACTGATGCTCCCCTCACCACCTTCTGCACTTTGGTCACTTATCTCACCTGTATCCATGCTGCCTTATGCTTCATCATCCCTTTTTTCTAGGTAATCTGCCTCATCATGGTCCTATTGGTCCTCAACATTATCACCATCCTCCATTTTACTATGGACTGATTTACTGTCACCTCCACCCTTATTTTCAATTGACTCTTCATTGCCTCTTCTTGTTTCACCATTTTTAGCTCCTTTGATGGCCTTGGAGGAAAATTTAGAGGGTAATTTTTAAGCATTAGGGCAATTTTTTTGTTTGTTTGAGGGTTCTGCATTAGCACAGCACCCTGCCCGAGCAGTCGAGTCGGCCTGTGGGTGTAGTGCCAGCAGTCGTGCCCGAGGATTAGCGCAGCTTCGGGTGCGCGCAGGCCTGCCTGTCGGGTTTGAGCGCAGTGCCCCAGATTTTCGCAGTGCCACCCCAGATTAGCATAGTGTTATGTTAATATAAATGGGATAAATGCCGATTAATGCAGCGCTAGGGAGAAACTGCCCAGAAACGGTCAAAAACCTTTGTTTTTCTTCTGCAACCCTTCTCTTCTCTTATAATGGTAAAATAAGATGAAGAAAGACTAAGAAGGCCTTATATACCTTTTGAGAAATAAATCAAACTTGTAAAACCCACTTTTGCTATGTTTTTCAATATTTTTGTCATTTTCTTCACTTATGTTCTTTTGACCTTTTGCAGATGGCTTGAACTTGTCAAAGTGATTTTTCTTCCTTCCTTTGGTGAGGGTGTGTTGAAGAGATGAAGATGTCCTTTTTTTATCTGTGAGGTTCTAGGCACTACTGAACCTTTTCTGCTTGCATTGATAAACTGAAACCATTTTTTTTACCCTTTTTGGCATGCTTGAGTGCAAGTGACCTGAAACATGTGTTTTCACCTTCTTGCTGATTGACAATGATATGTCCATTTTGGAAAAGATTTGTACATCATGCCTACTATGTTTTCCCTTGGCCACTTTTGTTTGCTACAGGTGCCATAACATAGTGCTTTGGTCTCTTTTGTCATGTTTTGGAGTTTTGACAGTCTAATTTACTCAATAGCCAACTCATGCTCAACTCGATTTCTCTTTTTGACACTTGACCTCATGATTTCCATTCCTTTTGACCATTTTGAAGGCACTTGACTGTACTTGAAGGTTTAGTCTCCCTCACACTGATACTCTTTACAATTTATCCCTTTGATGTAGTGAAGCACTTTTACCTTGACAAACCCTAGAAATCACCTCCAAAGGCCTTTTGAAAACATTTTGTTGTCTTGATGGAGGCCCATCATCCTCATTTCACCTGCTTTTCCTACCTTCCCAAACTTTAGGTTTTATGGTTGTTAGTGTAGGAATTTACAGGGTAAGTTCCTTAGATCAAGAACTAAAGGTCACTTCTCACAAACAGATCACAAATCAGTACGCCAATATAATCACGTGGTTAAAACCCTCAAAGAGGGAAACAGTCCACGGCCTGAGCCAATGCGGCCACTTCAGGCAATTTATTAATATAAAAAGAAAAGTTACATATGTTTCTCTCATAAAAGGTTACTAGAAAAATGACCCTACATGCTCTTCAAATAGAGATCATGGACCAATCGGGTGTTAAGCCATAGATCAAGTGTCATTAATACCGAGGAGAGAGATAATCATCAGATCACTACAAATCATGACCGTCAGATTATAAGTTACAAATGTACATGGTAAAGAAACACACTTTACCTAACTCTACACTAGACTAAGTTATTCTTAAATATTTCCTATGTGTCGGAATATCCTAACATCCCCCCTTAAGAACAACTTGGGATAGGATTGAAGGATTTACAAGGGTGACACAAAAGGAGCCTATTTCCTATGTGTCGAAATATCCTAACATCCACCCTTAAGAACAAATTGGGATAGGATTGAAAGATTTAAAAAATTGACACAATAGGAGAAGGAAGGAGGCATTAGAGCCTATCCCCCCTTAACAACAACTTTCCTGAACTCCAAGCATGGATCGAAGTTTGGTAAACTTCTCTTCTGTGAGAGCCTTTGTAAATATATCGGCTACTTGATCATTGGGTGGACAGTACTGCACTTTAAGAACACGATCATGAATGAGATTTCTGATGAAGTGTATGTGGATTTCAATGTGTTTCATATGCTGATGCTGAACTAGATCTTTACATAGCTGAATGGCACTCTGATTATCACACCAAAGTGTAGTTGGATGCTGTTGATGAAGACCAAATTCAGACAAGATCTGACGAAGCCACATGGCTTCCTTGCTAGCTTAAACTGCACCACGATACTTTTCTTTTGATGAATAAAGAGAGATGGCACTTTTTTTCTTACAATACCAAGTAATAGGTCCTAAACCAAGAGTGAATACATATCCTGCAGTAGACTTTCAATCATCAGGGTCACCAGCCCAATCAGAATCAGTGAAACCAATCAACAATGGAGATGCTCCTGCACTGCAATGAATCCCGAACTGAACTGTACCTCGAATTTATCGAAGTATTCTTTTAGTTGCTTTCTAGTGACTTTCATGGGGTTGGTGCATAAACCGAGTGACAAGACCAACGACAAAGGAAAGGTCAGGACGGGTATGGGTTAGATACAAAAGTTTACCAACAAGTTGACGGTATAAGGTAGCATCAACTTTAGGAGTAGTACAAGTGACTGAAAGCTTAACTCCAGACTAAAAGGGAGAAGGGTTTGGCTTACAATCTTCCATGTGAAATTGGTGTAGAATATCACAGGAATACTTGGACTAAGAGAGGGTAATGCATTCCTTGGATTGCAAGACTTGAAGACCAAGGAAATAATTCAAGTGTCCTAAGTCTATCATTTCAAACTTCTTTTTGAGGCTAGAATTCACATGGTTTATATGGTTTGGATCACTACCAGTAAGGTTAAGATCATCAACATAAAGAACAAGGATGGTGAAGGAATTACCCACTTTCTTCGTGTAGACAGTGTGGTCAGAATGACACCTAGAAAAGCCATTATCTAATAGAAATCTATCCATTTTGGCATACCAAGCCCGAGGAGCTTATTTGAGACCATAGAGAGATTTCCAAAGGTGACAAACAAGGCTAGAGTTGTTTTGGACAAAGCCAGGGGGTTGTTCCATGTAGATTTATTCATGCAAATCTCCATGTAAGAAGACATATTTAACATCCATCTGATGGACTTCCCATTTAAAGGAGGGTAGAAAGGGAAAGAACAAGGCGGATAGAATTCATTTTGGCAATAGGAGAGAAGGTTTCAGTATATTCAATTCCTTCAACTTGTGAAAATCCTTTAGCAACAAGGTGAGCCTTATGTCTATCCACTTTTCCATCTAGTCCAAACTTTGTTTTGTACACTCATCTGCATCTGACAAGTTTTCTTCCTTTTGGAAGAGGAAAAAGATCCCAAGTATCATTCACCAATAAGGAACGATATTCTTCATTCATAGCTTCATCCCAATCTGGATGACCGGAAGCTTATTCAAAGGTTTCTGGATCAGGACTTTCTGGAACTTGAGCCAATAAAGAAGAGGCACTTTCAAACTAAGAACATGTACGTCGTCGATCTGCAGGGTCACCTGTAAGAGAACCTATTGCATCCTGAGTAGATCGGACCCATCTTGGAAGTTGTGGAGTGTAAGGAATAATTTCAAGAGGTAGAGGAGGATTTTCATCCTCGTTGTCATCATCTGAACTAGAGGGAATGCTATTAAGAATAGAAGAGAGAGAGAGAGAGAGGTGACACATATTCCAAATCAGGTTTGCAGGCCAAAGGTGGCACACATGCCAAAATAGGCTCGTAGGCCAATATATTTTCATCAAACTTTACATCTCTTCTAATGATTATATTTTTTTATTTTGGTTGAAGAAGTCTATATCCTTTGACATCTTCATAATATCCAACAAAAACACATTTTTCACTTTTAGGTTCTAAGGCTTTATGTTTCGCATCTGGAATATGGGCCCAAGCATCACTTCCAAAAACACAAAAGTGACTTACATCTGGTTTGATTGAGCTCCAAGCTTCTTCTAGAATTATATTATTTAAAACCTTAGTAAGAGTGCGATTTACTATGTAATTTTCATAGTTAATGGCTTCTGCCCAAAAATTGAGACCAAGTCATTTAGATTGAAGCATACAATTAGCCATTTATTTTAAGGTGTGATTCTTCCTTTCAGCTACACCATTTTGTTGTGGAGTATATGGAATGGTATGTTGCAATTGAATTCCATGCTCAGTGCAGATGTTGATAAATTTGTTGTTAACATATTCTCCTACATTGTCTAATCTTCACTTAAGAATTTGATGTCCAGATTGTTTCTCAACAAAGGCCTTAAAGGCCAATAACATGTTAAAAACTTCACTCTTGAGTTTTAAGAATTATACCCAAGTGCGTCTATAAAAATCATCAATGAATGTTAAGAAGTACTTGCGACCACAGAAAGAAAAAATAGGAAGTGGACCACATAAATCAGTATGCACAAGCTGCAAAGGTGCTGAAGCGTGCCAAGAGGCACATTTGTCAAAACTATCTCGATGATGTTTTCTGAGTACACATCCGAAGCAAAAACCATCTCGGCAAGATACCATAAGAAGGCCCGTCACCATATTTTCCTTACATAGAGTTTGAAGAGAGCGATAGTTTAAGTGACCAAATCGCTCATGCCAAAGTTTTCTCACGTCATCATTATGAGCAACAAAAACAGAGGGAAGACATGATGACCCAAATTTTCCAAACTTATACAACCTTGTGGAGTCATCAGCAATTCCAGTAGCTAAAATATGTTTAGGATTTTTGATGTCCTTGATTACAACATCATGAGGTGAGAATTCTACTATTTTCCCTTCACCTGAATGAGTTATCTGATAAATAGAGAGAAGGTTGCATGACAAGGTAGGAACACATAGTACATCATTAAACTGATCATTATCGATATGAATGGTTCCGGATCCTACAACACTAAGAGATCTATCATCACCAACATAAATATGTTTGGTGTTACAATCATTTAAAGAAGAAAACATGGCTTTATTTTTGGCCATGTCATAAGAAGCTCCAGAATCAATGAGCCACTCATGAGAATGAGAAGAGGAAGATACATTTAATGCATAACCAGATCTTGATGCTTGAAAAACAAGCAGAAAGTGCCATTCCTAAAGATGAAGGTGAAGAGTGCTCAAAATTGATGTTGTGCTTCTTCATTGCTGCTTTTAAGGCTTCCATCTTCTTAAAAAATTTGGACTCTAAATGGCCATCATGATTGCAAAAGTTGCAATGTCTATATGTCTTATTTCCTTTGTTTTATATGCCTTATCATTTTGGTGAGTTGCTTTTTCAGTTTGTGGCTGAAATTTCTTAAGACCCTTGTTTGGTTTCGGACCATAATTTTTAGGATACTGCTTCTTGGGATTCTTTTGATATGATTGATGTTGGGATGCTAAGGCTTTCTTAGAAGTGTTTCCAGAAGTGATAAGACCAAGGTGTAAGATTTTTTCTTGTTCTCTTATCAAAGAATCACAAAAGGCATCAAAAGATGGATTCTTGTAGGTGGTTCCTGAAGAAATGATGGCTTCTCTAGTGGAATGGAAGGTGGAAAAAAATACAGAGTATGCAGGGCCAAGCTTATTAAGAATCCAATAGATGAGGCTACCATCTTCATTTTTGACCTTAAAACCTTCTAAAAGAACTCTGAGGGTCTTGAATTTGGACAAAAAATCTTCAATAGAGGAGAGATTATTGGGGTCCAAAGTAAGCAACTCATTTTCAAGTTGATGGGCCCTGATTTGATTTTGAATGCCAAAGACAGTATTTAGCTTGTCCAAGTCTTCATGAGGGGTGTCAATGTCAAGGATATGAAATCGAAGATCTTGAGCAATGGACATTCCTATCAACCCTTGTGCTTGATCTTGTTTATTTTCCCATTTATAAACTTTATCATCATTAGAAGGTTTAGTTTCTAGCCCTGTGGCTATTCTATAAATCCCTTTACTTCTAAGTATATCTACCATGTGAGGTAGCCATTGGAAATAATTAGTGCTGTTAAGAATAATCGGGCATGCACTTTCCATTTTTTTTTAAACTGAAGCTGATAAAAGCTAAAAATAACTGCTCCAATGGAAATATCTTGAAAAATTAGGCCGTTTAAAAAAAAAAGGCTTCCAGATGAATAAGTTATGCCTTTTGAAAAATCTGAGTTGTAGATGTCGAACAGTTATGGGAACAGGATGAAGTGCGGCTTTAAAAAAAAAAAAATCCACCCCTTTGAACAAAAACTTTTTACAAAAGAAACTTGAGAAGGAGACTTGAACCCAAGACCTCTATTCTCATAAACTAACCCCTCACCAAGTGAGGTAGTAAAAGGATCACGTTATTGTTTGAAAGGAGAAAGGGGGGTTTTTATTTTTTTATTTTATTTTTTTATTTATTTATTTTTACTCTTCGGTGTGCGTGCCTTTTCTTGCACAAAAAAACAAAAAAACTGAGGAAAAGAAAAAATGAAATGCAAAGCCTTATGGTAGAATGTAAGATTTTCGGTTAGCCTTACCGGAAACTATCATTTTTTTCACTATTCCTGATTTCCCGAGATTGCACAAAGACGCGGGGAAAGAGCATACGTAGCAAAAAAAACTCTTTTTCCTGTTTCTTATTTGCCAAGGTCGCATGTAGTGTACAAAAAAGAGCATACACAGAGAAGAGGGTATAGATCTGGAAAATAAATAAAACCTAAGAACTGAAAATAAAAAAAGGGAACCGAATAAGCAGAACTATTAACAAATATAACTGCAAAACAGATGCTTTATACCTCCAAATCTAAATTGTCATAACTTGGGTAGCCAGAAACCTTTTCACATGAAACGAAAGGCGTTCCTCACTGTAACAGATGCTCTGAACACAACTGAGCAGTTCTCTAAGCCCAAAAATGTTCAAAAATAGTAGATCTACAAAAAGGAATTCGCATGCAGTCAAACGGGCTTCAGATTTTTATCAACAACAGACACGGCCCTCAAAATAGCTCTGATACCATGTATGAATTTATAGGGTAAGCTCCTTATATCAAGAACCAAAGGTCACTGCTCACAAACAGATCACAAATCAGTACGCCAGTATAATCACATGGTTAAAACCCTCAAAGAAGGAAACAGTCCATGACCTGAGCCAACGCGGCCACTTCAGGAAATTTATTAATATAAAAAGAAAAGTTACATATGTTTCTCTCATAAACGATTACCATAAAAATGACCCTTTGTGCTCTTTAAATAGATATCATGGACCAATCGGGCATTAAGACATGGATCAAGTGTCGTTAATACCGAGGAGAGAGATAACCGTCGGATCACTACAAATCGTGACCGTCAGATTATAAGTTACAAATGTACATGGTAAAGAAACACACTTCACCTAACTCTACACTAGACTAAGTTTTTCTTAAATATTTCCTATGTGTCGGAATATCCTAACAGTTTGAGACAAAGAATTAGTGTTTTCATCTAAGTTCTTTATAGCCCTTTCAATTTCATCATTTATGTTCAGTTCACCTCACTTTTTTCCCTTTTTCATTTATAATTTCTAAAAATCTTCAAGGTGTGCTTGGTTGTGTTTTTGTGCCTTTGTCCTTGTGGTCTTTGCACTGGCTCCTTACTTGGCAACACAGTTTAGCCAAACATTCCTCAAAACCCTAATTCTCTTTGAACATAGGCCTGCTGCCTCTAATTTTTTGTGGTTGTCCTTAGTGATGACTTAGCCTCTTACCATACCTCTTTTTCTGCCGATGGCCATCTCAATCATTCCTGCAGAAATGTCTAAGATGGGCAGCTGTCTTTTGCAGAAGTTGTGATTTGACCAAGGAGGCCTTTCTTGAAGGATTTTCTGATCCATTTGGACAATCGTGTGTTATCCTTCTTCTCCTTTTATTGCAGCATCTTGGCACAGGAAAACCAAAGATTTAGAACACCAAAAAAAACCTATGACCTATGAAAACCTAAATGACCTAGTGGGAGGCTCTTTGGACTTGGTCTTTGGCTGAAGCTAGACTTGGGGTCTTTAGGTGTGAAACAGAGTTTTTGGGAAACTGATGTATTGAAGATCCAAAATCCAATGCACTTTATTTATCTAAAGAGCCTACAGAGATAGGTTTGAGACCATGAGTGCTTAAGGCATCTCGAAGACACAAGAATGAGTGGGATGGTTGGTGACCCTAGGTGGCAAGTGGAGGAATTAGGCAAACCAAAATAGAGTGCAAAGGTCAAGGGTGAAAAAACATAGACAAAATGAGTGGTATGAGCCCCTGATGGGCCTTCTGGGAGTGGTGATTTTAGCATGACATGATGGGATAATGAAATAGTGAAAAATTTGTCCTGAGGATAATGAAGGCAGTGAGATTTCTAGAACTCACAATATTCATGAATTTTGTTTCTATAAATCTAGGATAAGCATTTAGTCATCTACAAAGGCAAAATTACTGATGAATAACAGTGGCTCCACTTGGGGAGGGCAGCTCCCTTTCAGGAGGTGTCCAGAACTTCAGATCTTTGGTTTTATGAAGACCAGTGCGCCATCCATTGGGTAGATTTTTACTTCTTTTCATTTTCTGATGCTTCTTTGAAGTTGTGATCTCAATAATCTGAAGAACATGATTAGCTCAACTTCATCTCTACCTACCCAACCTACTTGCCTAACATATTTTCTTCCTTGGGTGCACTTGAACTGGCAAACCCTTGACATTCTTTTTATCTTGAAAGCAAAACAAACTATCTTCTTCTATCTTATTTCTTCCAAGAGTTCAGATTATGCTAATGAACTCTTTTTATTCTCTACCTAGACTAACTGACTGTCAAGATTAGGTTGTATGAAAGACTTCATTCTCTAAGCTATTGACATGAAATTGAAAGCATGGTTTAAATCAGGATTATGCAATCTGACTTACCATGGGTTGTGGCATTAGAACAAGCTGCACACAAACATTATTTTTGTACAAACATCACTTAGAAAAATAAGGTTGTGAGATATCATTTGCTATACATCCCTATCTTTTTCCTTGGTTAAGTTTTGAGCATGTGGAACCATCATATTTCTTTCCTAATATTTTCTTTTTGACAAGTCAAGTTTGAATAATTTGGCAAGCTGTCTTTCACTAACTTATCAACACAAAATTGAAAACATGTTTCAGCCATGATTAGGCTAGATGACTGAAACAAGACCTTCCTTTTGAACTAGCAGTGGCATTTAAGCTTGCACACTTTCAGTAGTACTATTTTTTTTTTTTTGTATGGGGCTATACCTCTTTTCAAATCTTCCCTCTTTTTCCTTCTTTCTATGTTTTTGCATTTTTTTTATTTTCTCATGCAATGCTTATGTACAATGAATGAAAATTTTAAACTAGGGGTTTTTACAACAATGGTACTTAAGCATCTTGTCCTCAAAGGGATCTCCTAACATTCTTTGTCCATTCAGCTCTTGTAAATAGAAATCGTAGTTACCTCCATTTGAAGGCATGGTGTAAGGATTTTTCCAAAAATTTTCAAACATGCCATGCTCTCCTTGGTATTTCCTCTTTTAGTCTTGCTTCCAAAACTTGTCTCTGTGAAAGATCCTTCTTAGGTGGAAAAGGTATTCTTTATCAGATTCAAAACATATGATGATGTCACCAATGTATACCATAGTGAAGAAGTTGAAAACAAGGGCCATGGCTCTTTTGAAGGTATCTTTAGTACTTCTTAACCCAGGAAGCATTTGGTCAAACATGTAGTTTCTCCCAGGAACTTTGAAAATGGCTTTATGATGATTGATCGAAAGTGGTATCATATGATGGTAACCTGAAACACTATCATGTAATGACATCTTGTTAGAAACTCCTACCCTTAGTATAGGATTATTTATCTTGGGAAAAGGGTATTTGGACTTCATGGAGGTTTTGCCTAGGTACCTAAAGTCTATACACAGTCTGCATCCTTTGGCTTTCTTTGTTAGTGACAGAATTTTCCCAAGGGTTTCATGGTCTTTCTTGGAAGGATGCCTCTTTTTAATAATGTCTGTGTCACAAGGCTTTAAGTTTTCATCACTATATACAAAAGCATCTTGAAACTTCTTGCATAGCCTTATGTATTTCAGTTTTGTGTGTAATGACAGGGTTCTGGATAACTTAATCATTTTGGGTCTTCCTAGGCTGCCTACATTATACTCCTCTATATCAGTTTCAGTAGATACTTTATTAGGGTCCATAGAAATATTGGTGAGAGTCAACAACTCTTATGAAGGGACAAAACTCTTTGATGATGAGGTATCTATATAAGGAAAAAACATAAGACTCTTTTGATTCAGATTCTCAAATTTTTCTGTTATGTGAGAGTATTTAAGCACTTCTGGATTGGAAAAAGGGAAAAGTTATGTTTTTGAGGTTTTTCCTTCATTTGAGCAACCTGCTTCATATTCTAAACTTATTTTTGGTTTTGAAATTTCATTTTCAGTTTGTAGAAAGTCAAGTTTAGTTTTATCATCATGTGGTGGTTCAGGGTTGCTATAGTTTTGACTATTGAGTTTCCATGCAGAGACTGGTTTGATTATTGTAGTGTGTCTAGATCTGTCTCAACTTTACTTATCTTCTCATTAATTTCATCTTCATTACACAAGATGAAAGAATCAAGATCTGAATGAATGGAATAAAGAGGAGTGTTATTTGGCCTCTCCTGACTGCTAACCATATACTTCATGTGTGACTCTCGGTATAGTCTCCTTGTCTGGTTAAAAATAGGGATGGTAGAATAGGACATATCTAGGTGAAGGTTCCCCTGAAGTTTGGCTCCCTAAGATCTGGATAAAAGCATGCCATACTTAGGGGGAATATCTGCCACTACTATGTCCATGACAAGGCCTTTAGCAGGTATTTGTGCCAGGTTGACACAAAGATCCTTGATTAGGCCCAAACACTTGACTCTACTCAAATCAAATGAGTACAAGTCTTTGTAAGGTTTAGTTAACTCTAGGCCTAATCTCTCTATCACAACTTTAGGCATGAGGTTGTGTGAGGCACCGGAGTCTAGCATGGTATTGTGTAATATCTTGCCATGTATGTTTAGGCTGATATAGAAAGGAGGGACAGCTCCTTCTTGATACTTTCCCTTAACCTCAAGCCCAAACAACAACTCGGGCTTATCATCAGTTAAATTTAGAGTGCCAGTATCATTTCCTAAATTCAAGACCTTCAACACTTGGGACCTATACACTTCTTGAGTTACCAGTTCAGAGAGAGGCATGGTTATCTTGATTTTGGCAATCTCTCCCTCAAAGCTGAAAGATAGTTGTGTTTTAGATATATTTACATCATTTTTTTCAGCCATAACCTTTTCCATAATTTTAATCTGCTGAATTTGATTTGGGGCTTTAGACAATAACATTTTTTCAGGGCCACTAGTAGATGCACTAGGGTAGCTTGGGACACTACTTTTCTAGCTGATTTTTTCTTTGTTTGGATCATTTTTCTTAGCCATAGTGTTTATAGTGTCTGTTGTCCTCTTAGGAGTGTTTTCAGGAGCTTTCCTAACAAAAGTGTCTATTTGGTTTTTCTTGGAAGCTTCTTGGTTTCTTTTACTCCTAAGGTCATATTTCCTATGGAATTCCATTATGGCATTTCCAAGTCCCAATTGGTAGTCTTCAGAATCCTCACAATTTGTTTCAGTTTGACCAAAGGAAAAGAGACCTTGTTCTTCTTTTGTGAGAAAAACTTCACCCTCATTATCAGAACCTATCAGGTTTACAAGGCTTTCCTCAGGTTCTTCAGTCTCTCTTCCCTCTTCATCTACATAATTATCTTGGAAGGGTGGCCTAATTTGTTGATCATTGTCTCTTGGCTTGTTTTGGGGAGGGTCTCTTCTGATGTTGGGGTTCCTATTTATGTTTTTGGAATTTTCTTGGTTTTCCCTAGGAGGAATTATTTCATTTAGGCTTATCCTCTCCATAATTCTCTCCATGGATCTAACTAGGTTGTCAATCTTGGAATCAGATGAGGAGGTTGAGGGCATGGTTTCATCCTTTTAGGTTACTCTATTTTCTGATCTCAGCCTAGCTTTCTTTTCAATCAAGTCGGCCTCTACACTTATAGCTCCCTTTTTCATGTCTTCTAAATTTAGGGGCTCTCTTTCTCTTAGCTGATAGATCATGTCTGGGTCAAAACCTTCTGGAAATTTAGCTAAGGCTAGGCCTAGTGGGGGTTTCATGTTGGGTGGGAGTGCATTGTAAACACTATTGACCCTAGTGCAATAGTCTTGGACACTTTCCCCTGTGTTTCTCTTAAGGTTTTTGTATTCTGAGAGGATTTGGAGAGGGTTTTTCTTAATCTCCCACTTGTTTATGAATGTCTGGTAAAGGGAAGGGAGATCATGTATGTTGTTGGGAGTTAAGTTGTTAAACCATTTTTTAGCTTCTCCACCTAGACTTTGGGCAAACATCCTCATTTGCATGGTTTCATATTCCAAATCCATATAGTCAAAGGCATCATTCATTCTGTCTACATGTTGTTGGGCAGTGGTAGCTTCAGCTCCTGTGAAATGAGGGATCTTGGACTAATAGTCATTTGGAAAAGGTACCAGTGGTTGTGGTAAAACTAGGGGGGCATACCAAGCTGCCATGATGGGAGCTAATCATGGATTTACAAGAGGATGGTTTGTGAGAGGAGGTGTGGGATGGAGTGGAGTGGTTTGAATAGTGGAGGTATGAATGGGTGTGGTTGAAGTACTTGGACCAGCAAACTGATTCTGAGAAGACTTTGGATGGAAAGAGCTGAAGTTATGGAGAAGTTGAAAGTCAGGAGGAGTGGAAGGAGAGGCTTCTCTACTAGAACTCTGTTGCAAATCTATGGGCTCAAGGTTAGTTTGGTCAATCTCACTATGTGACTTGGTTCTGAATAGGTTCTTTGTATGGTGTAAGTAAAACTGGGGATCTTGCAAGGTTTTAAGATGTTTAGGTACAGAGCTTGCTCTATGAATGGTCCTAACAGTGTTTAAGTTTCTAGTTTTAGAAGTTTTCAACAAAATATTTTCTGGGTCATCAACTATAGTAGGAGGATTTGGGTCTGGATGAGATCTGGTACTGATCCTTTGTGAAGCCAGATTTCAAACTCAAAATTAAGAGAGGCTGAAAGTTTTAGGACTTTTTCTGGAAGGTTGACCTCTCTTAGTGCTTGGTAAACTCACACAGTATGGGACTAGGCTTCTAAAATTCTCAGGACTGATTTGACACAATCCTAGGGAATTCTAATGAGAACTAGTGAAGTAATAGGCCTACTGGAAGCTAGTGGAGTCGCTAGGTGGATATTTTTTGTTGTTTTAAGGATGTATGTTTATGGTCCACCCCCAATAAATGACAAAAAACCAATATAAGAATTTTTTGCGCTTTTTTGAGCTCCTTTATGTAGCCCCATGGTTTTTAAGAGTGTCCTATAGCTGAGTCATCATTTTTCTAGGATGGTGAAACAACTATATTCTACTCTTTGGCTAAAATTTTGAGTTCTCTATGATTTGATAAGGGTTTTTGAAGTCCTAAGGGATACTTAGATTGTCACTGACTCAGAGGTCCTATCATGATCACCATTGTGTTAGTGATAGTGATGAAATGGTTACAAATCATAGGATATAGTTTGACAAGGGCTTCTTAATTCTCTAGGGATGCATAAGCTTGTTACTTACTCAGAAGGTACCACCGTGATCACCATTATGTTAGTGTCCCATGATTTAGCAGATTGGTAGACCAAATGCACAGGGTAACATTAGACCAGTCTTTAGAGTCCTGGGACCTAGGCTTCCTGGACTCAGAGAGGGCTCTCTCTATTGTATGCAAAGGATGTGAACCTGTTTGCTTTAGATGGTTGATTTTAGGCTAGTTGTTAAGTGTAGGGTTTGTTGTTTGTTTTGGTTGGGGTAAGATGAAATAGGTAGAATAGGTGGAGTGAGAGATCATCAAATCATTGGGCTATGGATTCTCTGAAATTCATGGATATATCAACAATGAGTCAGAGTGCTTCACAAGGAAAATATAGTGTGGTCAATGGATCTTTTAAGGTTATGTGTGAAGTGAAATGGACATTAAGTTGGGGAAACAAGGTAGGGAAAAGGGCAGTTAAGAAGCCTTTGTGAAATAACCATAACAAGAAGGTCTAAAACACTATTACCATCAAGAAGCAATAAATATACAGGGCAAACCAGTAACTCTTTGATTCAACTTAAGCAAATAAGCATTCTAGACAAACATTCCAATGAAATATAGAAGGCGAGAAACTCATTTAACTTCTAGTGATTTCATCTTCAAGCTTTATAAAACATTTAAGATAACAAAATAACCTTAATAAACAAAGAGAGAACTCCTAAACATTATTTCTCAAGCTAAAAATAGCTTTGAGGAAAACTGATAGGCATGGACAAAGGGCAAGATCAGAACAAGACCTCCTTGTCTTAACCTAACAAGTAATACTTCAAAAACGGAGTTTAGATAGCATCAAATAAGCAGGGCTTGCCATAAAACATATTTGGAAACTAGAATATTAATCCATTGATGAAATAAACAAGCTTAGGGGGTCTAAGGAGCAATCAATAATTCCTTAAAATGTCATAGTAGAGGAAAACATCAAGGCAATAGAAGGCAGGAAGGACTAAGGTGCTTCAAACAAAATTTCTTAGCCTGTAATTTTATGTTATACTGCATATAGAATGATGAAACATAATGATAAACAAGAAAACATGAACAAATTAGAGACACATCACCATTAACCAAACTCAAGGATCATGCAAGCAACCTTCTCCATCATCAATCCAAGCAATCCATTCACAAGCTCCACAACACCAAATTGCTCTTCAACCTCAAAAAACCATGTATTGCTCTCAATACTCATCAAATTCCAACATTTACAATGAAGCCCTCATGCTCTATTTAACTTAGAAAAGGAGGAAAAAAACCCTAGATAGGGTTAGGAAAATGTCAAAATCACTTATAAATGTCATAAATTCCCAAGATACCATGCAGGGCCCAAGGCACAAAATATCCCATGGAATAAATGCCAAAATAACATATAACACCTAATTTTAGAGTGATTTGCCTCAAAAAACACTAAAATATGTTTTTACAATAAATGAGTGTGTTTTTTTTTACTTTTGGCAAAAAACACACTACATAGTCCATTTGCGCAGCGCCACCTTAGGTAAAAAATAGGTACTTTTGCAACCAAGTTTTGGACCCCTTCCCTATGTCGGATTTTTCTCCGTGATGGCTCGTTGGAAATCCTGATGAGTCTAATTTCCAGATCTACCCTTGGTTTCCTGATCCAGCTACTATAAAATATCAAAAATTTCAAAATCCCAATACTTCTCTGAGTGCAGCGCCAGGCCTGAAAAGGAGGCAGAATGGTGAAAAATTAGTTGTTTTTTGACCTTTTGAGGGGTCAAAACAACTCCAATTGCTCTGAAATTTGGTGAGAATAGTGTGATAGCCATGAGAAGTCCAAAAATTTCGAGTTTTCCCTTTGAATATGCTCCAGGGAAAAGTGTAGCGCCAGTGGCGCTGCGCTAATAGCCCTCCAAAATCACAAAAAACAAAAAGTTATCCAAACTCCCTCAAAATTTGTGGAGGTATCTTTCAAGGGGTTTGAGAGACCTATAGAGAAGCTTGGGCCAAAATCCCAAGGCTTTCTTGACCTTTTTCCTCTTTTAGGGTTTGGATTTCAATGAGGACCTCTTTGATTTTTTCCCTTGCAACTTGATTTCTTTGGGCATAATGCTTAGTAATTCTTCTTTGTAGATCTAAGCCCTTGTTTGCCTTCTCCATCTTGGCCTCTAGGTGTATTTTGGCCCTATCTAGCCATGACTCTTGATCATGTTCTATCTTCATTGGAAAGAGCTCATTTAGAAAAATTTGTTTTTCTAAGGCTGATTCTTCTTCCCTTTGTTTTTCCAATGTCTTCCTCAACCTTATGTTTCTTGGTCTCTTTCTAGGATACTCATCTTCACCCTCACTTTCTTCATATGGGCCCACAAACTCCTTTAACTTTTCTTGTGCTCTTTGGGCTTCTTTCCAGGCCTTGAGTTTTCTAGCATTCATAGATGGCCTGTTGGGCAATCGCTTGTTCTCCATTTCATAGAAAGGAATGACATCCTTTTCCCTTTCGAACTCAGCTTCTAAGTCTTTGAGTTGTGCATTTTTGTCTTAGAGGAGGGAGTTTGAAATCCTTACTTCACTCTCTTCATCACTGTCCAGCTTGGTCTTCATTTGCTTCAATTTATTTTTTGCCTTTTCATCATTCTTCTCATCATCATGGTCACTGTGGGGGTCATTGTCTTTAATGTTTTTATGATTTTCATGACTATCATGAATGCTCTCTCTTTCACTCATGCTCCCCTCACCACCTTCTGCACTTTGGTCACTTGTTTCACCTGTATCCATGTTGCTTTGTGCTTCATCATCTTTTGTTTCTAGGTAATCTGCCTCATCATGGTCCTATTGGTCCTCAACATTATCTATGGACTGATTTACTGTCACCTTCACCCTTATTTTCATTTGACTCTTCATTTCCTCTTCTTGTTTCACCATTTTTAGCTCCTTTGTTGGCCTTGGAGGTAAATTTAGAGGGTAATTTTTAATCCTGAGGGAAAAATTTTTGTTTGTTTGAGGGTTTCTGCATTAGCACAGCGCCCTGCCCAAGCAGTCGGTTCGGCCTGTGGGCGCATGTAATATCCCCAAATTGGGATCACACAGCAAGCCTACTAAAATAACACACTTATGAGAATTTAGTGCACTGAAATGAGTTTGCAGCTCCTGGATCCCTTATATCAACTTATCTAAGATCTATATCCAAAAGGAGAGCAAAAAAAAATCAAACTAGGTGGGTTAAACAGATCTCCCACAACCTAATCTAGCTGAAAAACACCCAAAGAGAGGGGCTGCAACTATATGCAAAGGACTGCTTCAGAAATAACGCAGTTTATCAATTTATAAGCATGAGACCAACATGGAGGTCCATATTTCAGATATACAACAACAAAATAGATCTACAATGCAGCTTATACAGTGTATAACAGAAATAGAAGGAATATACAAGACAAAAGCTTCAAAATGAGCTGCTACAACAACATGAAATGGCAGAATAAGCTTGACAACGTTATTTTCATTGATGAAGCATGCAATAGATTACAACTTAGATCTAGAGCATATCTGTACATAAAATGATAGATCTATTCCAAAATTGTATACAAGATAAGCTCCTTTATACACTCCCCTTGGGAATCTCAGCAAAACATGAACAACAGTGATTAGATCTGAGATCTAAGTCACATATCTGCAAAAGTATTCAGAAAATTATGAATCATAACATATGTAGCAGATCAGATCTGAAACAACATGGATTGGTTGGCCAATCCACGGATCACCACAGTGAAAGGAAGAATCCAATCACTGGAGATCTCTCCTCTAGAATGATGCCGAGACACCCTGCAACTCTACTCTTGCAAATAACGCAGTCAGTGTTGTAGGCTCTGAGAATGCTTTGGCCTGCTGCCAATGTGTCGATCTGAAGCTCAAAGGGTCTAGAACTTACTTATCAAAGGGATAGATAACTCTCCCAGTGAGAAGGAGTGCTAGAACTGCATAGATCTGAAAAGATCTATTCTCCACTTGTTGCAGCTCACATGGACAACCCAATCCTAAATAGGAATATGCTATACATGCAAGATGTGGCTTGGCCAAATGCTAGATAGTGGACTAGACAAACAACGCTCCTCCAAGAGTTTCTCAAGGAAGGAGGTGGGATTCCTAAACAGGAAAGCCCAATGAGGGATGTCTAAATAGACAATACCTTCAAAAAAATAATATCATCAACAACCTTTTCCTACTGTCCCCCTCCTTCTTTTATAAGATGAAAGCCTTGTCAAACCTTAAACCACCTCAATGAGTTAGCTCCTTTCACATGTAGAGCCTCCATCTAAAACTGCGTTGTGTATCCATGAGGTTCATTGCACCTAGACTGCACTGTTGATTTGGTCAAGTTTGACCCAGTCTCATGATTCAAACTCATTCACACCTGCAAGAGCTTATTTACATGGCCCAGATATGTCTCTGTTTACATAGGCATTGATTTATTCATTGTTTCAGGAGTTTTACATGTCCCCCTTTATTCATTTATTCATGAAACATAATATAAAACAAAAATTCATATTCCTCTTAGCTGAAGCTAAGTAGGAATATTACAGCGCAGCGCCGACAATCATGCTCGAGGATTAGCACAGTGTCAGGTGCATGTAGGCCTATCGGTCGGGTCCTATACGTGTCGGTCGGTTCTGAGTGTAGCGCCACCCCAGATTAGCATAGCTTCGTGTTAATATGAATTGGAGAAATGCCAATTAGCGCAGCGCCAGACATGGTAAGCGTAGCACCACTTATTCGTGCAGTGCCAGGGAGAAACTGCCTAGAAACAGTCAAAAACCTTTTTTTTTCTTCTGCAAGCCTTCTCTTCTCTTGTAATGGTAAAATAAGATGAAAAAATAATAAGAAGGCCGTTTATACCTTTTGAGAAGTAAATCAAACTTGTAAAACCCACTTTTGCTATGTTTTTCAATCTTTTTGTCATTTTCTTCACTTATGTTCTTTTGACCTTTTGCAGATGGCTTGAACTTGTCAAAGTGGTTTTTCTTCCTTCCTTTGGTGAGGGTGTGCTGAAGAGATGAAGATGTCCCTTTTTTATCTGTGAGGGTCTAGGCACTGCTGAACCTTTTCTGCCTGCATTGATAAACTGAAACCACTGTTTTTACCCTTTTTGGCATGCTTAAGTGCAAGTGACCTGAAACATGTGTTTTCACCTTCTAGCTGATTGACAGTGATATATCCATTTTGGCAAAGATTTGTACATCACGCCTACTATGTTTTCCCTTGGCCACTTCTGTTTGCTGCAGGTGCCATAACACAGTGCATTGGTCTCTTTTGTCATGGTTTGGAGCTTTGACAGTCTAAGTTACTCAATAGACAACTCATTCTCAGCTTGATTTCTCTTTTTGACACTTGACCTCATGGTTTCCATTCCTTTTGACCATTTTGAGGGTACTTGACTGTACTTGAAGGTTTAGCCTCCCTCACACTGATACTCCTTGTAATTTCTCCCTTTTATGTAGTGAAACACTTTTACCTTGACAAACCCTAGAAATGACCTCCAAAGGCCTTTTGAAAACCTATTGTTGTCTTGATGGAGGCCCATCATCCTCATTTCACCTACTTTTCCTAGCTTCCCAAAATTTAGGTTTTAGGGCTGTTAGAGACAAATAATTAGTGTTTTCTTCTAAGTTCTCTATAGCCCTTTCAAGTTCATTCATTTATGTTTAGTTCACCTCACCTTTTTCCATTTTTCATTTATAGTTTCTAAAAAATCTTCAAGGTGTGCTTGGTTGTGTTGTTGTGCCTTTGTCCTTGTGGTCTTTGCACTGGCTCCTTTCTTGGCAACACTGTCTAGCCAAAAAGTCCTCAAAACCCTGATTCTCTTTGAACATAGGCCTGTTGCCTCTACTTTGTTGTGTCTGTCCTTAGTGATGACTTAGCCTCTTACCTTACCTCTTTTTCTGCTAATGGGCATCTCAATCATTCCTGCAGAAATGTCTAAGATGGGCAACTGTCTTTTGCAAAAGTTGTGCTTTGACCAAGGAGGCCTTTCTTGAAGGATTTTATGATCCATTTGGACAATCATGTGTTGTCCTTCTTCTACTTTGATTGCAGCCTTCTTCTCCAAAACAATCCTATGACCTATGAAACCCTAAATGACCTGGTGGGAGGCTCTTTGGACTTGGTCTTTGACTTAAGCTGGACTTGGGGTCTTTAGGTGTAAAACAGAGTTTTTGACGAACTGATGTATTGAAGATCCAAAATCCAATGTACTTGATTTATCTAAAGAGCCTACAAAGATAGTTATGATACCATGATTTCTTGAGGCATCTGGGAGACACAAGAATGAGTGGGTTGGTTGGTGACCCTAGGTGGAAAGTGGAGGAATTAGGCAAGCCAAAATAGAGTGTTAAGGTCAATGGTAACAAAACATAGACAAAATGAGTGGTATGAGCCCATGATGGGCCTTCTAGGAGTGGTGAGATGATCATGACATGATGGGATAATGAAATAGTGAAAAATTTATCCCGAGGATAATGAAGGCAGTGAGATTTCTAGAACTCACAATAATCATGAATTTTATTTCTAGAAATCCAGGATAAGCATTTAGTCATCTACAAAGGCAAAAATTACTAATGACTAATAGACAGGATAAGAGAAAGCTTAAAATTTCAGCGAAGAAAACAATCTAACAGGGAATCTACAAAGCTTTGTGAGGGCCTCTACACTAGCTTCGAGGACAAAGTGGATGAGCTTCAAGAATTGAGACTTCCATCAATGGAAAAATTAAATGCAGGTTTTATTCAATGTTATAGAAATTTGAGGAAGGTTGTCATGGGCAGTTAAAGGTTTCCTATGAGAAACGCATTGAGAAGATGCTAGGAAAATCCTACTTGCAGTTTATCAAGGACTACAATAACAAGCTTTTCAACTGGCTTGTGGGGTTCTCCCTTGTCATGGTCGTTGTGAGTCATTTTATCCTCAATTTTTTATTGTGGAAGACAGTTGTGGATCATACGAGCACACTATTGGAAAATATTAACAAATTTAGACAATACAGGAAGTTACCAATTTTGACAGAAAATGAAAGTGCTGCTTGATTGGCTAAGCAGATTGCAGAACATTTCAAAGGTCAATCTTGTAATAATGCTACTGGTGAAGATACTATTCCTGGCTGAACCTTAACTTCCAAACTATCCACTATTACTAGATAGTTCCCATCTTAACATTTCTAATACCAAGGGTGGAGTTATCCCTCTTGATTGTGTTCCTGATTCAAATCTAGCGAGAGCATACAACTATTACATGGTTGTAACTTCACAATATTTATAAAAAGTAAACGATACCAAATTTGTATTAGTGGGTGTAGCTTTAGAATAAAATTGGTTTGTGTTGGTTCCTTCTACAAATACAACTAGTGGATATTTCCAAACATATAATGGAGGCACTGCTAATGAAACATAAATATGCCAAGTACGTAGGCATGAAGAGAAAATTTTCTCTTCTGGCAAGGGGAGTAGCAAGAAACATGATCACAGTTGCTAATGGATCTTTGGATGAGGTGTTTATTATTAAGAGTGTGATCCATAGAGACTTCAACACTATGATCAAGGAGCTTCCTAATCCAGTTTATCTTTTCCAAGGTGTGGTCCTTCGAAGAGGTGCGAAAGGAAATAGAATGAAATCTATAGAATTAGCACTTTCCATGTGTGATACAGAGTATATATATGTATCACTGTAGATCCAGGTTACAACTAATGGACATGTTATTTCTCGAGCCCACACAAAGGGAATAATACATTGCAGATACGAGCCTATTATCAGCTTGTTGAATGCATTGGGGTCATTATAATCCATTCACCAATGCGATAGCAGAGAAAACAATATTGGTCAATTTTTCCTAGTCGGAAAATGATAAATGGGGCTTATACTTATGTAATGAGGTTAAAGGGTTTCCAAAATAAGAACCTATAAAGTGTTGGACCATTTAGTGTTTGTAAGTTTTGGGAAACAACATCTTCTAAGAATGGTCCTATTTCAAGTTCAATAGACAACAGTCCTGTGCGTAGGGGCTCTAACTACATCAAGTGGGAGTTACTAAAGTTAAGTGATTTGCAAAAGGAAACACTACAAAAGCATGAATGGTGTCACAATGTAAAAACTATATGGAAACAAACTGGATGATCTTGTATGCGTGAAGCACCCTTCACAATCCAAAACTGGATCTGATCCATACTAAGAAAAAAATTCATTATTCAAGATATTCAATATCCAAGTGCAAGGGTTAGACACACAACCAGACCATTACACTTTTCATGCAAGTGCTCAAGGTGTGCACTGGTCTGTCAGCTTTGCAAGAAGGCAAGGAGATTCATAGTCATACAATTACTATTGGGTTTGAGTCAAATGATTTTGTGGGGACTGGCATTTACCCTGAAGATAATGAAAATGATATGGATGTTCGAAATGATATACATTCCACATATTTCTTGTACCCAAAAGTTCACAATTCTTATTTGAATGCATAACCAAAAATCATATCTGGCCTTTGCATTATTCCTGACGCACCTTCGCTTACAATATCACCTCTTAGTTCAAAAAAATCTGAAAGGAGTTCATTCTTGGGTTTCAGTCTTATGCATTTGATAAGAATAGATGATATTGTATCACAACAATATCAAGCTTCAAGAAATCTTACTAAGGCGCCTTCAGCCAGTGAGGCTATTGTGTCACATCTTGCAGCCATGGGTTTTCTCCGTCTTCATTGTGAAAAAACTACTATCAAAACCTCAAATAAAGGAGTCGAGGATGCTATGACATGGCTTCTAAATCACATGGAGAACCCATATATCAATACATTGGAACACAAAATGATCTAAAGCTCAAGCCACTTTTTGATGAGTTGACAGTGGATAAAGTAATAAAGAAAAACCCAAGAAGGATCGTGGTTTATACATGTCACATGGATGGGTGTCTCAAACTCTTGTAATTTGCTACCTCGCTTATCCAAAAATTTCACCAAAAAGAATGGAGGCAGAGTATCAATTTCAAAGATGAAAAATCAGTTGGCAAGGGATAGATGTGAAAATTATCTCTCTAATATATAGGCATCCAAACAAGAAGATCCATAATTTCATGGAGCAAAATCAGCAAGGCACCAAACTAGCCAGAAAATGATCGAACCCAAATAAACAAACAATTCCAAAAACCAGCACATTATGGACACTTGGCAATAGTTATTTTCTAGCTAGCAAATCAAACCGATGACTCAACAATTCGAGCCTCTTTGCAACTATCTGATTTACTTTTATCTTGATTTGATTTTGTTCACAGTTTGAGGAGATATTGTTATATTTTATTTTTTTCTTGCAAAAGGAAATTTTTTTCAAAAAATAGGCCCTTGTAATTTCGCCTATTAAAATAATTCTTTTGTAAGTAATCAAGGGTTGGATTCTACGACATTGAGCTAGTCTATTTTCATCTTGCCAAAATTAATACAGAGAAAAATTGCAGCTCAAATTTAGGGATTCATGTGGTAAGCTTGTATGGCTAATTTTTTCTTCTGTAAATCACTTCATTGAATGCTTTCTTTTTTCTGTTCCATATCTATTGCTTTCACTCATTATCTTTCAAGATTTTAAGGATTCATGGGGAATACATTCCCTGCTTTAAGAAGATGATGATTTTGTGTCTATTTTCTTCTTAAGGGAGGAATTCATACTCCTATGCTTGTTCCTAATATCCTTATTCATCCTACACTACAACGATAAAGGCCAAAAGATCATTACAGCTTACCTACCTTGCCCCTTTATCCCCACTGCAATTTTCTCTCTCATAATTCTAGCAGAGTTTCAAACCTATCTCCAAAGGTCCAATTCCATCTAGCAAACCCTCAATCGCTTAAACAATTGAGCTACATACCTAGCCTAATATCTTATTTTTTGAGTAATCTAAGTGAGAGAGCCCTCTTAGCCTGGTAGGGCTAGCTACTAGGTCAAAGTGGTCCATGATTACCTTTTCTAGTCTCCTTTCAGCCTCCGAAGAACTGGTGGAGTACTAACATCCACAATTAACAGAGGCTTTTTCAACCTATCCATGGTATGCAGACCTTATTTTTGTCTTACATCATTTATAATCTCCTCCTGGTTTGACCAAGACTAAAGCTATATTTATTAAACTCAAAGCTATGAAATTTTGTATTCTAGATAATAATTTGTATTGGAAGGATGTTGGAGGAATCTTACTAAACTGCTTGTTGAAATATGAATCATATAAATTAATGCAAGAATTTCGTGAAGGAAATTGCGGTGGACTCCTGTACTGGAAATCTACTGCCAACAAGATTTTAAGAGCTAGTTTTTTTTGGCCAACCTTATTTCCAGATGTCCATAAGAAAGTAACCTCATGCCACCAATTTTAGATCTTTGAAGGAAAAATAAAAAAATTTCACCTACCCTTAAAGCCCATATCAGCTGAATCTCCCTTTCAGCAATGGGGTTTGGATTTCATTGGAGAAATTCATCCTTCTTCCTCAACCCAACACAAGTGGATTCTTACAACTGCTGATTATTTTACCAAATGGATTGAAGCTATACCCACAAGGAAAGCTACTAATGTAGTGATTATTAAATTCTTAGAAACTAATGTTCTTTCAAGATTTGGATGTCCCGGGAAAATTATCACTGATAATACAGCAGCATTCAGATCAAAGAATATGGTGGAATTTTGCAGCAAATATCACATCACTTTATGACACTCTACTACCTATTACCCCTAGGGGAATGGATTAGAAGAGTCTTCCAATAAAAGCCTGTTTATCATCAAGAAATTGTTGCAGGATAACAAGAAATAATGGCATAACAAACAAGTCAATGCATTATGGGATGACAAACTCACCATTAAAAAATCAATTGGCATGTCTCCATACCGATTGGTTTATGGGATGGATGTTTAATTTTCCTAATTCCTTAGGTGTCCTTGTTTATAAAATGCTACAAGAATTGCAAGTAGAGCCTAATAACCTTCAGAGGATAATAAATCAGGAAATACAACTTCAGCAATCAAGAGAGGAATTTTACAAAAAAAACTCAAATTATCTAGGAAAAAAACAAGAATATCTATGATAGAAGAACTAAATCTGTTGTTTTTCAGATAGGAGATAATGTGTTAAAATGGGATTCCACAAATGAAGATAAAGGTAAGCATTGAAAATTTTATAATTTATGGAAGGGACCTTACACAATTGATGCTTTCAGAGGTAACAATGAATTTTTCCTAAATGACCTTACTGGAGCAGAACTGCCTAGTTGACCTATCAATGGCAGAATGGTCAAACATTATTTATCTTAAGCACCGAAGAATTTTTCATTCAAACCATTGTAAATATCATTTTGTACTGTCATGAGTGGGTGGCTCATATCAGAAGTTGAAGCCTGAAGAGAAGGCCCTGAGCTCCTGATGAATTTGCAACCATAACTACAATAACAACAAAATAATTCAGATGTCGAACAAATATTGAAGAAGTTGATTCAAGGCTACTAATCTACAATTATTGGCACCTCACAGGGAAAGTGCCATCCCCAACTGGAACCACTGTTAGTGTCCTATAATTCATAGGATCAAATGGTGATTGAACTTTTTCTTTCAATTCATGATAAATTGTAAATAATATTACATTCTGAAAATGATTTCCAAAAAAAATGAAAAATGAAAAATGAAAAAAGGGTATATGAAAGAAAGAAATAAAAATAAATTGTAGGGGACAAAAGAAATATAGAAAAAAAGAGAGAAGGAAATAAAAGAAAAATACAAAAATAAAGGAAAAATAAAAGACAAAAAGAAAAATTAAATGAGAAATGTCCCCCTAGGTGAGCTAGTCCAAATGCCACCAGAAAAAATAAAAATTTAAATAAAGAGTTTCATTTACAAATGTTGCAAATAAGTGTGCAACTTCTTTAAATTCCACTTAGAATTGATTTTTAGTTTGTCAAATATATTAGGTTAGGATAATAAATCAACCATCTAGTTTAATATTGGTTGAATTGGTTAGTTAGATTAGAGATAACGGGGTTGCAAGCATAAATGCACCCTTATATTAAGTTAATTTAGTTTAGGTGATAAAAAAGCATTAATTTTGGCCTAATTACGCTTTACAGTGCATGTAATAAAGCAGGGATCATGCAATTATTTACAAAGTTGAATTTTTTCTTAAAAACTGACGGTCCAGATTAGTTCCTTCCCAGATCAACGGCGGTAAACTCATTTCGGGCCACCCCAAGCTCCACATGTAGGGCCCTTTGTTTGCAATTCCAGAACATCTGGTCGAGAAGTTGATTTATAGCTAAAATAAATGAACTTCAAGCTAAGTTTCACATGTTCCTATGACCCTTTTGGTTTAATTTTGAAGCTGAGGATGGAGCAGAAAACAACACCATATACACATACTCCTCAGCCAAAAATCAAGTGGTATATAAACCAAAACTAATGGGAAGAGAACACCCTACAAGAGGTAGAGGAACATGTTATCTCCACCATAACCTCTTAGACTCCTACACCCTAGGAGAAAGAGGACATACCAGAGAAAAGGATAAGAGATGAGTCCCCAATCAGAGAAATTGAAGCCAAATAATTTTTAATTTATAAGAAGAAGAAAAAACAAATTCAGCACCAACATTTCAGAAAGGAAACAAAGAGTAGGAAACCCTTTTGGTGGCAGGTCCTCATACATCCACTAGGTATGATGATATCATCACAGACTCCCCTTCTTCTTCAACTAAAAAATATCCTCCTGAAACTTCACAGTCAACATATTTTACTCAAGACACTAATGAGCCCAACATCTATGTAAAGTACAAGGCTATTAATCAAAGAAATGAAATGTTGAAGGCCTCCACATATTCACAATTTTGGAAGCAAACTGCAACACAACATCATAGGTTGCTTTCAACCTTTGATACTGAGAAGGGAAAAATGAAGATTTCCTTCCTAGAAGCCAAAGTACCAACTCCAAAGACATCGGAAAATTATGAAGAGCATGTTTTTTCATTTGATTCCAAGAAAATCCATCCCGTTGATCAAATGGAAATGCATAAGCAGTCTAGTGAAAGTATGTATTCTTCACTGACAAATGCAGCTATGTCAACTTCAAGGTTGCAGGCCTCAGTGCAGAACACTCAGACTTAGCTCAAATTGGAAAAGATTTAATCCTTAGCCAAATACACCAAAATTAAGTCATTAGAGGACTTAATAATCAAATTGGGATACAATCCAAATGATGTGAAGGTTGCGGAAGAGATAATAAAGAGTGAAAATGTTGATATTGCAACGATAAGAAAACAGTTGAAACTACCTGCCACTGAAGACCCACAAGCCAAGGAATTTGGAGAAATAGAGAAGGAGAAAGAAGAGATGTTTAAAATTATTATTGAGAAGAAGAGTTAGATTAGGGATATGGAGGTAGAGTTAGAGAAACATATCATAGAAAAATAGAAGACAACACAGTTAGACATAGTCCCTCTTACAACAATTCCCATTGCAGTAGCTACAACACTAGGTGCATCCACATCCACATTTGAACCAACACAAAGAGTAGATGAATTAGTCAAAGAGATGCACGACCTTAATTTTCACCAGCAAGATATTGCAAGATTAAAACCTCAGTTAAAAATAATGTCAAAACAAAATATGTAGATTGATAGCTCGTATGTTGCAGACTTGCAGAAAATCCATCAACTAACATTAAAGTTTCAGTAGTTTCAAAGTGAGTTAGTATGGCCGATAATTTGGCCCAAGAAAGAGAAAACATCTGGACAAAAATAAATGAGGCGATCACACATATATGGCCTTCCATTCAAATTTTATTTGAGCAGTAGGAGCTGATAAAGAGTTCAACATAGGTGATAAAACAAAACAAGGAAAATTTAGGACAGAATCATGGGGAAGCTACAACTATTATCAAACTCTTAAATTCCAAAAATAAAGTGGAATTGGAAGATTTGGGGATCCAAGACATAACAGAGACAATTATAGAGGTCAAGAAAATGCACACCAAAAGAAGCCTCTTGCTTGAACTGGAGAATAAATGCCAGAATTTGGATATCAGTATTCATAGATTTCATAAAAAGATGTAGGTGCTAAACAAGAAAGGTTTACTGAGACTGGTGAATGAAGAAGAAAATATAATCAATTTGAATGACTACCAAGAAAATATGGAGAAAATTTCCCAAGACACATCCAGATTTGTAGGCATCAAAGGCCATCTCACAGGCAAGGCCTTCATGGAGGCTTTGGAGTTTGGTTTATTTATCAGTCATGAGCTTAGGCATTTTTTCATCAACAAGCCCACTTTCGAGAAATACACAGAGGTTTATGAAGCCTACAAAAAATTAATTAAATTTTATATTCCAACAAGATAGATGGGAGGAATTATGTGAGTTACTGGAGTAAAATCATTTTTTTCATCTCAGACGGCAAAACAATAGCACAGCAGGATTCGAAGCACAATCAACAACAACAACCTCGAGAATAGTTCCAACAAGTCAAACTGTTCATAAAATTCTTATAATTCTATGTTATTTTTGTAATTTTGTTCTAGATATTTTAGGAATTATATATTGATCCTTATGTCGAGATATTTTGTAATAAACTTATAAATAATTCTCTTTTCGAAGTAAGAAGGGTTGATTTTTATATCCAAGAAAGCTATTATAATCTGCGTTTCAAGTTTCAAAGGATTTTTCAATAATATAGAAAGCTCTTTCACAGGATTATTCTGTCAAAATATTGGTGAAGTGCATCTATCTTAATAATTGTGTTTACTTTTCTTGTATACCATTCATGTGTTTTCATAATTTAAATTATTCAATAGAAAATTAAGAATAGAATTTGTTTTAAGGCACACTTTGATTCTGGCTTTAAGTAATTTTAATGTTTTCAAACTGAAGTTGAGTGAAAGAAGTATTAATTTCTCTTTTCTTAATGGAAATTCCTATATTTCTTCTTGTTCACTTCATTTAAATTATAGAATCCAATTAGTTTGACAACCTCACCCTATAAAACCTACCTATAAAAGTTGAAACAGATCCATGTTTTAAGAAATAAAATCCATATCCAAATGCTAATTTAAGACATCAATCAACCAAAAAATTGAAAATCATTCAAAAAACACTGAACTTCCATAACTAGCCTAATATCTCAATATAAAAAAAAAATCAAAATCTTGCAGAGAGATCCCTCTTTGAAACTGGCAAGGCTAGATCCCAGCTTCCAAAGTGGTTTTGTGGTTTCCTCTATAATTTTCTTTGCAACCTCAAAATTACAGAGTGATAACATTCTACATATTCTTTCTTATGTGATGCTATATGTGGAACATGCATTGGTCGTTCATGATTGGTTATACATGTCAAGTGGGTGCATATGGTCAATTTTGCATTGGCTTGATTGAGGTTAATGGGCATAAGGTCATTGTATGCAATTAGGTCATCATGATGGTATTGGTATGTTATGATGCTAATTTGTTGGCTAAGATAAAGCAGGAGATGCACAACATCAAAGTAAATTTGCAGCATTGGACCTCGAGGCAAGAGCATATCATCATATAGGTTTAGATGTTGGGAATGTAGGTATGTAGGTTAAGTATTGTTATATGCATTATGGTTATGAGTATTCCATTCATTTTATTTATGTTATGGTTACATACATTATACATTCTATTTGATTAGTGTGGTTATATGTACATGTGTCATATAGTCATGAATGATAGCAACCTGTGGTGGTATGCATTGTTATTGTTGTTTTATGTTAGATAACTTATATGTTGTTGATGAGCATGTTATGGGTTAAATTTTTGTTTTTGTATGATATTTATCTTGATGATTAGGTTACATTTTGTTTATGAGCATGATATATAACTTGTTTTTGTCACATTCTAGTGACTTGATGGTTATTGTTATGAAATTCAGGCACGAGTCGACCTAATTATGATAGTGCGTTGTAATAATCTAATTCATATGCTATTTTTATGCATGAATGAGATTTTTTATATAACGTGAACATGTTAGATAGTTATTGTTATGGATATCATGACCTTAATTATGATTGGGTTGATATGTTGTGAAGTTATATCATGCTAATCTAGATTGATTGTGCAGACAAGATAGCCTCCCTAAAGATACATTAAGGTATGAGCTTGCTTATGTTGTCTAATTTGTACTTGAATGTTTGATTATGTCATCTATTTGGTGTTTGAGTTATTTGGTGTTTATGACGTCATCTATTTGATTTATTTAACATCATATGTTCACAAGCTATTTGAATGTTTGATTAATTGCATGATATGAGTATATTTGTCTGTAATATTGCATGAAGGAATGATCTTGTTTTAATATGTCCTAACAAACATGTGTTGAGATAGTTGATATGTACTAGAGTGCAAGTAGGTGATAGTTGTAGCATTATGTATTATGATTGATGATTTTGAGTTGAATTTTTAGTATGACATGTTTTTAGACTTGGTAAATGTTTATTCCAAATTGATTGATATCTTGTCTTGATATTTGCTACGTATGGCTGACATGTGTGTTGAGTTATAGGTTGGCATGCTTGGCACAACAAGATAAGGTAATCTATTTGTTGTTATGTTTATTTATTCATTGGCAGTTATGTGTTTATGGCAGTATGATGTAGGGGATTGCAAGGAAAAAGAAACTACCATGAAATCTTGAAGAAGGTTGAGGCTGAGCTTTCCTTTGGATGTGTTGGGAAGCCATGGGGATTAATTCATGGTATTTTCTTCTAGTCTTGTGCTTTCAGTATTTTATGATTTTTTTGCACTTGATTTGCATCTTTTTTAATTTTTGGTGCAAGGCCTTGCCACTTTGTTCGTTGTGTCATATTACTATGGATTTTCAGGGTTTTCCTCTTGTTTGTTTCTTATCTTCCTTTTATGTATTGAGTCTTTGGAATTGGATTGGGAAAGAGGAAAGTTAATGGATCTTGGGGAGAGTTGTGTGGTACCCAACAGGTAATGCAGGACACAGATGAAGCTCGGTGCATGAGTGAGTGTAGAGAAAGTTAAGTCTATGACAGTCGATTGGACTAGTTGGGTCCATTGTGGTAAATGGACAGTGGCAGTACATACATTATAAAGGTACCTGAAATGTTAAGGTAAATATATTGAGGCCTCAGATGCCTTGCCTATAGTTGGAACTACTATTCTCAACGTTGTGCATGTTTTGCATGAATAAAGGAAGTTATCTTAACCTAGACCTTATGATATCTGGTAATTATGTTGTGATCATGATTATCTATGTATATAGGCATGTATGTATGCCTCTATCTGACGAGATCATGATTGCTTTATGTTGATTTTTACATATGAATATATGTATGTATGTATATATGGTGTGTCTAATAGGGTCATCATGGATCATGAGTATTAATGATAATTTTTATATGTATATATGTATGTCGTTGTATGACAGGATCATGATTGTTTTATGCTAATGATTATATTTATGTATCTATCTATCTATCTATATATGTCATTGTATGACAAGGTTTTCAAGGATCATTCTTGTGGAGGAATGGTTCTTATGCAAGTGAATGACATGAAGAGTTTCTTGGTCTTATGAGGAATCAAGTGGGAAGAGTAACTCTGACAAAAATATCAAGTCAGTATCATGTGGACATGAATTGATATTATATGCTTGTACTATGCCTATGTTTATTTTATGGACAGGTAATGATGAGGATTACATCAGCGAAGTGAAAGTAGTGTGATCTAAAACATGCTAGGATAAGCGTGGATAGTAGAGAGACAATGGAAGCAAGTTTTCTTTGTGGAGTCAGTGTGTAGTCTATGTATGTGCAATGATACTAATGTGTATATGTTTTGCATGTTATATATTCAGTGATTGTACCTATGGTGATGTGTACATGTAACATATGTATTATTGTGTTCATATGATGTTGTATGTTTGTTTTATATATGGTGTTGAGTGTATATTTCATATGCAGTGCTAGGTATAGATGGTGCTATGTACATGTTGGATATTTGGTGTTGTGTGCATATCGTATTGTGTGCATGTTGGTGTTGTGTGCATAAGGTGTTGTGCGCATGTTGGATATGCAGTGTTGTGTATGTATGGTGCTATGTACATATGGTGTGGTGTGCATGATTTTACATGTGGTGTTGTGTACATGTTGTACATATGGTGTTGTGTGCAGGTGGTGTCATGCGCATGCCATGCATGTGGCATTATGTACATGTGGTGTCGTGCATATGGTGTTTTGTACATGTGGTATTGTGTACACATTGTACAGGTGGTGTGGTGTACATTTGGCATTATGTGCATGATGTGCAGGTGGTGACGTATATATGTGATGTTGTGCATATATTGTTGAGGCAGTGTTGTGTATAGGTGGGATGGTCTACATGTTGTGCATATGGTACTAGTATACATGTGGTATTGTGTCCATGTCGTATATGTTGTGTTGAGGGCATGCAGTACTAAGTATGTGCATGGTGTAGTCGTGGTATCAGAACATGTGTATTCATTGTGTTGTACTTTGTATATGTATATGTATGTGTTGTGTTGTACAACAGATGTAGGTGTATGTGTTGTGTTTTATTGTACACCGGGTGTAGGTGTATGTGTTGTATGTCAATGTAGGCATATTTATTGTGTTTTATTGTATCCTAGGTGTAGGTGTATGTGTCGTATGTTGGTGGGTACGTGTATTGTATGGTGCTGTATGCCATATGTGGGTGTACGTGTTGTGATGTACACTATGTGTCTATGTGCATGATTGAAGGGGAGAAACGACACTGGGTGTTTTTCAGGTGTGGCAACTGTTATGGCATGTGTACAAACGAATAAAGGTAGAAGTAAGGACAGATGAAGGATAAGTATCAATATTTTGTTTCAATTTAGTATGAATGCGATATGTGATTCTCAATTATGATGGTTGCATTTGATTTATGATTATGGTTTACGGTGATTTGATGCGATTCGTGATTTTAATTTACGATGGTTATGTTTTGAGCTAACCAAATGTGAAATGTTTATACATGATGATTTGATCAAACAACTAGTTTGAATTGTTGTGACAGGAAGTAAATAGGATTGCAAGTGTACCTTATTAACGAGCTACCAATGAGGTATTATTTGAAGTTATTTCAATTTATTTTTAATTTAATGGAAGTTATGTGCTTGGTATAGGAAGCACATAAATTCCCAGTTTGGGATGTTTGAAACCAAATGAAAAAATTAGCAGCATCGACAGTGAAAGAAATTGGAACATGCAACAGTATGTTGGTAAATCACATCAGGAATAGGGCCATTGTGGGAAACTAGTACCCAATAGTGTCCATTGATTTCCATGAGCATGCAATGACTGGTATGATAGTTTTGAGGTAGGTATATTGCTTGGTTTTTGTATCTTCTGATGCAAGGAAGCCTTGCCAAGGGATGGAATGCTCAAGATGGATGTGTCAGTGGAACTTGGAAGGTGAGTAACTACATGGAAGGGGGTGACCAAATTTCCCGAGGGACTGTGTAAGAGAGAAGTGAAGGTCGGGGATGGATCTATTTTGGTCATCAACATTTCCAGATGGAATCAGATGCACATTGGGAGTGCGCCCTGGAACAATGAGCTGGTAAATGTTCACTAAGAGGAAAATGGTGTGGGATTGTAGCATTGGACATTGGATGCATCTTTGACTTTGGCAATGGATTTTGGACTTCTTGGGAAGGAGTTGAATCCTGGTACTACTTTGAGGGTGGAGGTGTGAGCCTTTGGATTCCTTTATTGATTGATATGGTCATTGTATCCTTTTATTTGTTGGTTGAGAAAATGTGTATATGTGTATATGTGTATATTATTGTAAATACTTTATCGAGCTAATTTATAAAGCTCTATAGACATTATGGTTATTTTTTGGTTGAAGCAAATGTGGTTGTTAATGTAAATATTCTAATGAGTTTTGTTATAAAGCTCCTATAAATGGTATGATTGTCATGTTTTAGCAGGTAGTCATTATAAATACTACAATGAGTTGTGTTATAAAGCTCCATGGTCAGTATGTTTTTTTTTTAGCAGTTTGTTGGTTTATAGGTGTGATTGAACACTGAGGACGGTGTTCCCCCAAGGGGGAGGGTTTTGTAATAGCCCTAGTGAAAACTCCATGTAATAAAAGTTAAAAATAATGACAATGGTTTTTGGGATAGGTTTTGGAACTTGAATGGTGGGAAAAACATCCTATCGGGTTTTCATTTCAGTTATTATGGCTAAAGGAAATTGGAAAAGGTAATGGCAAAGGCTTTGGAAAGGAAAAGTGGAAATTATTTATGAAAATAATGGAAATTAGGAGAAAAGGAAGGTGAAAGGTCATACGTTGCATGTGAGGAGGAAAATGAAGGAAAATAATGGAAAATGAAGAAAATAGAGGCCTCATTAATAAAAATATTTATGAGGATCAGTTGGTAAGCTTTTTGGTTGAAGCTTTTGATTAGTGAATTATTGGAACTCTCTCATTATTCTCTCTCTCTCCCATACTCTTGGATACTTCGATTTTTCTTGGAGCACTATTGAAGAGTGTGGATACTTGGTGATTTGGAGCAAGAAGGAAACCCTATGGAAACGCTATGGATTCCCTGGTTGGAAAAACGCTATGGAAACCCTGTAACAGCTGGGGTTGAGTTACTAGTCCTGGAAGCCCTGGTTGGAACAAACACTCTAGAGCCATGGAACAGCTTGGATAGATATCGATCCATGATGGTTGTGATTTCCAGCTGTGAGGTGGAGTCACTAGCTGAGGGTTCATGTGGTTTGGCCTATGGAAGCCTTGTATTGATTATGATTTATGTGTTTGATGAGATCCCACATTCATGCTTGGGATATGGCATGAGGATGATTTGATGAAGTGAGACTTGGCTAAGCCAATCTATGGTCGGGTGGAACATGGAAGTTCCATATTCGGCTAGTTTTTACATTCAGTAATGAAGAGCTCATTCCTCTAGTATTTCTTATGAAAATGTACTAGTTTATGTATGTATTTTATTGTTGTTATATCTATTGTATTTTTGTTTTTATTGTGTTGGTTATAAGCATGTATTCAATTAGTGATGACGTATGGCTCTATCCATGTTTTTACCTGTAAATGGATACACAAAGTATCTATTATCAAATAGACTGTATTATACCTTATGATGTAGGGGAGCAATGCTTCTTAGCGATTCTCAGATAAGTAAGAGACCCCTGTGTTTAAATATTTTTTTTACACTTGTAGATGAAATTTTTGTGACATGTTTGACAAAATGCATGTTATGGCTAGGAGGGGTATACATGAGTTCTTACTGATGTGATTGCTTCTGTAAATTTATTTTAATTTTATTCATCATCCCTTACAGTTTCATGAAGTTCTAGGCAGTGACTAGGCAGTGACTTGGGCTTTGGGGCTAAAAATATGGCACAAATCCCAGAGTTGTAGGCACAGAACTGACCAAACTGGGCCCTGGCCAGTACCTTACCTTGGCATTCCTGTCGCTATAGAATTTTAGCCACTACCTTGCCTTGGCATGCCCATGGCTAAGGATCAAATTGGTCTAAAAGTCAGTCTCCCTTAGGGTTCAAGGGCATGGAAGGTTGGGTTACCTCCTGAGGATGTTTTTGATGTTTTGTAAGACGTGTTTGTCTTGTTTCCGTCAGTTCCACTTCCTTAAGGTCATATAGGAGGTTTAATCTCATATTAGTAGCCTCTTGTTGCATGTTTACGCTAGTTTTTTGGTTACTTGGGTATATGTGGGAAGAGGGTGTTACAATAAACCCTTTTTTTGCCACCATATGAGTTTATTCACCATTCACCCAACACATCCTCAATGAAAAAATAAAATAATTATTAAAGTGGGAAAAAAAATTCTATCAACCAAATTTAATCTCATTAAAAATTATTTTATGTGTGAATTAACGAAATTGGCAACTAGGGAAACCCTTAAACTACAAGTAATCAACAAACTACAAACAATTTCAATCTTTCCTCGAGACATCCAATACATTTATGACACCAATAAATTTAAAAAATAATATTATTAATTTTTCCTATTTGTTGCCTAAATATTTATGTGAAATATGGTAGTATTTGTTTTATCTTAGTTACAATAGTTTCTTACATTTTTCATAAGAGGAAGGTACTAAGCAACAATGTTGTTGCATATTACATTTTTTTAATCATGCTTCATTCATAATTATTATTAATAAATAAAATAAAATTTATTAAATTTATAAAATGAAATTAATTGTAATGAATTTTTTATAATCCAAGATTTCATAGTTAACTTTATAGACTTAATTTTATTTTAAATATTTTGAAATTTTTATTTAATGATTAGATGTTGCAATATATGTTTTGAAAATTAATTGCAAAGAGTAATTATATATTGTCTAACTATTGTATTATAAGTATAGGCAACAACTTTATGATTTCTATGCTTGACTATGACTAGAAAGGTAGTTTTATTTTAGAGGTTTGTACAATTTAATTGTGCGTAAAATTTATTTCGTTTTGTAGTGACTATTTTTTAGACATGTTTTATAAATGATTTTTTTTATTTCTATGTTTTCTATAGGCAAAGACTATGTTGCTCGCAAACCTTGCTTGAATAAGACTTTAGTTAGGATGAATATGTATGAACTATATTCAACCATATTATACTTTGAAATTTATAAAAAAAATATTTTCAGAAAAAATTTAACAAACATAACTATCTAACAAACATAAACATCATCTAAAATACACATTCAAACTCACTAACATCATCTAATTATATAGACCACTAACACATAAAAACATCATTAGCTAGCACATAAATCTAATCATCTAGGAGGGCATCATCATCATGATCACATCTAACAAAATGAAAATATTGTCTAACATCATCACCACACAGATCCTCAAATATACATCTCCTATTGTCAACAATTGTTATAACATACACATCTATATGTAAGAACATTAATCAACATATCTAACATGACCTAACAATATACACATCAAGACCAACATATAGATTAAGTAAATCAACATGTTCAAACAGAAAAAATGATACACACACACACACACACACACACACACACACACACACACACACGCGTGAAATATCTACTATAAAATATATGATACAATAGTAGCAGTGGAAGCCTATTCTATATCAGAATATGATGGATGGTCAACTGATTGATCAAGAGTCGAACGATGAAGTGGAGGAGGAGGTGGTTGGTATTCTATCTAAGGAGATACATGAGGCAGTGAGTGATCATGAGGTGAATGAGGAGGAGGTGTTTGAGTACTACCAGAATGATCACTCGCACCCTGGTCATCATCCAATGGGGTAGTACGTCTGGGTGAATACTGTGTCTCTAATGCATGGCCATCCCGAGGAGGTGGAGTACTATCAGAAGGATCATCGCCCTAATCATCATGATCCGATGGGGTATTACTAACTGAATACTATGTATCTACTGCATGGTGACGATCCTTCCTTAATGCCAATATAAACCTACTAGCTCTGATGATATGATGCATAAGACTCATCATATAGCACGATAAGTCCAACCAGAGCTCTAGGAGCTTGGGATCTACCCTAATGTCTTGATTTGTCGCATGGCGGACTCGCTCCTCCACCAAAATTCTATAGAGTAGGTCACACAACTCCATCCTAAATCCAATATCAATTCTACGGCATGGGCACATTCCCACGTGTATTCAATCAGGACATCCCTCACCCTTCACGACATTGGCCATATCCATCTAGTGGGGGAGGAGGCATTTCCATAATGAATGTGTCGATGTCTACAAAATATATAATACACAACAATAACTAGAAATTTTCATTAAACAATTTAATAAAATAAGTTAAAGAATGTGCTAGAATAAATTTCATTCTAATTAATTAAGAAAATAAAATGAAATTAGAATAATTTAAAGAAAACATAGATATTACCTCTATCATTTTTTGGCTCATCCTGTGTGAAGAGGATGTTTGGAAAATGTTGCTAATCCATCTCTGTGTAAGGACAAGGCACCAAGACGAACATGTGGTTGGCCTCACTGCCCAGTAGCCTTAGATCCTCTGTGAAAATCTTGGTTGAATACTCTGGCTAGCCTCTCTTGGGCATCATCTTGCTGCACGTGCCCATCTGCACCTTATTCATCGGCCTATGAGGGCTACAGTAAAAAGTAGGCCTCATCTCCAGAAACCTCTCAATAAATAAACAAAAAAACTATGAAGCAAAATGGAAGTTCACCTGCCCATGTATCATAGCATGACATCTATCTAAAGCTATAAAAAAATGCCACAAAAAATGGCAGACCATCTAATACATCGTGGCCTCTACATCAAATAATAAACATAAAACAAAATAGGGAAACTAATTCATTTCCAATCACTAATATAGTGTGCAATGGTACTCGCTGATAGTGAGAGGCACCTAACCTCCTCTACACCAAAAGAAGAGATTTGTAGTTGTTCACTAGACACCTGAAAATTTGCAAGAGAAACTACATGATCCCCAAGATATCTCTGAGATTATACAAGTTGAATCTTTGTTGAAAAACCATGTGGGACATCAAGGAACTGGGGAAAATCCTCCCCTCTCTTGGATAGACTAGTGATAAAATAAATTTCCTCCTCTGTGGGCTGAAACCACATGTCAGGACCGACATGGAAAGCTTTTCGATGGAAATCCCATCGATGGATTAGTTGTGCCAACAACTTAGAGTGCCACTTCAGGGATGTAGCCTCCTCATAGTACTTAAAGAGGCCTACATTCCTCAAGAAGCCTTGAGTCACTATGGTAATAGAATGAGGGTATAAATCCCTCTCCCTCTCTCGTGCCTCCCACCCTTGTACCATATTTTACTGGTCAACTCTTTTCTCTTTTTGTTGTTGCTCCTCTCTCCTCTAATGTCTCTGCATGATTGACATATAAAATACATCAACATCTTACATAAAACATAATTTTTTTTAATAAATGAAAAATATGTTTATAAATATGGACATATAACTTTCACTTAAAATAAAGAAATTCAATCATGGTGTTCCCAAGAAAATAGGGATGCACCGAACAAGATGAGCCACAAAAAAAAGGAATGCACAAAAAATGGTGTGTACATTGACATGATGCACCTCTTTCAATTCACATACATACATAACATTATTTATTATTATTTTTCAATGTGACACGTCGACATAGCATTTTACACCAGTGCATTAATTTTACGTTGACGAAGCACACCGAAATGTTTAGGTTAACGAACACACAGAGCTATAATTTTTTAATAATAAGCGGTGCATTTGGAAAAAATAAAAGCATCGGGAAGTTACTTTTACTAGACACATCATCATGAAAATTATAATTTTTAAAGTGGTGTGTCCTGGAACTTCATGGCCTACTGCCTTTTTGTTTACGAAATGCACCGAACCACTAACTATGTGTTAACGTTACATACCAACTTGTGGTGCACCATGTAAATTTACAGGGTGCACCGTGAATGGTGCAAACCGAACATATTGAACACGCCGTGCAAAAAATAAATAAATAATAAAAAAATAAAATAAAATAAAACAATGCATTTTTTTACTTATTTTTCAATTCTACTCCACTAAAAAATTAGGTTAGGGAGAAACATATACATTACCTAGACATTTACTCATTAGGGAGGCATGGTTGCGATATAAATGAAAAAAACAAAATTTGCCACCATTTGACAAAATTTGAAATGCGCAAAGTGAGCAACATATGAGAAGGATCACAAGCAAGGGAAGCACCAATGGCAGGGTGCTTCACAGAGGAAAAAGTTGCACCGGTGCTTAAGAGATAAATAACATTGCAAATGATAAAAATGAATTTTACGGCTAGTAATTTTTTTTATTTAACCTTGTTCTAGTGCACTCGAGTACCCACACCAGTGCAGATTATTTACAAAGAGCATCATGCTTTTTAAATTAAAAACCCTACCATGGTGGACCATGTTATTTACGCACTAGGGCATGTAAAAACAAAGAATATAACCAGTGCTTCATGGGAGTATAGCATAAAAATGGTGAAAATGAATTTTACAATCGACATTTTTTTTAATTTAACCTTTGTTTGGTGCTATCGAACAGCATACACATCAATGCTCTAGTTTCCCCTAACACACCACTATTGTTAAATTATAAACCTACAATGCTGCACCATGTTGTATACGCATTAGGATTTTCCAAAGATGTAAAAGCACTGGAGCTTCATGGGAGTATAGAACTGGAATGTTGAAAACGAATTTTACTACTGACATTTTTTTAAATTTACACTAGTCTGGTGTTATCGAGTAGTATATGCACTAGTGCTCCAGAGTTACTGAGCACACCATTATTTTTTATCTAAAAAAAAAAACCCTCAAACGATACAACATTGTCTATTAAACACTGGGACATACAATTTTCTTAATCGCACATGTGCTTATTTTATGAGTAGCGCACTGTTGTTTTCTAAATTAAAAACATTGCCCAGATGCACCATGTTTTTATGCACAATGATTTTTTTATTTTATGTCACTGCAAGTGACATTTAGTATCGGATTGAAGCCATTAGTTATGCACGTACAAGTACATTTTTTGTTTTTTATAAATTCCACTTTCGGTTTTATGTATAAAAAATTGTCGATATTCTAAACCTTGATATTATTTAGATTTGTGTATCTTCCCAATTCAGCTATTTGATTTCTATTTTTTAATTTTGAAAATTTAATTTAAAATAAAATTATGTGTTTCAATATAATTTTGATATATAAAAAATAGTTATCACCTTTGAACACACAAATTATACCCAATTATAATTTAGACAATTTCTTAAAAAATTTAAAACAAAATTCATTGAAAAAAACCTTCAAATAGTTAGAGTATGTGATTCAATGTCTTTTCAGATTTGGAGGACATCGTTAGTGGCCTCACAATAAGATTCCACTTCAAGTTGAATACGATCATGGTGAAATTCAACAAATTTTTCAAATTTCGAGGAAGTCGTTTCCAATGTCAAAATAATATTCTAGGTTTCCAAATTGATTAACCATTTGCATGTCAAACCATAAAATTTAAAGTGATTTGAAAATTTAGAAAATAGTACAATCGAACTTTTGAAGGTTTTTATTTTTTATATAAATAGCTTTCAATCAATATCTAGTGCAGTACCGACACGAATATATCATACCAAAGTTTGGTAATAGTAAGCCATAAGGCTACATGATAAGGAATTCTTTTAACAATGAATATAGCATCCACAAGGTATAAATTATTATTTTTTAATCCATATAAATTATAAATTAAGCATCGGGGTCTTTATTTCAATTAACGGCACCGATGCGTATAATATAATAAGTGCATCGCTATTTTTTAATTAAAAACCCCACAACGGTGTACCATATTATTTATGCATCAGGGCATTCATATATCGGTTTAGCCCCAAGGATTCATAAGAGCCCCAAGGATTCATAAGAGTATAGCACCAGACTGGGAAAAATAAATTTTATGACCGATAATTTTTTAAATTTAATCGTTTTCTGGTGCTATCGAGTTGTATACGCACTGGTGCGACTTATTTACTTAGCACACCACTATTTTTTATTTCTATAAAAAATAACTTTGCCATAGTGCACAATATGCTATTAAGCATTGGTGCTTCTATTTATAGTAATGCACCAGTGCATTCGTGTATTATAGACGGACCATTAAAAAAATCTTCCCACCCAAGTCTGCTAATGATCTTTGCTACAAACGAATTTTTGAGTTATCTTTATATGGGCTTCCGTAAAAAACTCCGCTAGAGGGTATTTTCCTTATAGTTCTAAAAATGTTCTATATATAACAAACACATTGCCATTGAAAATTCTTCCTACTATATTGTTGTTGATAGATTCAATTGATATTGGTATAGACTGTAACTTTTTTTTTCCCTAGAAATAAGAATTGGATTGAAATAAATTCTAAAAAAGAAAATAAATATGATATCAAAGTAGCTAAACTTGGACATAACTACCTTTATACCTTTGTCCCTTGTTTGTTTTATGCTTGCTTCGTTGTGTCTAATGTGATATCTACTTCTGTAATTGTGCTTGTTGTGATGTCTACTTCTTCACTGATGCATCTTGTCATATCATTGATAATATATTTATTAGACATCGGTTCATAATCTGACATGTTTTTGCTTGTTCACAAGTATTTCATTGAAATCACTACTTGAAAGGACATTATATTTGATATTAAAACTTTGGATAAATCAAAAAAATAAATTATTATATTCTTTTTAATATTAAAATAAACATATAGAAGCATTTTTGTGATTTTCATTTAGTGCAAAATACATAGATTCACAGGACATGCCAATAGTTGCTAAAGCGTGAGTTCCATTATGTAAGTGAGGAGGAGGGAGAGAGATAGGGCGTTATCTATACATGCATAATGTCACCAATAGGGGGGTCCATTCTCCAACGAAATACATCTTACCTCAAAGTTCTAGCACGTGGTAAAATATTTAAATCGATGGTCGATAATGTATATCAAATATGAAATAGGGAAGAAATTAACTACCTGGAGCAAACAGATGGGTGGGCTAGTCCCTATCACTATATACGATGGGTGAGGCTCATTGATCGTGATTAAACAGGGGTGTTAGATTTCATTGGGGACACAAGTAACTATGTGATCAAAATCTGGATCAGGGGCTAAAATTAGCTCAAAATGAAAGTTCTCATAATTGTACCAAACCAGAACCAAAGTGACTAGCTCGTCGAAAGGAATCCAAGGCAACTCGTTTCATTGAAAACCGAGTTTAGATGAAGGAGTTATGGTCTGTTGATTGTCGTTCAGAATAAACAAATTTAAAAAAAAAAAATATTACAGAACAGGTACAGATGATGACATGGCAGTCCAGTCAGCATGTAGAAAATCTTATTCAGTTTATGTCCAATGGGACTGTGACAAGTGGCACAATTCGATTCGCCAATTTGATTTGTGAAGGTAAAAATTGTCCAATGTCCTCCAAGATTTAATGTGGGTTCATGATTATTATGTGTTGGAAATTATTTTTTTAATATATTAAAGTTGGATTAATATGATATATATAATTAATATTTTATATGATTTAAAAAAAATCATATATTATATTAAATTATTTATATATAAAAATATTAAATTCAAATTTTATATATTATTAATATTTAAAAATTCCACATATATTTAACTTTAATTACAAACCCAAAGTCAAATTCACATTTCACATTAAACGTTGGTATTTATTAACTAACGTGGAGGCATATGTAATTTCAACTTTTTAATACATCGTTGGCATATGTTATTTCGGTGGCATACATAGCATTAACTAAAATCATGTCCTAAATATGAAATCCGCAAAAGTTGAAGCGTATTTTTCAATGGGGGCAAAAACGAGCAATAATACATTGGTGGCATATGTTATTTCGGTGGCATACATAACATTAACTAAAACCATGTCCGAAATATTAAATCCGCAAAGGTTGATGAGTATTTTTCAATGGGTGCAAAAACGAGCAAAAACAAGCATATGGGGCGAGGTAGGGGTTCGACCCCGTGACCTCCGCCTTAGCACTCCAGCTTTCAGGCAACACATTGCGGCTTCAAACATTGAAATGGAAGGGGTGTAACTGATATTTTAACATTGTTGTGGATTCCAATGGAGGAGCGGGAGGGGCTAGCTCTTCTCTGCATGAGACCTCACCATATAACCTTGGTTGAGCGCCCATTTAAGTGTGGCTTAGTGTGAACTAAGCATGCTTATCTATTAATTAATTTTCAGTTAGCAGTTGGAGGATTTTTAGCAGATTCCCCAAATTTATCGAAACTTCCAGATTTAGTGGAGTTAACTGGGAGTTTTCCAGATTTAGAGGTAAAATCTAGGGAAAACTTTAATAATGCCTATCTTGGTCAATTTTTGACCAATATTTTCTCAAAGATAGTCATTCTTAGTAGATTGGCATGCTCTGAATCCATTGGAACAACTTGCAGAGGAAATAAAGCTCATCTACAGGTGTTTTTGGTCACTTGAAGAATTTTGAAGTCAAGGGCCACCAAGAGGGAAGGCCATGCCCAAATCAGTTGAAGGCAAAAATCAGTGAATGAATAGTTAATTTTTGATGTATTTTATGCTTTGAACACATTGGTACAATTTATATAGGCGTTGGATCACATATGAAGGCTTTTTTGTCACTTTGGAGATTAAACAAGCCCATGGCCACCAGGGTTGGAGATCAAACCTAAAGTAGTTGGTAACCAAATTAGAGATTGGATAGTCATTTTTTGGATTTTCATGTGTTCTGAAGCCAATGGAATAGTCATAAAATCCATTGGAGCATCACATATGCTTGTAATCATACATTTGACTCATAATCCCAAGAGGGCCTACCTAGTTAAAGCAGGTCCATGGAGATGTAGCCCAGGAGGGGTGAACTCCATCATTATCCATTGTGTTATGTGATTACTGTGAGTTATGTTTTTGTATTTCATTTTCTATTTATGATTTTAAAAAATATAATTAACTCATAATTTGATCATCAAAGACACATGAAACTTGACACTTTAACCCCTTCACAAATGGTTAAATGAGATGATCCTTAAACACATTTTTAATGTTGATGAGGGAGCTTGAATAGAAATAACAAGTTTTCTCATATTCAAATCACTATGAAATACAAAAAGAGGTAAGTGACTATGATTGTAGCTTTTAAAGAATAAAATAGTAACAGTCCAATACTCAAGACTAACAATCATAGAAAATTAGATCTATATTTGGTAAGACATGGTAGCATTATGACATGTAAATGAGATGAAGTGGCACATCTGTGTGGATGACAAATGGCAGATAGAAATAGAGTTTATGGTAAGCCAACAGGGCTTTGGCAAGTGAAACATGGAAGTGTCAAAGGGTGACATGTGGTAGATGACATAGTAGAATGGTCCACAATGGTTTAACATGGTATACTCAAAGGTTTTAATACTTGCATCGAGACCGTGTTTGGCAAGGTTTCCCATGTTATTGTTTTTTTTTCAAAAAGACGAAAAATCAAGGTTACGATCCAAGGTTACAAGGGGCTAAGGGATCAACCCTTGTGGACCCTATACCAGAGTACCATAATGGACATATATGGAGTGATATGGTATGTAGTGGTCCAATATGGATGATCAAGGTTCCATTCAGTCAAGATTTCATTTAGAGGATAAGGTTGTAGCACATGGTTGTGGGTATTTGATAGTTTAGAGCCTGGAGCTAAAAGGTTATGAAATAATCAAGGTATCTAAACATTCGTATAGTATAAAATTGAACCCTATTTAGTGGTCTCGGACTCTATATCTATTGAACTAAATGATTAAGACATGGGCATAGCTTAAGGTCATCAAACCTCGATTATTTAGCTCCTAGCGCTAAAGGGTTATGGAATAATCCGAGTATCTCAACATCCACTTATATAAAAGTGGACCCTCTCTAGTAGACTTAGATTCTGGATTCAACATGAATAATAAAAATAAAACATGGTATTGGTATTGGTTGAACATGTGGTTTCATCTAGAACACATGGTATTGGTATGGTGTTTTGTTAAGGTCAGTGCATATTCCTCATCATAAAATGCAACTGTTATGTGAATTGTTTGGTTGGTAATAAATAGAATCTGATTTATATGCATATAGGTAAAATGTTAAATATATTTTAGTTTCAACAAATTCTATTTTATAGTTCCTTGTATAAAGAAATAATTAAATAACAAATAGAACTGAGAGACACACTTCTTGGCCAAGTTATCAGTGTCTTTAACTATATCTCTTCTATTTATGTCCAACTTTCCTAATTCAAAGATATGAATCAAATGAAATATATAGAAATGTTTTTAAAAAAAATAGAAAATATATAGAAATCATATATATGGCACATGATTTTGGAATCATTGTTCCCCCTGAAGAGCAAATAAGTGAAAATTTCTTAGGGAAATGCACATAAATAATACCTAAAACCAATGAGTTTGAAACCATTTTCTTTTCAATTAGCATCTTCTATATGTTTTTATTCACATCCATCATGAATAGAAAAATGATGATGTAGCTCTATACATTGAATACATATGCACATTGCTTTTTCTATATGATTTTGGTAAAGTTTATAAAAACAAAATAAACAAACATATGGTACTCTTTTATCGATGTAATTTTTAATCTAAGATGAAGCTTCAAAAATGATGGTATTTAAAACAAGATACATAGGTTATGTGTACATAATCATATCAAATGTATAATCATGAAATAGATCATTACCACCTCAATATGCATACGAAATTTTGATATGGCATTGTTTAAAACAAGGAAAATATTAATGTTAATTTTTCTGTCAACTCCAAATATGTTTCATAATTCCAATGCAATACTTATGAACATGAACAAAATGTCAGATTATGAACCAATGTCAAATATAGATATCATCAATGATACTACAAGATACATAAGCGAATAAGTAGACATGGAAATAAGCATAATTACAAAAGTAAATATCGCACCAGGCATACCAAAACAAGCAAAAAATAAATAAGAAACAAAGGCATAAAAGTAGTTTTTTCCAAGTTTAGTTACTACCAATATCAATTTAAGATATCAGTAACAATATAACAATAAGCAGTTTCCATGGCGATGTGTTGGTTACATATAGAAATGTTTTGTACAAATCAAATAAGGCAAGACTAATACTTTGTGCAAATTTCACAAATAAGAACATTGAAATGAAAATAACATTGTGTGTGCCTACACATATTATGGAACAACACAAGAAAAAAAATATTGCAGATGATGAGATTTCTATTACGAATTTCAAAATAATTCTAAAGCACAAGTATGATGGTGGTGATTGTGAGAAAAAAAACCTTAGAAACTAATTCTAGCATTGTAAAAAGAATTCTTCTTGTCTACATAGAGCACCAATTTTCCCCAAATACGACAATTGAAAATATCTCGCATAATCTAAATCTATTTCCAGTCGGCACAATAAATACCAATTTTATTTCAGCAATGTCGATGAGGACAAGGAAATAGTAAGCACAAAACATATTTCCACTCATATCGCTAAAAGATATAGTTAAAAAACAAGAGCACCTAGAGCAAGGACAAAAACTAGGATAAGGACAGAACCAATAGCAAATCCAGCTACATGGAGAACCTACAAAAATTCATAAACTCTCTCCCATCCATTCATTCCAAGTGCTCTAAAGGGTTTAAGGGATTATAGTGGTAAGGGATCTAATTTTCACCTAAAAGAGGCAGGGATCCCAGTGGTGAAGTGATATTTGACATCAGGTTTCATAAGAGGTACACCAAAATCACCTTAAAAAGCTATATGAAACTTGGGATGGAACCTTGACTCTGACAGGAATCAATGCAGTGGAAATGCAAGAGACTTTTTTCATGAGTTTTAAATTCAAAAATAATACAGGGGATAAAACTATAATCTGGAACCAAACCATGAAATTACTAGGATATTTTGAACTTCAACTCGATGACTACAAATTTGTAACATATATTTTGTGAATGCTTTAATCACACACATGCCGAAAGAAAGAATTTCTTACCAGACAAAGATATAGCATACTTTTCCCCTGCCTTTGAAATCAACTTGTCTGCGTACTCCTTGCTCTTACAAATAGCACACAGAAAGTAATTCCCACTGTCTTAAGAAGCTCTTGCAAGATAGACATTAGCACACAAATTAAAGAATAAATCACTCACATGATACAGCTAACAAAATGACCACCACATAACCTAGATAAGAAATTTTTGGCTTGACTCATTTAGAAAAATGATGACCCAATAGAGTATTTTCAAGGAAATATTTTGTAACGAGCACCACCCCCCCCCCCCCCTGAAAAGTAATCTACATCTCTCGAATAAATTAAAAAATCATATAAAAAGTTCTAAAAAAATAGTAAAAAAATAACTTCAAATACAATTACCTCACTGACCCGACAGCACAAAATGTCTAATTTATTATCCACATTATCAGCTTCATACCTCACTGCTACAATGTTGTAACATATATTGTATGATCAGTTTAGCCACTTGGCGCATAATATCCACATTTTGAGCTTTAGACCTCACTGGTACAAGGCTATAACATATATTGTGTGAACGCTTTAAGCACTCTCATATAGAAGGAAAGATACATTGCTTACCTGACAAAGGTGCTACATGTTTTGCACCTGCATTTGAAATGAGCTTGTTTTCCAACACCTTACTCTTGCACCTAACACACAACTTCTATAACCTTCTACATGTTCTCGTTCTAAGAGACACCACAAGCGAAATGTGAAATACACTATCGCATAGCTTTGAGAAAAAATCCCCCATGTCATGCAACTACTATAATGACCACCATACAACCTAGAGAATAAATCTTTGACATGATGCAAGCAACATAATGATGACTCGGGACAACATTATGAACAAAAAAATTGTAACAAGCCTCCCAAAAATTAATTTAACATGTGTTGGCAACATGGATGTTAAAAAGTGCATGATAAACTCCTATCCAATCCACTTGCAAACATAATAAATAGAACTAGTGGTTACAATTGTCACATTACCTTTTACAATTTCAATAATTTTTCTATATGTTATTCATGATATGTATTAGATACTAAATAATTAGTTATAATGATCACAATTATACTTTCCTGTGTCTATTAAATTTTTCGCACCTTCTAGATACCATCCACTCGTATGTTTTATCACTGCCATGTATATGTATTTAAAACAAAACATACAACTAAATCATACAACATCGTCTACTGATATAACTACAACCCATATCAAATCATTCAAAAATCCTGCATCAAATTTTCAACTAATGTGGATCAGAAAGAAATAAAACAACTAACATGTTAGTAAGAAACATCATTAATCATAATTTCTTATTATAAAAAAACACTATCAACATGAACAAGTTCTACTCATACAAAATCTTTATCGGGGTCTTCATGAACAAATTTACAAAAAATATCCTTTAATTAAAAAACTACATTACATACTCTCAAAAATACTAATCACTTATGATCTATATTTTTATGCTTCAAATATTGTTTGGAAACTTTATTTTTTCATGTTGGCTTGAGGGGTCCTGACCAAGGTTTGGAGGTTAAGGTTTGCCAACAAACCCCTATACTACTGGCCCTTTTGGAAATGACCTACTTGCACAGGCCAAGGTCTCACCCGAAGTAGTATGGGAGGGTGCTGGAACCAGGTTTCCACACCCTGGGAGAGAGTAGGTAATGTGAGGCAGATCTGTATGATTACTTGCTAGGGTTACCCAGAATGAGTTTACTCACAACCCTTTTAACAGTATACTTATCACATAACCATAACAAAGCTATCAGATCTAATCAGTACATTCGCATCCATGTGTGCATTACCAAATATCATCACACAGCATTATAATCGCAGCAAATAATAGATCACAGATATGCTCATGCCAAAACATAGATACATTCGCAACTTACATAATCATCACAGATGTGCTTCAGCAGTAAACATAACCAATTCAGATAACACATAGATACTTTAACGATACTTTGTATTCATTAACAGCAAGATCCACTTACAACCAAAACACAACCCACGCACACAGGCTAGCGGGATCCGCACACAGCAGGACTGAGGATATCCGCGCACATAGCCAATAGGAGTCCTTACCTAAAACCACCCAAAAAAGATCTAACAGTTCGCACATAGCATCAATATATCAACTTACTTACTTACTAGGCCCAACTATCTATCTATTTACAATATCGTAGCCTTTGATATCCTACCCTTTAACCCATTACAACACATTAGGGGCTTTGACCCACCCCAAAACCCCTACGCAGGACTGAATTTAGAAAAATTGTACCAAAAACGTAGGTTAGGTAACCTCATTCCAACAGGCCCCCAACACAATCTTATGACTCGTCCCTAGTCACTTCGGCCATGGGGTTTCTACCTTCACCTGCAGCAGCCTGATTGCATCAACCAGCTGGGGAAGCACTCCTTCACTCTGCGCAGCAGTGTTATGAGCAATGTCTACCAGCTTCTGCAAAGTTGGGCCTCCTGTACCAGCTGTGAAGCTTTCCAAATTTTGGTTCAGTTTCTTGACTGCGATATCGACATCCTGATAGAGTTTGAGGGATCCATCAGCCCAAGGCTTAAGACGGTTGCTGAGAACCTTATTTTTCTGGAAGAGTTCTTCAATGTCATCTCTAAGTGTATGGCTGGTACATAGTTGTGGCAGGTGTTGAGCAGGGATCATATTAGGCATAGTGGCTTCCAGTTGCTCAAACTCTTCTTCCTTCTAGCGTAGCTCCTGAGTAAGTTCGCATAGGAGAGGATCGTGATGCACTTTAGTCCATAGCTGCATAGCTATCTCCAATAATGCTGCGCCCTGAGAAATCTGATCTATGATGACATTGGTGGCCTCTGTGACCAGCGCAGCTCATTGGGCCCTTACCTCAAGTGGCGTTTCTGGCTGTAACTTGGCCTGCAAGGGTGCAATCTGTTGTTCCATCTTTGTCTTGACCGCCTGGATCTCAATCCTTGAGGCCTTTAGCGCTACAACCAACCCCTCAATCTTGGTCTGGCGGGTGGCAGAAGCAGCGATATCTTCGGTGACGTCTGCACAGAGCCTACTAATTAGCTGCTCCAACCCTGTTTGTTGTGCGGCAGTGAGGGTACATGCAGCCTGTGCCTGGGACACCTCAGCAGTTTTTTCTTCAATTTTTTCCTCAGTTGTACTGAGTTGATGGTGCACTCAGCGGTATTTGTGTTGAATCTCTTCAAATAGGGACATGTGGAGGATCTGCAATAGTTCATGTGGCAGGTGGGCTAGATCCAATTGTACCTCTGCGTAGGCCTGGACTTGCACTCCTAAGTCGGGTGGACTCAACATGAGGGTTGCGCCTGGCAGAGGGAAGAGGCGGCTTTCTGCTATAATGATCAATGCGCTACTTGTCGGTGGGGTTGTTCATGCCTGAACCATACTTGTCTACAGTGTGTAAATCTTGAGTTGCAGGGCTCGGAGCTCAGACTGGAGTGTAGCAACCGTGGCCTTCTGCTGCTCTTCCAGAGCCAGCCATTTATCTTCCACAATAAGGGTGACTGCGTCCACAACATGCTCCAAGTCCTCCTCGGTCAAGGTGACTCCTATGTGCCATTCCGGCCATATGGCCCGTTGCTTCTTCTGAGGTCCTTTAACAGGGTCACCAATCCTTTTTGTACCTCAAGGGGAGTCAGCACCTCCTGCATTCAAACCCTATGTGCCCAGATCCTGCTGCTAATCCTTCTGCGATACTAGTTCTGCTCCCTTCCCAATATTCTTGCCCTACTGTGAATCCTTCTGCGATTCTGGGTCCACTCCCTTCCCAGTACTCTTGCCCTGTCCTCCAATCTCTTTTGTGGTGTCAGGCGGGGTGACCTTCATGGTGCTCGTACCTGCAGTATCCTTCATACCTAATTTAAAGCCGAGCTTCTAGTGTGGGGGCCAAGTGGCAATCAGGCGGTCAATTTCCTCATCAATAACAATGTATGGGAGTGATACCCATGCTGGATCCTTGCGGCCTCTGATTTGTGCATTGTGCATTGTTACTTGAAACACTTCTATGCTCTTGTACTTATCATAAATTTTTGGCGACAAGCGCGGTCAGGAGTGAATGGCAGTTGCGAGCCCGCTCTAAAATAAGACCCAGAAGACCTTATTATCTTCAATCCGTTTTTCATCCTTCGAATCCCATAGATTTTCGTTCTGTGCCCCTTCACACATTTCTGGCTCGAGGTCGGGGAGGACCGAATCCTCTGGGGCTTCCTATGCGACCAGTGGGATGAGAAGAAGCAAAAAAGAATAGTAGAATGCCCTTCCTTGATCTTGGGCTTCGCGCACGTTCTCCAAAAATCTAGTGCACAAGAACTGGGACTAGTTGAAGCAGACTCCCTTTTCGCAGTGTCTGACCAACTGTATTACATATGTGGGGACTGTGGAAACCTGGCACTTGTGCATCATCTTGCAAGCTAACAACAAGGTGCCCATACGTGCACCGGGGTCACTGATAGTGCTGATCATGAACCCCCTAGTGTTCCGTGCAACGTGATAATCATCACGCACCTTATCAATGATTTGTTTTTCATATTTCTTCCTGATGCACTCCATGGGATTCATCCCTTTCATGAGACCAATGACATCATGAATGAGCACAACATCGATGGGGATGCGGTCCTGTATCCATAAGCATCCATCATGGACCAAAGTGAGAAGCTGCTGCACAATCCTGTCAGTGATATTATAATGGCCAAAATGAGGCATTCGTAAGAAATTCAAGAGCCCGGACCCAGCCAGTCCACTTAACCACAACATAGGGACGACTTTCAGTACATCATTCTTCAACACCCTCTCCAAATATAGTTCTAGTGCCATCTCGGGGAAGGTCTCCAGGTTCTCTAGGTCATGATCATCAAATTTGACCGTGTGGAGCTTACCAAAAGAGTCGCCAATAATGGCGACCTCGCCCCAGATCAGAGGCATCTGCAGATAGGCGCACATCCCATCAATATTCTTAGGTGTACACACCGAGGGCTTGTGAGGGCACACATAGGGTGGTAGCTAGCTTATTGGCTCAGCGAGCCAGGTCTCCTCTTGAGCAGACAAGGATCGTTTTAACGGGTTAGGCGATCACGCCTGGAGCACCGCTCGCAGGGGCTTCATATTTCGATGGGAACTGTGGGGCTTCACCCCAGCCCATTTTGTAGGTTTCCCCGAACCTTGCACTTTTTCTTTCCCCTTCTTCTTTCCTTGGCTTGGCGTGGACATAACCTCCTCAACTACAAGGTTGACTTCCAGTACTTCCTCAGATTATTGCTCCGTCGAGGCCACAGGCTGTGAGGATTTAGCAGGATCGGTTATTGTCATTCTGGCACAAAATATAAACTCAGGGTTGCTACTATCAGAGGGTGTAGCACACCCAGACATTAACAAAGCGCAATAGGCATAGAATTTCACAAAGCAAAAAAATTTCAAGTTATACAAAACCCTCTTCTGATCTATCCCTCTGCTTTTATACCTGCAAGGTTCACCCAATGGTTGGGTGAGGCTTATTAGAAACTTACCATCAAGTAAACGGTAAAAAATCTTTGGAAATCGCCTCATTAATTACCGGTTTCCCGCTCCTTTCAACGGTAAAATTTGATTTTTACCCAATTTCACTATTCCAAAGACTAGTTTTCGCAGCTGTAGATTACCCCTACGCTTCCCTCACACCTCCTACGCTCTGAGCACACCCATGCGCTCCCAGCACATCTCCTGTGCTCTAAGCGCACCCATGCACTCCCAGCGCACCTCTCCCAGCCTCCAGACCTACGATCGAGCCCTACATATGGCATGGTCCTGCCTACATTTTTTCCTCCTTCTGCGTGTATCCTGCCCCATACAGCTACTCCGGCCATATATTCATTTGATATGGTATGGTTTGAGCCAGCTTCCATTGACATATCCTGGTACCATATCACCATGCAGGGTGGCTAAATGGACCGCGCCTCCGTCAGTGATTCCCTTTACCATATAGGGACTTAGCCAGTGCTGACGAAAATTCCTTGGGCATTTCGCAAACTAGCTATCATATACCAGGACCAATTCTTCCATCACAAATATCTTTTTCCGAATGTGTCAATCATACCATGCCTTATCCCGGGCCTTCTAGACCTGCTGATGGAAGTTAGCGATGAAACGATCTTCCTCCAAGTCCACGAGCTGCGCTAACCGCTCCTTGATGATATTGAGCTTTTCCATATTGGTAAAGGCTGCGATGCACAGGCTAGGAACAATATACTCCATTGGCATAATGGCCTCCTTTCCATAAACCATCCTAAATGGTGTTTTCCCAATCAACTTCTTGCAGGTGGTTTTATAGGCCCAAAGGACTGATGGGATGTGCATGTCCTAGTCGCTAAGATCGACATTACATACCTTAGTCAGTGCCTACTCCAAGATTTTATTAAAAGCTTCTACTGCTCTATTTTCCTGTGGATGATACGAGGTGCTTTTTGCATGGTGGATCTGAAATTCTTTAGTCAAAGCTTGTATTGTCTCATTAAAAAAATGTGTACCTCTATCGCTCATCAAGATTTTCGAGTAGCCAAACCTAGTTAGAATATGTTCAAAGATAAAATGTGCAGCGGTGTCTGTAGTGCAATCCTTCACAGCTTGCACTTTAGCCCATCTAGTCACATAATCAGTTGCAGTGATGATGTAGCGCGCACCAGTTTGCTTCCCCGATGGGTTGATGGGCCCAACAAAATCTATGGCCCATTTTTTAAATTGCTACAAGGCCATCTGTGGTTGTAGGGGCATCTCGTCTCTACGAGATGGTCTTCTCATCCTTTGGCAAGTTTCACAGGGTTTGCAATAGTCGTGAGAGTCACTATGAAATGTGGGCCACCATAGCCCGGCTCGCAGGATCATCTGCGTCATCGCCTTTCCTGCGTAGTGACCCCCGACCACACCTCCGTGGGCTTCTGCTAAGATGGCATGCCTTTCATGCTTCAAAATGTATCTTCGCAACACCTCGTCGGCTCCCAGCTTATATAGCTGGCCCGCAATGATGGTAAAATCTGTTGCGCGGGTTACCAACTCTTTCTTCTGTTTCATCGAATATTCTGCAGGTGTTGTCCCCGTAGTTAAGAAATGAATGATGTCGGCGAAGTGTACATCCACTACCTTAATAAAAAACATTTGTGCATCAGGAAATCCTTCTTCTAGATTGGTTGGTTCTTCACCACTTTCGATTTGGGATAACTGGTTCAGCCTATCATTCAACTTCCTCGGCTTTACGAAGATCTCAAAATCATATTCTTGAAAAAACAGTAGCCATCGGCACATTCCCCCCCCCCCCCAACACAGGCTTATTCACCGGGTATTTCAAAGCTAAGTGATCCATGAACATCTTGAAGTGCCCCCCAACAGGTAATTTCGGTATTTCTGCAAGGCGTATACCATGGCTAGCCCTTCGCGCTCAATAGTGGAGTAGTTATGCTCTGCACTAGAGAGCTTCCTACTGGAAAATGCAACTGGATGGTCAATGTCCCCATCCCTCAGTTGCGTAAGGACCACTCCTAGGGAAATTCCTGAAGCGTTGACATGAACATGGAAAACTATCGCCCAATCCAGAAAGATGAGGATAGGCAGAGAGACCATATTTTCCTTAAGTAACTCAAAGCTTTTCTGACAGTCGTCATCCCAAAAGAATGATGCCTCCTTCTTTATAAAATTTTCCATGAGCGTTGTAATCAGTACATACCCTTGAATAAACTTCTTGTAGTAGCTTGTGTGTCCGAGGATAGAGCACAGTTGTTTCTTAGTTGTAGGGACTTCCAGGTTGATGATAACCGCCACCTTGGCAGGGTCAACCATCAGCCCTTTTCGATAGACTATGTGACCCAACAAGATCCAAAATGGTACGTGTTAGGTCTACATAACAAGCAAGATTGGCAAAGTCGAAACCACTTCTTGATATTCACAAAGAGCATTTGGTGCTTTCTACAAGCATCCAACATCATGCACGTGTTAGAAAAGACGTGGTTCTTTACTAACCCAAATATTGTCAAACTGTCAAAATATACCTCCAAGAACTTGTGGATGAATCCTTAAATACCGCAACCACTACCTCGCAAAATATGGCAGGGCCTTATCCAAACGGCATAATGGTACTAAACTTAACCCCATTCAGTGGCGAACGTAGTTTTGCTGTGATCTTAAGGTGCGATCCAGATTTGATGGTAGCCCAAGAACCCGTCAGTGAACGAGTATGCCTCCTGCCCTCCCACACTATCGAGAATTTCGTCAGGGAATGGCATGGGGAAGGGATTGTGTGATGTGCATCATTCAACTTGTGCGTGTCGACACAAAATTTTATTTCTCCTTCTTAGCCTTTCTCTCTCCCCCGGATCACTGGAGGGTCACACTCAATCTGACTATTCTACTGGTTCGATGATACCCGCGGTTAGAATTTTGTCGATTTCATCCCTGAATTTCTTCTTATACTTGGGGTTAAATTGATAAGGTTGCTGCTTAACATGGCACACATTTGGTTTTAGAGTGATGCACATGACCCCTAGGTCCCCTGTAATTCCCTTGAGTTTCGAGAATTTTGTCGGAAATAGATCCTGGTATTCGGCAAGGAGTTCCGCAATTCTTCCCATAGTATCATCGTCCCAGTAGTCCCCTATTTTAGCGAGCTTAGGTTGCTCCTCCATCCCAATGTTGACTTATCACAACTTCAAATGCTTAGTAATATCGAGGGTCTATAGTGGCGTTCCAACAACTATGCGTTCCCCCTCTAACTCCGGGATAGAGATTTTTCACAGGTCTTCATCACATTCCTCCATCGAAAGACTACGATAGTTGACTATATCCTGCATCTGTGTTTCCCACGTTGGTGCCCCATGTGTTGCATATGGGCATGATTCATGAAATACCAAGGCATATATATCCTGCAAAGCCTCGTCGAGTGCCTCCATTTTTCCTAGCAACCCGAACGTTCCTACAAACTCATCCTTCAGGGTGTCCAAGTGGCGAGTGTGCTGGTGTAGTTCTACATATAAATACCATGTGGTGGGGATTGGCCCCAAAGCACGAATGGACGGGTGGGCCCATTCGTTCATAGTTCTTTCGCACCATTCCTCCATCCAGGTGGAAAAATGCTCGTGCGGGTCCCATGGGCCAAGGAAAGTCTTTACGCCCAGGTGAACCGGAGGTTCAAACCGCAGGATCATCATTTCTCGACACTCCTCCCAATCCTGGAATGTCCCCTTATGCGGTTGTCCCACCACCTTTGTAATATTCCTAATTAGTCCTAAGCTAATTGCAATATCCACTTTTGTTTTCATTTCTTTGCTTAAAGAATAAATGTGTAAAGGAGGTCCATCAAACTCCTAATAAAGAATAAATCAATGCCAAATGTGAAAAAGGCTAAAGCTTGGCTATGTAAACAAGCACCCTTAGGTGTGAAAGGGGCTGGACATTTTGACTGTGTCAACCTTGACCAAATCTACAGTGTTGTCTAGAAGGAAGAGGCCATCAATGAGGCACAGTGTAGTTCTAGAAGGAGATGGATTGTGTGAAAGAGAAGATTTCATTGAAGGTGGTTTAGGGTTTACAAGCTCTTAATCTATATAAGGAAGGGGATGGCAGCATGTAAAGGGTTGTTGAATGATAACATATTTTGATATATTGTCTGTTTAGGCCATATAGCTTTCTTTGGCTGTTTAGCCTAGATTGCAAATGATGTTTAGCACTGGAATCTCCTGTTTAGGAATTACACCTCTTCCCATTGAGTAGCTCTCGGGAGAGTATTGTATTGCATAGTCCACTATCTGGCTTGAGGCAAAGCTTCTCCTTTCAACTACAACTCAGATCCTGTTGAGGGTTTGGTTATCTTTGTAAGATGCAGCAAGTGGAGGCTAGATCTATTCAAATCTAGGACATTTCAGTGCCCTTTTCAGTGGAGGAGTCTTCTGCTCTATTGAGAGAAGTGTATTGGAGTGATTGGGCATCATTTTTAGATCTTGGCATGAGGCCAACTGTTATCTATATCCTACAGCGAAATTTCTATTCCAGATCTGTGTTATTCCTATATGAGTTGTTGCAAGGAGTTTTGGTGCACCATTTGGAGAGAGGTTTTTTAGTGTTGGGGATCTTCCCTTCACTTTGATATCCATTGGAGGAGATCTACACATTGTATATTTCAGATCTGATTTGCATTTTTCTGAATACTTCTGAATCTCTGAATATTTCTGCAGATATGCATTCTTAGATCTCAGATCTACTGCTTATACTTGGTGTAATGCTCATAACCCCAAGGGGATCTGAAAGAGGATCCTTTCTAGTGCATGGATTTGTTATGGATCTGATCTTTTATGCACAGATCTTCTCTAGATCTGATATGTAATCAACATCAGTTTGCAGCCTAATAAAATAACGTTTTCAAGGCAATTTCAGTGCATATATGTGGTTGCAACACCTCTTTTCAAGGATTTTATTTTTTTAATGTCTTGTATTTCCAGCTATGCATCTTAAGGGCCTCATTATACTTCTATATTTCCGCTGTAAACACTATTGAAGAACATTTTATTGGTCTCCTACTTTTGCTTTAGATGAACTATGTTATTTTAATGCATGACTGTTTAGTATTGTTGCATGTTCCCATTTGGGGATATTACAGTGGTATCAGAGCATCATCTTGGCACAGCCTGTGAATTCTAAGAAGCCAATATGTATTTCCATGAAAATAAAATACTGAAGAAGAAGATTGATTACTTAGAAGACAAAGAAGTCAAGGTTCAAACCCCTTTATCTGGAAGAATGAAAGGGAAAGAGTTCTCAAAAACTCTATTCCAAACTTTGTATGAGCTTAAAGGAGAAATCAAAGAAATGAAGAGGGCAAGACATGAAGGTCCCTCAAGAAGATCTTTACATGAAGAAAGCCCTATTTCTTCATCTTATGTGTGCAAGCACTCAGCTACACAATCAGATCCACAACGTTATTCTATACCTAGATTTACTAGAAGAGAGATGAAGGAAGAAGATGCACCAAAGGAGGATACTTTGAGTGATTATCTTCAGGAGTATGAATCTAAATCTTGGAAAATCAAGGAGCACTTGAGCTTCCAAGAGTTCTGCCATCTCAAGGAGGAAAGAAGATCCAACAAGTATAATAGAAGGAGAAGAGGTAGATTCTTTCTTCCAAACTTTGATGGATCCTCCACATGCACATCCAAGGATTGGATAGATCAGCTAGACTCATATTTGGATCTACATCAAGTTTCAAAAAAGGAAACTCTTAAGGTAGCAGCGCTACATCTTGAAGGTAAAGCTTATGCTTGGTGGTTATTTGAATCCATTTCATTGAAGAATGCAAATATATCTACTTATACAATATTAACTAGGAGTTTAGTGAAGAGATTTGATGTAAAGCAAACAAAAACATCTTTGATTGGGGTAGCAAAGCATGAGCATGCAAAACCCTTGCATGAGTTGGAATGATCTGTTATGGCCACTCCACTTCATATTTCTATTGAGGGGGGTAAAAATCTGTGTAATACTTTTCTAGAGGAAATATCCCCATTGCATGAAGAAATTTCTTCTCAAAAGGAAGTCATGGAGATTCCGCTTTCAAGGAAATACCAAGATCTAAGGTCTCTCATTGACAATGAGGTGTTTTCAAATATTGATGAGGAGAAAGAACAAGAGGGTAGTAACAGCGTTGTCACTTCAGAAGAAGAACCATCACCACATGGGGATGGACATGAAGTTATTGCTTCAAGGGAAGGAGCTTTTTCATCTTTGCAAATGGTTCCCAAAGAGCATCATGTGACAGTCTTATTGGGAAATAACACCTTGCTCCAAGGAGGAGGAGGAAGGATGGATCAGCATCCAATGATGAGAAGCATGCACCCTTGTTTATTTCAATGGGTTTCTATCCATGAGAAGGAGACTGATATATGCTGCAATGAGAGGGACAAATCAGTCCACTCATTCATACAGTCTACTTTAGATCTCGATGTCTCTTTGCATGGAGGCATTCCACCAAGGAGGCCCCCTGATTGGAAGAAGAATAAATTGTTCTCTCAACCTAATGCATCAATGTCATATTTGGCTAAGGAAGGAGCCTTGAGGGAAGCTACCACAACGCTGAGATTTATTGATGGATTCCAAGGAGAGCTGAGCAATTTTCTGAAATTGACTTTTCTATATTCCACTCATCTATTTGCGCTAGAAAAGGAGAATTAAGATATCTATGATGACATGAGTATGGTATCAAGAGGCCACTCCATAGTCTTAGGGTAGAAAATGATATCTCTACACACAAGGAAGATTTCTGAAGATGACAAGAGGTTATCAACACTCTTGTATGCATGGGCCAAACTATGGATGTTTTGGAAGAAAGAGACTTTTCAAAAGGAGGATGCATGGGCCAAACTATGGAATTTTTGGAAGAAAGAGACCTTTCAAAAGGAGGTTGACTTCCATGAACTTCAATCTTGTCTTGAGCAAGATCAGCTGCAAGAGAGGCAGCAAAGATGGAGTAAATTTACTCCAATATGTGACTTTGGCATTCAACATGTCAAAGAGGAGAACCATTATATGATAGGAGCTTCTGTTTAGATTTCTACAATGCTGTCATGGTTGGGCAGATTGGATCCATATTGGAAATCCCAACTGTTGGTGGAATATTCCAAGGATCTTCACATATGCATGATTCTTGATGACCAGCTACAAGATGAGGGCTATTTAGTCCAAGATGGATTCATCTATGATCATGGTAGGATATTCTTATCTAGAGCCTCCAATATCAAGGAGAAGTTACTACAAGGACCCTATGAAGAGTTCTATTTCAGCCATACATATTCTATGAAGCTCAACAACATCATCTTGAGTAGCTACTAGTGGGAGGGCTTTGAAGGAGAACTATATCAGCATTGTCAAAGATGCATGCACCATATGGAGATGGAGCAGAAACATAACTCTATGGAAGAGTTAATTCAGCCCTATCTTTCTCTTTTTGAGGAAGGGCATAGATCTTTTCACCACTCCATTTATTTGAAGAGGATTATTGGTGAAGAGCATACTTATGTAAATCATATTTTATTTTTTGATTGTGTGCATTCTTTTACTATGTATATGCAGGCCATGACTCCAAAGAGGAGTTTTATACCTTTTAAAATTCATGGCCAACTTTGGGCCAAAACTATTTTTGAGTATGGCCACTCCCTTGGTGGATACAGGGAGATTTTGCAGCATGATGGGTTCTTTCCTAAGGCACCAAATATATCTCCCATTTTCAGTCATGGTGAGATGTTATGGGCAGAAAGTAAGTGGTGGGAAAACCACTTACAACATCTAGATTTGAGGCAAGAAGGAGATGCACGACACTGGTTCCACCTATGGGACTATGATCCACTTCTATCATTTCATTTGATTGATTTTGTATCACTAGTTTTGATCCCATATGATGATGATGATTCTCTGACCTTTGTTTGGGACATGATAGGAGGGATGACACATTGGTTGGGTGTGTCCATTGGGAATGAAACTTCCCATGTTTATTCATGCTTCAAGAGGAGGATAGAACATTATATGGTTGCTACATTATATCTTTGGTTTCCTTATGCAAAAAGCCATATGTTTGATTTATGTATTTGGGAGAAGTCCCTCATATGGGGGAAGCTGTGGCAAGACATGTGTTGCTTGAATCATATTCAACTAACACCTCTTATCCTCTACTATTTTCAAGCTTTGGAGAAGCTTGTGGCAGCAAGAAGGTGGTTGGGTGGCCACTTATTATACTATGTTTTGAAGCAGCAAGAAGAAGAACAGCGTTGGTCTCAATGGGGGGACTATTGTCACCATCCAATATATCATATGACACTTAGTCCATGTTTCTTTTGGAGCACATATGGTGATGATACTTATTTCACTATATGCATGGAAGATTGGGCAAGAAGGTTCCCTAGAATCAATGAAGGGAATCATGAGGTTCCAAGTTTCTTTTGGCTTTATGAGGACTATGTTGTTGCAGCCCAGGATCAGCAACTCCAAATCTATCATAAATGGAAGGAGAGACAGCGTAAGTTGAACATTATTACCTCTCATTTCCAACAATGCAGCGCCTATACATTGCATAAGGAGGGGATTGGTGACTATTTCTATGAGCTACCAAGGATGGCTCACTTTGTTTGGATGATAGCATGGAGATTGGAGTTTCTCATGGGGGTTGAAGCACCCAATACTTACCATCTCTCATGCCTTGAGAAGGGAAATGGAAAGCACATGATTCTTTCTATGTATCTCCCACTTCTTCATGATGACAGCTATTTGGTTTATTCACCAAAGGAAAACTTGTATTCTTGGGAGGAGAAAATTCCATTGGAGATTTTACAAAGTCCTTGTAAGTTTCTTGAGGACAAGCAACATTTTGGAGGGGAGGACTGTAATATTCCTAATTAGTCCTAAGCTAATTGGAATATCCACTTTTGTTTTCATTTCTTTTCTTAAATAATAAATGTGTAAAGGAGGTCCATCAAACTCCTAAAAAGAATAAATCAATGCCAAATGTGAAAAAGGCTAAAGCTTGGCTATGTAAACAAGCACCCTTAGGTGTGAAAGGGGCTGGACATTTTGACTGTGTCAACCTTGACCAAATCTACAGTGTTGTCTAGAAGGAAGAGGCCATCAATGAGGCATAGTGTAGTTCTAGAAGGAGATGGATTGTGTGAAAGAGAAGATTTCATTGAAGGTGGTTTAGGGTTTACAAGCTCTTAATCTATATAAGGAAGGGGATGGCAGCATGTAAAGGGTTGTTGAATGATAATATATTTTGATATATTGTCTGTTTAGACCATATATCTTTCTTTGGTTGTTTAGTCTAGATTGAAAATGATGTTTAGCACTGGGATCTCCTGTTTAGGAATTCCACCTCTTCCCATTGAGTAGCTCTTGGGAGAGTCTTGTATTGCATAGTCCACTATCTGGCTTGAGGCAATGCTTCTCCTTTCAACTACAACTTAGGGTTTGGTTGTCTTTGCAAGCTACAACAAGTGGAGGCTAGATCTATTCAAATCTAGGAAATTTCAGTGCCCTTTTTCAGTGGAGGAGTCTTATGCTCTAGTGAGGGAAGCATATTGGAGTGATTGGGCATCATTTCTAGATCTTGTCAGGAGGCCAACTATTATCTATACCCCACAGCATAGTTTCTATTCCAAATCTACGTTATTCTTGTAGGAGTTGTTATAGGGATTTTTGGTGCACCATTTGTAGAGCTGGTTTCTGAGCGTTGGGGATCTGCCCTTCACTTTGAGATCCATTGGAGGATATCTACACACTGTATATTTCAGATCTGATTTGCATGTTTTTAAATACTTCTAAATCTCTGAATATTTCTACAGATATGCATTCTTAGGTCTCATATCTACTGCTTATACTTGGTGTAATTCTCAAAACCCCAAGGGGATCTAAAAGAGGATCCTTTCTAGTGCATGGATCTATTATGGATCTTAGTTTTTATGCACAAATCTACTCTAGATCTGATATGTAATCAACAACAATTTGCAGCCTAATAAAATAATGATGTCAAGGCAGTTTCAGTTCATATATGTGGTTGCAGCACCTCTTTTGAAGGATTTTCTTCTGTTAATGTCTTGTATTTCCGGCTATGCATCTTATGGGCCTCATTATACATCTATATTGCTACTTTTATTGGCCTCCTTCTTTTTCTTTAGATGAACTGTGTTATTTTAATGCATGACTATTTAGTATTGCTGCATGTTCCCATTTGGGGATATTACAACCTCACACGCATTGCGCGCATGGCTAGGTTAAGGGCCCACATCCTTCACTCCTTTGGGACTTCAGCTTCAAATGTTTGTAAAAACTCCTTGATACTACCAGAACCATCAAAATAGGGTAGTTCTCTTACCTCTCAGGAGATACACCGAAAGTTCTTTGTGATTCTGAGGCATCACAACACAGATACATCATGTAACCAGTTCTACCATTTTTCTATTTCCCTTTTGGATTCAAAGAAACATTCATTGTCCTTCTCCCAACAAAGCACACCATCAGCCGTAGGATTGATCCAATCCTCATCTCGAGAGGTTAATTTATAGAGGTGATCCACATCCTCTTTTTCACGCACAGGCTCCGTATACTTCTCTCCTTCCGCAAGGTCGAGTGGGACTATCACCCTCGTACCCTCAATCTCAAATACCATGCTTCTTTTCTTTAGGTTGATAATTCCTCCCATATCGATAGCCCAATCCAGCCCTAACAGCATAGGATAAGGGTCTGTATATTCTATGATCTGAATTACTTCAAAGTTGGTGCGTATTTCTCCCTTGCAATTCTAAACACATCAGTTCCTAATATCAAGCCTTGAAAATAAGAGAAAATCTCATAAAAGTCCTTAAAACACTTGTACCACACTTTATCTTAGCTTTACATGCGGTACCACACCTTTTGTAAAGGAAAACTGCGGTACGTACCACACTTTTTCTTCATTAAAAGTGCGAAGCCCTGTAAAAGGTAAAAAAGGTGCAAGTAAAATATAAAAACTCAGTTTGAGTCATTTTTAGAAGCCTCTAGAAACAATCTTGCAGTGGGAAGTCTGCTCTTTTCAGGTTCATGTATCCCATCCATTAAGGAGCTAACCCCTTGATGTAAGGAGCTAATCCCTTTGAAGGTGGATTCTATCCCTTTTTGTTTGGAGCTGTAACCTCCTCTCTTTCATTATAAAAAGAGGCATAGGGCAGCCTCAAAGGGGGGAAGCTTTAGTATTATTTGAGGTGAGATGCTGTTGGAACTTAGACCCTTTTAGCTGAGATTTTATGTGGGAAAGATTACATACCTGTATGTATCTCATTTAGAAGAGTGCAAGGCTTGTCAGAGTAAAGGAGATTCCTGCTTCAGACCCCAGGAAGACCTGTACAACATCAAGGCGAACACGGTTGTATGGTTTTTCTTACTATTCAAATTTAATACAAATAAGTATGTTTTTCTCAATAAGCTGTCAATTGATTGGTTCATTTTATGAATTCCTTGATCACCATAATAGATATGATTTATGAATATATGTTATGTAGGTTTTATTTGATGTTTGTTTTTTTTTTATTGCATATATTCGAAGGCAACTCTTTCGGGCGACTGAAGGACTACTACTACAAACAAGCGTTGGATCAAAGGTAAGATCGTCAAGCCTTTATAGCATTTAATTATGAATCGCGATATATCTAGAGAAAGATAGATTTAATTGTTTGTTTGTTGCTAGCTATCCGTAGGACACTTGGGAGGTCTGTCTTGTCTGCAAGAACGACTTATCCGTCCAACAAATTGGCGACTCCACTAGGGAAGGATTTTGATTTTTGGTTTTCCTTTTGTTTTGACTTGAAACTATTTTTCTGATTTTGATTGATTGATACTGCCGTGGGTAATTTATTCCTACAGAATCCCTAAAAAGTGCTTTAGAGTTTTTTTATTTTTCTTTTATTTTTTTGGTATCCTCACTTTTCTTTTAGAAACAGTGCAGGCATCTCCGCTCTTTTCTTGTATAAACAGTGTGGGACCGCACTTGTTTACACAAAGCCTGCAGACCCTATGAAATTTTTTAGAAAACCTTAAAATTATCTTTTCTGGATCATTTTGTTAGATTCTCAGTATATACCCGGGCTTTTATTTTCTATCAGAAAGCCTTGTATGAATTTCTTTCAGCAACTCTTACAATCTCATCAGTATCCGTTAAGTTAATTGGGTTTCTTGAGTTTCTTTTTTTAGATAGATTCTTAATTTGATTTCCTTTGGTCATTACTTCAAGGTTTCTCTCAGTCTCTTAAAAATTTTACATCTTTTTGCTTTTGTTTTTGCAAAAAAATTTCCCCGTCATTCGCCTCGGGGGGGGGCGCTAAATTGTGTCTGAGTGTTAATCTCCTTTGAGTGTTTTTATTTTCTAATCTTTGGAACTCTCACCCAATTTTCTTTACTTACACTTGATTGGTTCTTAGATTACATTAGAATCATCTTGTGTTTGAAAATTCTCTTGCATAGATCACATTTTCATATTAGAATTCTCATTTTCAGAATATGAATGAAAAATGTGCATAGATTACATTTGCATACTTTTCAAGTGAATTGTGCATAGATTACCAATACAAAGTTTACATTCTGAAAAATCAATCGTAGATTTAGATCAGTTTCTTTGATTTGAATTTACATGTTTTTATGCTTGTTTTTAAAACACAAAAATAAAAAAAAATATGGAATTGATTAGCGTTAGTTTTTCTTGATGAAATTAGTGCATTAGAGAATTTGTTATATTTTCTCTTATTTATCAATTTTTTGCATTGTTGGAAGTGAATGGAAACTCTTTCCTTAATTTAGTTAGGATTCATCGAATTGAAAATATTACATTATCATATTCGATTGCATTCAGTTTTGAGTCGGGTCATAACACCATTGGTTTCGTATCCATTTACCATTTGAGTAATAATAGCCTAAATAACACAATGCTTAATTAAAATTCACCTAGTAATTTTTACATTTTTAGGGCTCTTTCCACCAATCTAGCTCAAGATTAGTGCTTTGGAATAGGTTGTAGTTAACTTTCCAAAGCAACTAAAACAAACAAGTAGTCGATCTTGTGGTAGGAAAATTTCAATAGTAGCATGTATGCTCTGGGAAGCTCCTCCTAAAGGAGTCAAGCACGAGATCATATCCGAACCAGTGAGGTAATAAATCCTTCCTCATTGGGAATGATATAATATATACACGTATTAACAACGGTAAACCTCGGATTGACCATTGTCGAGGAGCCTGGGGTCATTTGTCGGTAAACCTTGGATTATGTCAAGGAGCCTTCAAGGGGATTGAGCTTTGTTACTCTGCCCTTGTGTGTGTGTCAGATCGTAGACTATTCCCCCAGGTATATTTGTTTCTATTGGTGACCTTAGTGGCCATAATCTATAGGATTCTTTCCCAAGGTGACGATGGAAGGAAGATCCCACTATACCTGGAGCAGACGTCGACTAGACTCACTTGGACTCTCCGGAGGGTTCTCTTCACTTGAGATGGAATAGTGGAGAAACTTGCACCGGTCTGTTTCATTAAGCAGGTTTTCGGGGTAACTCTTCCAACCGCCATTTCTGCATTAAAATTCTACGATGTTGGATTTCATCACCAATTAGTGTTTTTAGTGCGGGAATCTACTGTTTGTGTGTGGTTTGACTCCTAGATTTGATAGCGCGTGTTCATTTATTTGTTTTTACTTTTAGATACCATAGGTGAATTGTGAATTTTAATTGTTTAGGTGTGAATTGTGAATTGTTAATTTTAGTTTTAAATTGTTAATAAAATTCACTGAAGTTGAATATAATGGCAACTGTTCTGGAATTTACCAACCAAGGAACCCCTCTTAACGAGAATCCTAGTACTTTTCCTTACTTTGGAAATGTTGGTCCTCCTTATATGGCTACATTTTCATTACCTGGATTTACAATAGGTTTACCGATATGGTTATTTTCAACTTCGTTAGCCCCGAATGCTTCACCTCAATAGAGTTCACCATCTCAACATCACCAACTTTCTATTGACCCTTTACCTTCTTCGCCCAATATTTCTTCCTCCCTTTCTTCCTCTTCGCTTGGTAAAATCATTGACGCTAGTAACCAGGTGGCTAAGAAGAAGAAGAAAGGGAACAAGAAGAAGAAACAAGATAAGAAAGACATCAACCAACCAACCATGGATGTAAATGTTAGTAGTGTTGATGAAACCTCCAACGTGCACCGTAAACCCAAATTCCCTTGCAAGCTTTGTAAGGGTGACCACTTCCTTATCAATTGTCCTGGTATTCCTAAGGTCTTGGAAGTATGGTCAGAAAAATCTCATCAACTTACTATTGATCCATCAACCAGTGATAGTCAGGTTCCTGGGAAAAAGGGTAAAGTTAGGTTTCTTTGTAGGTTATGCAAATGGAGTCATCAAACTCACATTTTCCCTCACATGGATGAAGCCTCAAAATTATTGGAAAAACTTATTGTTCCATAGAAAAACCTTCCAACTGGTTATTGTCAACTTTCTCCCAACCTATCGTTAACTGACGGAGTGATTGATCTAATTCCAAGTACAATCAATCCCACTCTTCCATTGGAGAGTGAAACTCATATCACTCAGGTTAATTATCCATTAGTTTATCAAGTGGTCAATTCAATTTCACATTCGGTCGATCCCACTCTCCTTGAAGAGAGTGAACTTCATACTGCTCAGGTTCTTCTTGTTACATCAGATTATTCTACGCCAGGGGGGATTTTACCTGTTTCTATAAAACCCCCTGCAAGTACAGAGGTATTTTCCTTTGATTGGAATATAATGACAAAACCTCGTCTTCCTTCTTCCATTCCTTTCCAAATCATTGTGCAGGCTTGTCGTAAGAATGTATGCTGCACACATGTAGATGAATATGCTTCTGTTAGTATTTTATCCTCAACTGCTTGGAAATATTTGGGTTCCCCTCAGCTTGTACCTATTACGCAGAATCTGAAAGCTTTTAACAGAACCATTAGTGAACCTTTAGGGATCCTTCCTAAGTTTCTATTACTTTGGAAGGTAAAACTATATGTATTGATATCATGGTAGTTTGAGGCCCCTTGGATTTAAATTTACTCCTTGGGCAAGACTATGTCTATGCAATGAAAGCTGTCGTATCGACACTCCTTCACGTGATTCTTTCCCTCACAATGGAAACATTATGACTATTGACCAACTTTAATTCCCTGGTCTTGATTCGACTACCAATAATCCAACACCCCTAAATTTTCCTTATACTAAGGTGGTATCTACCCCGCCATAGGTTAATTATGTGGCAACCAGTCCCATGTTTTTAGTTACCGATGCAAGCGAGCCTCTCACTGTTTTCTCGACTTCCTTTGACTTAGATCCGGTAATTTACATGGAAAACTCTATGGGATTATTTGAACGTGATGTTACTATCCCTTTTGATTCCCTTGACATGTGTTCCTTCCAGAGAATTGTTCTTCCATCTGATGAAGACCTCTTGGAAGCCATGATCGAGGTGTGTCCCTTGACATGTGTTTCTTCGGTTTGGAAGCCATGATCAAGAGGTCACCATGAGGATAGTTATTTTACTATGTCAGCCTCATTAAAAAATGAATCAGTTGGTCAGAGGATAGTTCTTGTTACTGAGTCAACCTCATTAAAAAATGTATCAGGTATGAGGAAAGTTCTTTTCCTGTGTCAACCTCATTAAAAAATGAATCAGTAGGTATATTTTAGAGAGTATATTGATAGATTAGAATTAAGTAGTTTCTAAGGATGGTTCCTCTTACTGAGTCAACCTCATTAAAAAATGAATCAATGGGTAAAGAGGAAAGTTCCTTTTACTGTGTCAACCTTGTTAAAAAATGAATCAGTAGGTCAAGAGGAAAGTTCCTTTTACTGTGTCAACCTCGTTAAAAAATGAATTAGTGGGTAAAGAGGAAAGTTCCTTTTACTGTGTCAACCTCATTAAAAAATGAATCAGTAGGTCAAGAGGAAATTTCCTTTTACTATGTCAGCCTCGTTAAAAAATGAATCAGTGGCCCACGAGGACAATTCTTTTACTATGTCAACCTCGTTAAAAAATGAAACAGACCCATGAGGACAGTTCTTTTCCTGTGTCAACCTCATTAAAAAATGAATTAGTAGGTTATGTGGGTATATTGTAGAAAGTAGATATGAGGATAGTTATTTTACTGTGTCAACCTTGTTAACAAATAAAACAGACCCATGAGGATAGTTCTTTTCCTGTGTCAACCTCATTAAAAAATGAATCATTAGGTTAAGTAGGTAGATTAGAAATAATAGTTTATGAGGATAGTTCCTTTTACTGTGTCAAACTTGTTAAAAAATGAAACATTTCTAATGAGGACAGTTCTTTTATTGTGTCAACCTCATTAAAAAATGAAACAGGTCACCGTGAGGATGGTTCTTTTCCTGTGTCAACCTCGTTAAAAAATGAAAGAAATCCTCTCCCGTCAAACTCGAGTATTTCATCTGATCTCATAAATGAACCTTCATTCCATCAAGCTTTTAGTAACCAGTAGTCTACTTAGTTGAATGAAATGAAGCTTGGGGGGCATGTGCTCTAGCAAGTTACACTTGGGGGGGCATTAAAAAACCACTCTCAAGCAACATTTTCTCTGTTTCAAGCTTGTTTAAAAATGAAACAAACCTATCTGAAGCATAGTTTTTCTCTGTTTCAAGCTTTTGTAAAAATGAAACCTATCTTGAGTCCATTTCGGTTATTATTTTCAAGACTCGTTAAACTCATGAAAATCCCGAGCTTCTTTTGCTATTCTTTTCATGCTCGTAAAACGTACATGAAAATTCTGAGTTCTTTCCGTCTTTTCCTGCTCGTAAATTAAATTGAAAGTCGGCCACATGAGTACATTTTTATCCCTTTTTCGAAGTCGTTAAAACTTAATAGAAAAAGCGAAAGTGTGAGTACATTTTTATCCCTTTTTCAAACTTGTTATAACTTACGAAAAAGTGAAATATTGAGTTCTCTTTTTAGCCCTTTTCAGACTCTCTAAACATGAAAAGATTTCTGAGTACTTGACTATTTGAACTCATTAAAGGAAATGAACAGTTGTCCCTTCAATATAAGTTTACCCCTTTTCCAGACTGAAATGGACTATTTACGAAAAAGGTATACGTTGACTAATCATGGTCAATAGAGTTCTCTCTTGTATTGTTTTATCCTTTTTTGGGCTTGAGAGACTAAATTTACGAAAAAGTACACCCATGGAGTTTTCTTAATTTTTTTATTTTGACTCCCTAAAAATGAAAAACACCTAGTTTCTCCTATACTGGACTCATTAAAATTTAACAGTAAAGGACCTGTCGATTACAAACAGTAACGGACCACTCCTTCTTAGGGTTTGATTTTAAACTAAGTTGGACTCATCTGAGGGATGAGCTTATAAACAAGAAAATGTTATCCTCCTCAAGCTTGTCAAAAAATAAAGAGGTACTTGCTAGAAATGGTGGGGGGAAAGAAAGAAAACAGATTCATTTGTTACACTTTGATTTGTAAAATCATTACACCACTCTTGAACACGACACTTTTGTCACACTTCTACCTGGGTTGGGAATTTCTTTGCCTATCAGTTAATCAAACCATATTGAAGGTCTTCAGCCGGTTTCTGGGTATTAGCTTAGGGAAATTGTCACCAAACCATCTGCAGTGTCATTATGTGTTCAAGAGGGTAGTCAAACAAACCATTCATCTGCAAACATTTGTCTACATTCACGTTGACCATCCCTGAGTCAGTCCTTGCAAAATATTTCTTCAAAACTTGATCTATGGTTTCATGTCGTGAGCTTGCTTACGATGGACAAATTTCTATCGACGAAAACTCATCATCTAGAAATTTGATCTAGAATCCGTCAGTACCTTGGAATCTGCATGCTTCGATGACAGGTTGCATCATTGACCTTCGAACGAATGATTTCGTGAAATGTTTGACTTCAGATCACTTATTCACATTTCATGGATTTTACTGAGTACTTTGAGATCCATTGTCATTATTGGTGATTTCTCTCACACTTGTTAACAATTCACATCATTGACTGGTAATCAAGTGTGTTCTACCATGTTCGACTTCAACACATTTAATCGCATGGATAGAATCGGACTAGTTTGGGAAGCAGAAATCAAGACCCTGGATCTAGTTTCCACCATCCAGGCTGCGAGGAGTTTTATTATTCATTATGCAGTATACTATTCATTACAGATGGATGCGTCCATGTTGTGTCTACACTATTGATGTAATATTAAAATCATTTCTGTATCAGAACAAGTTTAGTTAGTTTTGATCTGAGTATGGGAATGCCTACCTTAGTGATGATATATATATATGTTTTGCATTGAATGTTTTTACAGGATTCTGACTGGGGTGTCCACAAGCTGATGCTCGGAATGATAAAGTACTTCACTCTTCATACATTATAGACTCACTCTTCATCTATTACAGACTTCGCACTTTAGGGGGCAATATGTTACACTAAAAATTTTCACCTTGACGTTTTGTTTCCCGTATGAGCTCATTATCACTCATACATTTCTCCCTTGCAATTCTAAACACATCAGTTCCTAATATCAAGCCTTGAAAATAAGAGAAAAGCTCATAAAAGTCTTAAAAACACTTGTACTGCACTTTCTCTTAGCCTTACCTACGGTACCGCACCTTTTGTAAAGGAAAATTGCGGTACGTACCACACTTTTTCTTCATTAAAAGTGTGGAGCCCTGTAAAAGGTAAAAAAGGTGCAAGTAAAATCTAAAAGCTCAGTTTGAGTCATTTTTAGAATCTTCTAGAAACAATCTTGCGGTGGGAAGTCCGCTCTTTTCAGGTTCATGTATCCCATCCATTAAGGAGCTAACCCCTTGATGTAAGGAGATAATCCCTTTGAAGGTGGATTCTATCCCTTCTTGTTTGGAGCTGTAACCTCCTCTCTTTCATTATAAAAAGAGGCATAAGGCAGCCTCAAAGGGGGGAATCTTTAGTATTATTTGAGGTGAGATGCTGTTGGAACTTAAACCCTTTTAGTTGAGATTTTATGTGGAAAAGATGACATACCTGTATGTATCTCGGTTAGAAGAGTGCAAGGCTTGTCAGAGTATAGGAGATTCCTGCTTCGGACCCTAGGAAGACTTGTACAATATCAAGGCAGACACGGTTGTAAGGTTTTTATTACTATTCAAAGTTAATACAAATAAGTCCATTTTTCTCAATAAGCTGTCAATTAATTGGTTTATTTTATGGATTCCTTGATCACCATAATAGATATGATTTATGAATATATGCTATGCAGGTGCTATTTGATGTTTGTTTGTTTGTGATTGCAGATCTTCGAAGGCAAATCTTTCGGGAAATTGAAGGACTACTACTACAAACAAGTGTTGGATCAAAGGTAAGATTGTCAAGCCTTTATAACATTTAATTATGAATCGTGATATATCTAGAGAAAGATAGATTTAATTGTCTGTTTGTTTCTAGCTGTCCGTAGGACACTTGGGAGGTTTTTCTTGTCCGCAAGAACGACTTATCCGTCCAACAACGATATCTACCATAATCTTTGACAACCTCCCCAATGGTATGATCTTCTATTGATTAGCCATACGCAGCTGTATAGTAGACCATTCCAGCTTAGGTTCTCCCATCTGGTGCTAAGTTTTCTTGGGCATCACATTCGCATCTTACCCCAAGTCCAAGATAACCTGATGCATTTCATAGTCGTCAATCTACGCCGTTAGCCGCATTTCCCCTTCCAGTGCACCTCTTATGCTTGTAAATTTTGTGCACATACTTGACTTCTGTGAGAGGGTTATCTTTCTCTACGCAGTTGTCTATTAGAGCTTGAATATTTTCCACTGCCTTCTGGTTGCGTATCAACTTCATACATGCCTGTAGGAATGGTTTAACTTCGTCGTCCATTTGTAGGTTTACTGGGGCCTTGGAAGTAGGTGCCTCATCCTTCATAAAGTCATTGTGGGCTGAGATGAAGGTTTCCTTCTCCCTCTGTAGGTATAAGCTTCCCCTCTTGACAACTACTTTGTGGATAAGAGATTCATTCGTAGTTTTCTCCTTAGCTACCCTAGTCACCATGCCGTTGCGTGTTATGACATTAATGCTTGGTCCCTCATCACACAGTTCAGCCTTAACCCTCTGCATGTTCTATGTAGGTGTATGTTTTTTTTCCTGGATTTTTGCTATCAAAATTGAACAGTCTTCAATCACATGGTCTAGCTATTGACAATACCGGTAAGATTGTCTTGCAAGGTTCAAACAATCCCTCGCAAAGTGCCCTATTTCTCCACAATTGTAACAGATCAATTGTCCTCTTCCTCAACCTACGCCTCCACCCCTTTCCCCTCCCCTACCCCTTGCTGGGGAGCCTCCTCTGCTTGAGGGAAATAGTGGTGAAGACAGGTCATCTTGTACCCGGTATAAGTTTCCTCGATCTATCATCAAGTCATAGGTCCGATAGTTATGCTCGTCATGTCCCACAAAGGAGCAGAATCGACACCATTGTTGCTCAATTCTTGAATATAAACACCCAGATGGGGACAATTGTTAGTGTCGTGTAGACTAGCAACATGACAATCAGTGCACCATAACATTGGACCACTTGGCCCCGCAGCCTCCTTAGGGTGCAATGGGCTGGGTCCCCTAGCTTGCATGTAATTTGTTAGTAGAGGATACTGATCCTTGGTATGGCCGGACACCCTGCACCTTATGCACCATATGTCGGGACTGGCCTCTTTCCCCCATTATTTTCGCAGATTTTGTATTTCAATGTGCATTGCCTCTAGCTATCCCTAGATCTGCTGGACCACAAATTGAGCATCATCCCTTGGCGCAGCCTCTAGTTTCATATAAATCTCCAAGGCTTTCTCTTGTGTTGAAATCATCTGCTGATCCATGGGTCCACGCAAGTGAGGCAGCAACATGGTAATAAACCATTCCTTGTATTGTCTATCGTCATATTGAAATTCCCCTTCTCTGATAACCTTCTTCAACCGCTGATCGACTTCCCATACTGATTCGGTGGGTCCTTGTTTAAAGTCTTTTAAGTCAACCACAATTTGAGAGTAGGACTTAGGCTTCCGAAAATATTGTTGTAAAGTAGTATTAATCTCTTGAATATATTGATTTGCGTGTTGTCCTATGTACCCCATGTACCAGTCCAAAGCCCTTCCTTCAAAGGTGAGTGATAGTTGCGCTCTCTTTACAGCGTCGGTAGCCACATTCTGCGCAGTCCATATTGATTCTACTACAAACCAAAATTGGCCTATATCTTCATCCCTGACACCTTTGAACGTGGGTAGCTTCATATGGGTGGCCATATCTTCTTCCCGTGGTGGTGGAGGTGTGGGTGAGTTCTTACCTTTATGCTGAATTGAAGGTGGTGTAGCTGGAGGACTATCTCTTGAGTGCGCAGCTGACTCCCTTAGCGAATTGTAGATGGATCTATCCCCTTCTTGATTGGTTTGGTAATACTTACTACTCTGAGTTGTACTTTCGCTCTAATCAGATTTCATTCATTCGGTGTGGCTGCACAAAACACCCTTTTCGCACAATAATATTTTGATTAGTAATGGCAATGTTTTCAAGAACTTACCCCGGAATCCTTTGAAGAACCTCTGCTCTGCTTCAGAATAGGACGCGAACTGATTGACTGCAAACTCTGTCACAAATCCTCCCAGCACATTATCCACCCAGTGATCTACCGTACAGGTGATGGTATTGTCAATCCTTTCCAACTGTTGAATCAAATCTGGTGTCCACTGCGTAACCTGATCATTCTTCCAACACGTCTGGAACTCTACGAGCCTTGCCAACCACTCCTGAAGCTCATGCGCAAAGGTTACAAATAAAATTTTGTATACTTTAGTGAAGATGTACTTTTTCTTCCACTTCTCAGTTGTCAGCTTTGGGCTGTGATTCTCCTTTACAGAAAATTCCTGAATCTGTCTTTCAAACCAGTCTTCAATTTCCACCCGCTCAGGTCTCCAATGACCTCGTGGTATTACCCGATATCTCTCTCAAAATGCTCCCGATCTCGGCAACGAAACCATTTTTTGGCTTGGGGGGTCCTAACCCAGGTTCAGAGGTTAAGGTTTACGAACAAACCCCTATACTACTGGCCCTTTTGGAAATGACCTACTTGCACAGGCCAAGGTCTCACCCAAAGTAGTATGGAAGGGTTTTGGAACCAGGCTTCCACACCCTGGGAGAGAGTAGGTAATGTGAGGCAAATCTGTATGATTACTTGCTAGGGTTACCCAGAATGAGTCTATTCACAGCCCTTTTAACAGTATACTCAGCACATAACCATAAAAAAACTATCAGATATAATCAGTACATTCGCATCCACGTGCGCATTACCAAATATCATCATAGAGCACTATAATCGCAGCAAATAACAGTTCACATATATACTTATGCCAAAACATAGATACATTTGTATTTTACATAATCATCACAGATGCGCTTTAGCAGTAAACATAACCAATTCAGATAACACACAGATACTTTAACGATACTTTGTATTCATTAACAGCAAGATCCACTTACAACCAAAACACAGCCCGCGCACACAGCCTAGTGGGGTCCACACACAGTAGGACTGAGGATCTCCGTGCACACATCCAGCAAGATTCCTTACCTAAAAACGCCCAAAACAGATCTAAAATTTTGTACGTAGCATCAATATATCAACTTACTTACTTACTAGACCCAGCTATCTATCTATTTATAATATCGTAGCCTTCGCTATCATATGGTCCACAAACCGTGGTTTGTGGACCCTAGAGCTACCCTTTAACCCATTACAACACATTAGGGGCTTTGACCCACCCTAAAACCCCTACGCAAGACTAACTTTAGCAAAATTGTACCAAAAACGCAGGTTAGGGAACCCCGTTCCAACATTTCATCTCACTAAAGTATCATTACTAGAGCATTTATCTTGTATTTTTTTCTTCTCAGGCCTTTGGAAAATTGCAACTAATTCCTTGTATTTTACCTCTACAACCTCCTTGATTATTGATTGTAATGGATGAACTGATTCGGCACCCTAGATTACTGGAGGATGGATATCCTATTGAGTAAAATATATTTTCAACATCACAAATTTTCCCCATTCAGTTGGGGTTAACTACGGCTGTTTCTAGAATTTTAAATAGAAAATTCTAAGCTCAAGCTAAAGCTAATAAGGAGCAGTTGAAAATTGTTGAACCATTCTGTCTAAAAGAGCCATTATAATGAAATCCTTGAAAAGAGAGTTTACTAGTAATTTCCTATAAACTGCTTCTTCATTACCAATTAAAGTGTACTCCTAACCTTCATGAGCCTCTTTGACCATAGTTTGAAATTGTTCTTGTAACAAACCTGGGCTAAAATTTCATGTAATAAAATTTAATAAAGGAAAAATAAGACCATGGTTAAGGGAAAATTATTCCAATCTGAATGTTGGGCAAAAAAATATCCTAGTGGGCACCATTGGATATGTGTTTATGGCAAAGGGAAATTGGAAAAAGGAAATGGCTAAGGAATTAAGGAGGCCAAAAGTATTTTTGGCACATTTATTTATAAAAATAAAGGAAATTGGGAGAAAAGGAAAGTAAAATGTCACATGTTGAATGTGAGGAAAATGAAGGAAAATAATGGAAAATGAAGAAAGTAGAGGCCTCTTTGATAAAAATGTTAGAAAAGTGTATATTACAGAGAAATGAAACACATAAAATATGTGGAAAATAGAAACACATAAAACACATAAAACCAGAGAGACACATATCTACGTGGTTCACCCAATTTGGGCTACGTCCACCCCGAACAACCATTCCTTCCTTTCTATTATCCAACAAAATAAAGAGACACAACCTACAGTAGATTCGTTGTAATATCCTTTGTTCTCTCTCACAATCCCCCTGTCTGTTTCTTGCTCTAATAATACACATACAATACACAAATGCAATACAATACCCTCATACAAAATGAGGGGTTGCCTTCTAGGGAAAAAAACCCTAAATCAAACATAACTTCTACTATCAAATCATCCGCCTAATGAACGACCCAAATTGACTAGAAATTACTATACTTTTACAAGGCAATTTTAAATCTATTTTAAGCTTCGGGGGCGCTGCCCCCGAAATCCCCCGCCAGGGGGGGGGCTCCATAAAGTCACAGCCACCCCCCTGGACCCCCCAGGCAGTGTATAATTATGGGTGTCATTGCCGCCTTGTTAAGAACAGGGGTCCAATGTTGTGATACAAAATAAAGAAGATAATCAAGCTCCACATATAAACCAAGCTTTAGAGCTCTAGGACCTAGCCATCCTAGTCTTAGATAGCGATCTATCAATATACTTGTGGGATATAGCTTTGTGCTTTTAAGGGTTGATTTTAGGCTAGTTGTGAAGTGCAAATTTGTTTGGTTGTTGGTTGGATAGAGATGATTTAGACATCATATATAGAGTATGGGAATCTACAAGCCATTGGGAAATGGAGTCATATGGAAGTCTAAACAGTTCAGATTGATGAAGTTGGGGAGCCAAAGGGAAAATCTAACTTGGTCAATGGATCTGTGAAATCATATAGGTGGGATGAGATGAACATCAAGGATTTGGAAGGAAAATTAGAGCTTTAAGGGCTGTTTAAAACTCCTTAATTATGTATACCTTTCAACAAAGAGACTTGCAACACTATCTAAACATAAAGAAATATTCAATAGCCAAGGCTAACCATGAATCCTACCAACATACTTTATGCAGATAACAGATACAAGACAAACTTTTTAAGCAAGACAAAGAAAGAGAGGAACACTCTGTATCTTCTAATTGTTTCACTTAAAGGAATTATAAAACATATAAGAAACACAACTAATTTCATTCATGAAAGGGGGAACACCAAAGCATTTAAGACTGCAATTATAAGACCTTCAAATATTACTATCTCAGCAAAGAACATAGGGTAAGATCAGAGCAAATCCTTTCTTCCAAGCTGTGGACAATAGCATTTGAAAGATGTTTTCAGAAATAGTTTTGAAGATGCAGCAAGTAGGCAGGGAAAACCATAATTCAACCTTGATAGAAACTATTTGAACTATTCTGAAATGAACAAACTTAAGGGTTTTAAAAGCAGTCACACTACTTAATAAAACCTTTCAGCAGATGAAAACATAAAGGCAATGAAGAATAAACATGCCTAATGTGCTTCAAGGAAACATTTCTTAGCCTAAGCTTTTTATTCTACTGCAAGCAAAGAAAAATGGAACACAATGAAAAAAATAGGAAATAACATGAACGAACAGAGAGTACTTCAACAAAACTAGGTTCAGGGATCCGATGGTCCAGCCTCCTTCATCAACAGAAAAGTAAAGACATCCACACTTCTTCAAAACACCAATTCTTCTTCAAAACAATGGTCTATCTATTACTTCAGAATTCATCAAATGCCAACCTTTTAAAATGAGATTTCGAACATGATTTATAGGTGAATGGCGAGGAGAGGTCACAGAGATGGCCTTAATGGTTAATTAAAACAGAGATGAAAGTCATCTGAATGTCCATTCTGTGTCATAAATATTACATTAACTTACTTGCCCCTTCTAGTAATTCTCGTAGATTTTGAGGCCTTATGGATAGACTGGTAATAACTCTGAAGAGTGTCTTTGTAGATAAGTCTTCTGGCTACTGAAGTCCTGTCTTTTCTTCTGGTACAAGAAAAACAGACAGTATGGGTTTTGAGACCACCCATACTTCTACACTAACTGCCTTAACATTTTTTAAAGAATTTCTGTCAGCGCAATAACTGTTAAGGCGTATTTTAGTCCCGAGAGGAGTAAATAGCTTTACGGATGTGTCATTCGCAGCTCTTCCTTTGTTGTTTTGTATGTCTTTGTCCTTTAACACTGATTTAGCTTTGACTGTGTTTTTATCTTTAACATGCGGGTTAAGCTTTGGTTTCCTCATTTATGCTTTAACCCCTAACTTTCACTGACCTTCTTGTCTTCCTTTGTGTATAGGTGGTTGCACTAGTGGGTTTGCTGTGAAACCAATGCCTATGATGCATAGATTAAAAATTTGAAATGACCCACTGTTCCTTTCTGCGCTTGATTGAACCTTGAGGATTATCACCCTTGGCCCTATGCCACCTTTAGTGATTGTCGGATGCTTTAAATAGCTCGAACCACCATTAAACCTGCAAAAACCACAAACCATTATAAAATCCTGCATTTTTGGGTTTAACTACGAACAAAGGGCTCCATGGAGCTGGAAGAGCAGTGTGGAGAACATGTATGCAGTGGAGGATGGTTCCATGGCCCAACACCACGAAAACTAGGGTTCAAACTGAGTTTGGCGCGAAGCTTTGGAAAGGTGGTATTGGAAAACCGGCAGCGGTTTTCGCATAGGGTGCAGGTGGTAAGTGGTTTGGGACAGATCAAACGCGATACGGTCCGATGGTTGACACATACGCCTCTGAAAACCACCCATTTTGTGTTCAAAACAGGAAATCAACTTTATTTGTGAAATGAACGTGAAAATGGTTTAAGACTGTCTGATCTGGGGGTATAGATAGATCGATGGTGGAGATTACACGGGTTCGCAATGAAAAACCCCAGCGTGGTCGAGTGGGACTAGTGGGAATATATGGAAACTGAAGAAAAAACACATAGCAGGGGCATTTGTAACGTTAATTAATGTGTTGATAATGTCCGCGGGCGAACGAAGGAGAATTGATACAGGCCATCAGATCCGAGAGATGGAAGGCATGGATCTACTCAGCAGATTGGCGATCGGGGGAGCATAGGGTCCAGGACAAAAGTATTTGAAATATGCGATGGCCGATGTCGATGGGAGCGGTGATTGCGAGATACGGAGGACCGTCGAATCTGGATAGAGATCAACAGCCCAGATCCGAGTGGGGCATCGCATATCGGCATCAGAGAGGGTCAGGGGGGTATGGGAAAAGGAATCGCCAATGAGCGATGAGTGATGCGGTGGGAAGCGCTGATGCGATGGTCGTCGGATCTCAGAGGAAACAGACGGTTGAGATGGAGTTGAGGGATCGCATCAGTGGAGGAGAAAGGGAAAGGGACGCGGGCCTATGGGATTGCCGATTTGGGATGAGGTGATCCGCAGATGGCCATTGGATCTATGAGATCAACGGTGGAGATTGATGCTGAGGTGAAACCATCGCGTGGAGGAAAAGATGAATTTACAAGGGGAACAAGGAGATGGACCGATCTTCGATAGAGAAAAAGGAGCTAAAGGCCTATAGCCAATGGTCGTAGACCCAGGGTTATATGGAGGAAAGGGCTGGGAGCTAAGCCCGCAGGGGCTTGAGTCTGTTTAATGAAAAAAGTTGGTTTTTAGGCAAAAAAAGGGATTTTTTGAGTTTTTTCAGGTTCTGATAGAAAGAAGAAGGAGGTTTTAAACTTTGTAAAAGGGATTCACAAGGCTTGAGGGGAATATTTTAGGAAACGAAGGATAAGATAACAGGAAAAATGGGCTCTTTAAGGGGGAAGAAGAACACTTGTGGTGGAGGAGAAAATGAAAGAAATGAGGAGTTTGGATCAATTTTCCTTTGAACCAGCAGGGTTATTTTGAAACTGTTCTTGTGGAAACAACATTGAAGATGATTTGTAGGATAAAAGACACCAAGAAGGCTTCAATAACTAGTATTTTTCCATGAATATTTCTTCTTGAAGGCTTAAGAACATATTTAGCCATCATTGGGTATAACATAAATTATAGATGGCCAACAATGGCTCCACTTGGGGAGGACAACTTGCCCTTTAGGTGTCTAGAACCTCAGTTGATCAATCTCCGGCTTTTAGCAGACCAGTGCCTTATCCATTGGGCATAATTTCTCTGTTTTCTTGCTGATTTTCTTTGTATTTTGAAAATTCTTCAATGACCTGCAACATGAAAACATTTTAAGATAGCATCTCTACCTACCCACTTTATTTATCCTAGCATTTTTTTCTTCTCTTGAGTGCATTGGGACTGACATCTCTTTTACATATTATTTTTGAAAATAGAAAGATAAAGCTATCTAATGCTACCCTTATTTCTTCCAAGAGTCCAGATTAAACAGTTGGACCCTAGAGCCTCTCGACCTAATCTACTATCAGCCAAGATTAAACAGTTTGACTAATCTGCATTCTCTACATTCTAAAACAGAAATTTAAACACAGACAAACCAGGATTAGACTGTCTGATTTTTTGTGGTGTCTATGGCATAAGAGACCAGCTGCACATAGACTTTTATTTGCAGAAAATTAAAACAAAACTGGGAAGACTTTAGATATGAAAATAGTAAACATCCTTCCCTTCCTTTTCAGCTCTGATTTTGATCTTTTGAGCTGTCCTCTTCTTCTTCTCCTGGTTTAGGTTTTAGCAGATTAGAACCAGCCTTTCCTCCTTTCTTTGGCTCAAGTTTTTATCATGTTAGAGCCATCTTTTTCTTTCTTCTTCTTTTTATTCTTTGGTTCATATTTTGAGCATGTTTGAACCATTTTTATTCTATCCTAATCTATTCTACTGATAAGCCAACATTAAATAGTTTGGAAAATCTCCTTCACTAACCTATCCATAGTAAATTGAAATCTATCTAGTCATGATTAGGCTATACGACTAAATAGCAGTGCTCTTTCAAATAGTGGCATTTAGGCTTGCACACTTTCAAATTTTCTTCCTTTTGGCATGGGGTTGTACCTTTCTTCTTTTAATCTGCCCTCATTTCTCTCTCTTTTTTTTTTTTTAATATTATGCAATGGTATGTACAATGGATGAAAAAACCTGAAACTAAGACTCTTGACATAAATATTTTTTGAGCATCCTACCATTGACAGGACCTCCAAACACATCTTCTCCATTCAACTCCTGCAGAAAAAATGCATTGTGGCCCCTTATCGAATGAATAATGTAGGGCCCCTGCCACAGATTTTCGAATTTACCATGTTTCCCTTTTTCTTCCCTTCTAGAATCCCATTTTAGAACTACATCCCCAACTTGGAAGTCATTTTCTTTGGTCCTTTTATCAAATAATTTCTTGATTCCTTCTTGAACTACTTGTGTCTATTTATATGCTTCCTCTCTTTTTTGCTGCAGATGAACGGTCTGATTGATCCTCCTCTGCATATCGTTTTCTTTAGCTTGGACCTCTTGAAGGAGTTTAATGATAGGTACTCCTAAAGAGGTTGGGAAAACTGCATCCAGGCCATAAACCAACTGATAGGGAGACATGCCGATGGAATTTTTAGTGGTCAATCTATCAGCCCATAAGGCATGGACAAGCTTATTGTGCCAAGATTTCTGATTCTGTTCCAACCGTTTTTTGATGATATTAATGAGGCTTTTGTTGGAGGATTCAGCTAGACCGTTTCCTTGGGGGTAGTAGGTAGTAGAATGGCCTAATTTGATCTGATATTTATGGCAGAAATCTACCATCCTCTTGGATTTGAAGGCAACAACATTTTCTGTGATTCTTTTCCTAGGACAACCAAATCTGGACAATATGTTGGTTTCAAGGAATTTTATGATGACAGAGTCAGTGGAATTCCTAGTGGGTATGGCCTCTATCCATTTGGTAAAATATTCAGTGGTCGTGAGGATCCATTTGTGTTGGGTTGAGGATGATGGGTGAATTTCCCCAATGAAGTCCAAACCCCACTGTTGAAAGGGGGCCTCAACACTGATAGGCTGCAAAGTTAGTGGTAAAAGTTTCCTCTTGCCATCAAAGATTTGGCACTTGTGGTGAGACATTACTAACTTATGGGTGTCTGGGAAAAGGGTGGGCCAATAGTATCCAGACCTGAGGATCTTGTTTGTTGTGGCTCTCTAGTTAAGGTGTACTCCACATTCTCCTCCATGTAGCTCATGCATGATTTTTCCTGCATCAATCTCAAGTAAACATTTAAGTAAAATCACCACAACATTCTTCCAATACAAAACTCCATCTAATATACAATATCTTAAAGCTTTCTGTTTGAAAAATCTAGCTTTTGTTTTTGACAAAGAATGAGGAGCATTCAAATAAAGCAACACGTATATGATGTCAGCATACCAAGGAGAGTTCATGAATGCTTCTTTGATGAATGGTGTTGTACATTCTTTTATTTCTTTCAAAGCATCAACCATGTTCATATCTAAAGCTTGGAAGTTTGACTCAGCCATGATTTTTGCTAGTCCCTGCCCTTTGGTGAGTTTGGTGGGCCTGATTTCTAAGTCATATTCTAGAATAGTGGCAATCCATTTTCCCCTTTTCCCATCAGGGTCTTGACTTAGAATGTCTTTGACTACGGTGTGTGGCACAAAGGCAATGATATGTGAATGTAAAATATACACTCTAAAGTCTTTTAATGCTTTTACCAGTGCTAAGGCCTGCTTCTCCACGATATTATATTTGAGTGGAGCATCTTTCAAAGCCTTACTAAAGAAAGATATTGGTTGTTCCTGCCCCATGCTATTCTTTTGCAATAATACTGTAGCTATGGTATGTTCAGATGCAAAAGAGAAGATATAGAAATATTTGGTGAAATCAGGACTAATGAGAACCAGTGTTTGAGTGAGGGCTTGTTTTACTAGTTCAAATGATTGTTTAGCCTGCATTGTCTATTTAACACCCACTTCTTTCCTAAGAATATTAGTGATGTTTCTTAATAGCTCAGCAAGGTTGGGGATGAACCTCCTTAAAAATTTATCTTACCAATAAAAGATTGCAATTCTTTGAGGTTTCTTGGGTGCATGATATTCAATATGCCTTCAATCCTTTTATGATCAACCTTGATTCCTTCTTCAGAAATTATGTGACCAAGAAGCTTTCCTTCTTAGAGGCCAAAGAGTGTCTTTTTGGGATTCAAGGACAAACCAAACCTTCTGCGTTTCTCGAAAACATTTCTTAAATGGATCAAATGTTCTTCATCAGTTTTGGAGAAGACAATAATATCATCAAGATAAATAATTATAAAGTATCCTATGTCTTCTGAGAAGGCTATGTCCATGGCCCTCCAGAAAGTGGCCCCTGCATTCATCAAACCAAACGACATTTTGACATACATAATTGTCCCCCAAGGTGTAGTAAAAGCAGTTTTATGTTGATCACTTGGGAGGACCACAACCTGATTGTAACCCGAAAACCCATCCAATAATGATATTATTTTAGACCCAACCACCTTTTGGAGTATGTGATCCATCTTCGGCAGGGGATAATTATCCTTTAGGGAGGCTCTATTTAGATTCCTAAAGTCGATACACAACCTAATTTCACCTGTCTTCTTCCTAACAGATACTAGGTTGGAAACCCATTCTGAGTATCTGAGAGGAACTATGATCCCAACGTCGTACATTTTCCTAATCTCTTTCTCTAATGAAGGTAATAAAACAGGGTTTATCCTTCTTAGTTTCCATTTGAAAGGCTTTTGATTTTCCTTAAGAGGGATTTTATGTTAGATGATGCTAGTATCATAAGATTTCAGGTCTTTATAGTCCCATGCAAACACATCCACGAATTCTTTGAAAAGTGCTATGTACTGTTGTTTGACATGATCTAGGAGGGTGTTGGATAGCTTGATCATTTTGGGTTCAGTGGGGCTGCCTATGTTATGTTCCTCGACGTTAGTTTCTGTAGGCTTTGTCTTCAGTTCTTTGGCCACGTCATTGAAATCGAATAACTTTTCTAATGGTGCAAGGCCTTTTGGTATGGTATCACCTTTACATTGTAGGACTTCGAGGTCCTTTTGGTCTGGTTTTTCAAATAACTCTGCTTTCGAAAGGTACTCAAACCGATCTATATCAGCGGACAGGGAGGGACCTGTTTCAGGGGTTTTCTCCTCATTGCAACAATCTTTTTCATGGCGGGAACTTGGTGTTGCTATGGAAAATTCATTTCTTGATTGCAAGAAATCATTTATGTGTTTATCATTTTCAAACACTTGCCAATAATCTTCATTGACAAGCACTGCTGGTCTGTTTTTCACCTTTATATTGAATTTTTCATTTACCGTGGCATTTGGCAATCGCTAGCAGCAAAGGCAAGTTCATTGGCTAGATGGTTTTGAGCTCTTGGTATGAAAATGAGTTCATATTTTTCAAATGTTTTAAGGAGATCAAGGGCAACGTTCCTATATTCTCTTAGTCTGGGGTTTTTGGTTGAATATTCCCCTTTGATTTTCCTAATGATTAACTCAGAATCCCCTTGGACTGATATCCTCTTAACTTCTAAGTCTTTGAGTAAATGCAAGCCGAGGATGAGGGCTTCGTATTCTGCAATGTTATTTATGCATGGGAAATCTAGTTTATAGGAGTATCCCTTGCTTGTGTTGTGTATCCATACGCCAACCTCTGAACCGGCCTAGCTACAAGAACCGTCAAAACTCATCTTCTAGAGTGTTTCTATCTCGTTCTCCTTTTCTTTTTACTTCCCAAGGCTGCTGAGATTTGGGGCATTTAGTGTTTGAGTGAAAGGAAAATTTAAATGTTCTGGTGCACTAATTTCTTGCTTATTTTCCCTTTCTTGTTGGGCAATTTCATCTTCGTTGAATAAGATAAAGGAATCTAAGTCTAAATGTGTGGAATAGATAGGAAAATTTTTTGGTTTGTCTTCGTTGCTCACCATGTATTTCATGAGGGATTCCCTATATAATATTCTGGTTTGACTGAACACTAGTATGGTGGCATAGGACATATCCATTTGAAGGCTCCCCTGCACTTTGGCTCCCCATGATCTAGACAAAAGCATGCCATATTTTGGGGGAATGTCAGCTACCACTATATCCATCACTAGGCTTTTAGCAGGAATTTGTGACAGGTTAACACATAGATATTTGATTAAGCCCAAGCATTTGACCCTTCTTGAATCAAAAGAGTATAATTCTTTATATGGTCTAGTAATTTATAAGCCTAGGCTTTCCATTACTACTTTGGGCATAAGGTTATGTGATGCTCCTGAGTCTAGCATGGCATTGTGTAGGATCTTCTCATGTATGTTTAGACTAACATAAAAGGGAGGGACAACCCCTTCTTGGTATTTTCCTTCAATTCTAGGACCAAACAACAGCTCTGGCTTGTCATCTGTCAGGTTTAGAGTATTAGTATCGATGTTTATATTCAGAGCTTTCAAGACTTGATTCTTGTACACGTATTGAGTTACCAGCTCATCTAGGGGCATGCTAATTTTAATCTTGGCAATCTCACCTTCGAGGCTGAAAGGAAGTGTTGTTTTTGGCATATTCACATCTGTTTTTTCGCTTATGTTTCTTTTAGCAGTTTTGGCCGGTTGACTTTTATCAGGACTATTGATTGGGAGTCTTTTGATAGGGCCACTAGCAGAAGTACTAGGGCAGATATTCTCAACACTTGGTTGGCTATTTTTGTCTCTGCTTAAAAAAATTTTCTTGGCCAGGGTGTTGGTATTATTAGCTGATTTTTTAGGCTGATTTTCTGAGGTTTTTTCAACAGCAGTGCTAGTGTTCTTGTCTTTAGCAATTTCTGTGTTCTTTTTTCTCCAGAGATAATATTTTCTGTGAACTTACATCATTGCTTTTTCGAACCCCAACCTATAATCTTCTAACTTATCCTAATTGTTTTCATTTTGTTCTGATGAGAAAAATCCCTGTTCTTCCTCAGTGAGCAAGATATCGTCTCCGTCATCAGATCCTATCAAGTTCACATGACTTTCTTCTAGCCTATCAGTTTCCCCTTCATCCTCTTGTTCTACATAGTTTTGTTGAAAGGGAGGCCTTTTTTTTTGTCATTGTCTTTATGCTTATCTTGATTGGAATTTCTCCTAGAGTTCTGGTTCTGATTATGAGATTGGTTCCTATTCTGAGAATTTGCTTGGACAACCAACCTTTCCATCATTCTTTCCAACCTATCCAAGTTCTTGGCTAGATGGTATAGTTTTGACTCAGATATGGAAGTGTTAGTACCGGAGGGTAATCAAAATATTTACTGCATATTCAAAACTTTTACTTTTTCTTGCTTCTAACACTCATACGCTACTTTCCTGAAACAGACTCGCGTATATACGCGGATACCCTTTATGAAACTCGCGTATACACAGATATCTAATTATGTTATTAGATCTTCACTTAAATCATTCCATCATTCATTCATCAGATGTTTAATAAACAGTAAGCATGAACAGTAAGAGCAGAGTAAACCATCACACAAAGCATCACACATGAACACCAGGATTTTTAGGTGGAAACCCAAGTCGGGAGAAAACCACCGCTGCAGTTGCTCAGCATTCAATATTTTATTATAGAGAAATCATCTTACAACATATGTGCTAGTGCAGACTCTAATGAGCGTGCACCCTCCCCAGCCAAGCCACGCCTGAAGGGAGTTACACCGACCTGCTATCACTGAAGGGAGCACACTCCCCGGACCCCATTTGCCTTCCTTCACTGAAGGAGAGCTAATTCCCCGATCAAGGCTACAACCCTCAGCACCACCTTTGACCACGTTTCATCAATTTTCACACTGGATCCAACAACTTCCATAGAACAACATTTGCAGGCCATGTTTCATCATATTTTCAAACTGGACCCTTTCCATACTTTTAAGCACAAACATACATCACCAACAGATACTTATCAACACAGATCAGATAGCAGAAACACAGCAGAACAGTTCAGATATTTCATACCCCTTGCTTCAGCAAACCCTAGTTTGCATACGCGCTTTCCCTTTACTAATGTCGCGTATATACGCGCTTTCGTTCACAAAAACCAGCGTATACCTCTGTGTATATTTCATTGCGCATACGCGCTTTATCTTCGTCGAAGACGCGTATATACGTGCTTCCTCCGCGTCGAAGTAGCGTATAGATCTTCAATCATTATAGAGCAGCATACTTCTTCAGATCAGATGTTCAGTTCAGATTTACCCTTTCACTCGGTATGGCTTCATTTTCGTACCGCATCTAAAGCTTTCCATAATTTGCATCTAGTAGACATTACATTTACACTGATCCCTTCTTCATTTGCGTCAGTATCATACTTTCAGATTTATCTTCAAGTGTAACCCTTTCCATTCAGATCTACTTCAGAGAGAAGTATTCATTCAAGCTCAGACATCTTGCACCCACACACATGATTTGCACAATGAATTTCTTCTCCTTTTATAGATTTACCCTTTTTCAATACCATGAGCCAAAACCATATTACTTCCGATGGTATTCCTGGACGGGGTCAATTAGGCGAATCATTACCCAATACAATGGGTCAATACCATGGTGGTTACCCCTGGTTTTGCACTTTTTGAGCACTTTTGCCCATACGCGACTTGGAACGTTCCTCTCCGCGTGCATACACGACTTTCCCTAAGACAATCCGCGTATACCAAGAGACATACTCTTTTCATCAAGATTTAGCACATGCTGAAATTCTTTCTTCATTGCCTTCTGTACATACTGTAGATACATCAGATTTCCTTCATCAAGAACATATTCTATCAAGCACAACTTCATCTAGTAAGCTGCCATTATCTTCATCAAGAGGGTTGCCTTTCACGAACACCACTCCACTACTTACCAAATGAATGAGGTCAAGAATAACTTCATCACGTGGATTGCCATCAAGGACAACACATGTCAACAGTCACATGTCTTCATCTTCATTCAGTGGGTTGCCATCAAGGACAACACTCTACATCATATTTCCAACAATCTCCCCCTTTGGACTTGATGGCAACCACGATGGTGTTTGATCACCACAACAGATAGGTACATTAAGAATACAATGACACCATGTCCTTCTCTCCATTTTTGACACCATTCAAACACCATTTCACTCTCCCCCTTTGACATCAAGGGCAAAGGGCTGATAAAAAACAAGCATACTCTCCCCCTTTTCTCCACATGTGTAAGAAGCATTTTGCAAATCTGATATACATAGAAGTGACCAAGCTCCCCCTGAGTTCATGCTGAATCTTCAAACATATTTTCCAATGAAGTATATGACTCTATGAACTTCCTATCACCAAAGACTCATACTTACATCAAAGATCCATCCAAGTGGATTTACATATGAGACTCAACTACCCAACCAAGTGGGTTTACAAATTTGACTCAGCTACCCAACCAAGTGGGTGTAAAAAAATTGACTCAGCTACCCAACCAAGTGGTTTTACAAATTTGACAAGTCCTTACATGACTGAATATTACAATTTTACATCATGGGTCTCCACATGACCTTTTCATCAAAAATACAAATATGACTTTTCATAACCAATACCAAGAAGTCCTCAAGAAAGAGAACATATTTCAGAACCATCATAATGCCAAAAATGCATTATAATCAGCAACGCTAATGTTCCCCCTGAATCTGTGCATCAAGCATCCTTTTCATATGACTAAGGCTCCCCCTTAGTTTGTGCATCCTGGACACTTTCACCAACAACTCATCAAAAAATCTTCATCAAAAAAAATAGAAACAGAATTATGAGAACTGGAACACCACCAGAGATACCAAACAACATCAGAGATACCAAACAGCACTGCAGCTGAGCTGAAGAGAGCTGACTCCAATCAGAAAAATGTCAGCAATCAGACATACGCGGTTTTCTGTGCAGGAACTCGCGTATATACGCGACTGTGTTTCAGAGAACCCGCGTATACAATGCCATCTTCTAAATTTATGCAGAATTGTTCTTTTGACTGGAAAAGAACACTCCCAGCTTCTGTCTTAGATACTCGAACGCTTCCCTGGGCAGAGGTTTGGTAAAGATATCAGCAACTTGTTCTTTGGAGGTAACATACTCCAATTTCACCTTTTGCTCAAGCACTTGTTCACGTAAGAAGTGATACTTGATGGGAATGTGCTTGGTCTTCGAATGCATAACAGGATTCTTTGAAATACTGATGGCACTTGTATTGTCACACTTAATGGGGACAGGAGATGTACATTTGATTTGAAAATCTTGTAAGGTTTGCATCATCCAAAGGAGTTGAGTGCAACAGGATGCGGCAACCACATATTCTGCTTCTGCTGTAGATAAGGCAATAGAATTTTTCTTCTTGCTGAACCAAGATACTAACCGGGGTCCCATGAAGAATGCACCACCACTAGTGCTTTTCCGATCATCAATACTTCCAGCCCAATCTGCATCAGTGTAAGCATGAAGAGTAAGATCATCATTCTTTGGATACCATAGACCAAGGTCTTGAGTTCCTTGAAGATATTTGAAAATTATTTTAACAGCCTGAAGGTGAGACTCTTTTGGATTAGCTTGGAATCGTCCAACAATCCCAATTGCATGCATAATGTCTGGTCTAGTCCCAGTGAGATAAAGTAGACTTCCTATCATTGATCTGTATTCTGGTTGATTCACCGTGGGAGAATCATCATGAGAACTGAGATTGCATCCAGTTATCATTGGTGTAGTTACAGGTTTGCATTCTTCCATGCCATACTTCTTCAGAATTTGCTTAAGATATTTTGCTTGTGATAGGAATATACCAGCTGTAGTTTGATGCACTTGTAAGCCAAGAAAAAATGTTAGTTCTCCAAGTAAGGACATTTCAAATTCTTGCTGCATGAAAGAAGCAAATTTTTGACTCAAAGATTCTTCATTACTCCCAAAAATGATATCATCAACATATACAACCACAATCAATAGTTTATCATTTTCAACTTTTGTGTATAAGTTGCTATCAGCAGACCCCTTTGTAGATCCTTGTTGATGAAGATATTTGTCAAGACGATAATACCAAGCCCTTGGAGCTTGTTTGAGACCATATAGAGCCTTTTTAAGTCTACAAACAATATTTGCATCATTTCCCAAAATGAATCCTTCCGGTTGTTCTATATATACTTCTTCTTCTAGATCACCATTAAGAAAAGCAGATTTAACATCCATTTGATAGACTTTGATTTGTTGATAACTTGAAAAGGCAAGAAACATTCTTATGGCTTCAAGTCTAGCTACAGGAGAAAATTTTTCTTCAAAGTCTATACCTTCTTGTTGAGTATACCCTTTGCAGACCAATATAGCTTTGTTTCTTACAACATCCCCATTCTCATTTAGCTTGTTCTTGAAGATCCATTTAGTTCCAATGACATTTTTATCATGTGGTCTTGGTACCAATTCCCAAGTGTCATTATTTTCAATTTGATCAAGTTCTTCATTCATGGCTTGCTTCCAACATTCATCTTTGCTAGCTTGATTGACATTGTGTGGTTCAATTGTGGATAGAAGTGCCAGATGATTAGAAGATCCCACAAGAGTTCTCCTTGTTCACACACCTGATTCCTTGTCACCCAAAATTTGAGATTCAGGATGATTCTTTTGCACATATCTTGATGGAGCTTTTTCAGATAGATCATCTTCAGGTTCTTCATTGGATCCATTGTCTATATCATTTGATGTAGAAGGACATAGGTCACCATCATCTTCTTTTGTTGTTTGTTTTTCTTCTTTAGGAGCTGCAGGAGACTCATCAATAACAACATCAATACATTCAACAATATTTCGAAGCCTTTTATTGTAACATTTGTATGCTTTGCTTGAAGATGAGTACCCAAGAAATATTCCTTCATCTAATCTAGGTTCAAACTTGCCAAGCTTTTCATCATTATTTTTGATAAAGCATTTACTTCCAAAAACTCTAAAATGCTTCACAGATGGAGATTTACCATACCAGAGTTCATATGGAGTTTTGTCACTATTTACCCGAACATGAGCCTTGTTGAGAATGTTAGCTGCTGTATGTGATGCTTCTCCCCAGAACATGTCAGGAGTTCCAGAATCATCGAGCATAGCTCTAGCCATTTGTTGAATTGTTCTATTCATTCTTTCTGCTACACCATTTTGTTGTGGAGTACCTGCTACAGAGAATTGTCTTTTTATGCCATGTTGTTCACAAAATTCAGAGAATTCATTTGAAGCATATTCTCCTCCTTGATCAGATCTAAGACACTTGATTTTTTGATCTAATTCATTTTCAACTAAAGCTTTGAAGATCTGAAATTTTTCAAATGCTTCATCTTTGTGTTTAATGAGCCCGATCCAACACATTCTAGAGTAATCATCAATAAATAAGATATAGTATTCTTCCCCACGTGGTGACTTCTTCCTCATAGGTCCACATATGTCAGTATGAATGAGTTCAAGAGGCTTACTTGATGATCCTTCTTTGGCATTAAAACGTACTCTGGTCTACTTACCGAATTGACAAGATTTGTATATGATGCTTTCTGGTAGATTAATATTGGGAAGACCACGAACAGCTTGAAGTCTGCTTGCTTTGTTGATTTGAGAGAAGCTCAGATGCCCCAACCTTCTATGCCATAGCCAATTTTCTGAAGACTTGCTCAAGTAACATTGATCTATACCGTTTAGTACATACAGGTTGCTAGGATTTCTTTTTCCTTTTATAATGATTTTACCTGTATCAAGATCACGAACCATACATTCCTTTGAACTAAAGACCACTTATGTTCCTTGATCACACATTTGACTTACACTTAATAGATTATGCCTTAATCCATCCACATACATGACATCACTAGCCTTCACCTTTTATTTTAGAAATACTAACCCTTTTCCTTTAATTACAACAGGGGTATCATTACCAAATGTAACTTTCTTTTCCTTTTCTAGAGCATTATATGTAAGAAGTTTGCTTTTGTCACCTGTCATGTGTCTTGAGCACCCACTATCAATGTACCATTGATTTTCTTCACCTTCTGCAAATAATGCTATCCCACAATTTTTAACCTGTATTTCTTTCTTTTTCCATACTTTAGAGCTTGAGGGAACATGTTCATTTGGCTGGACCTTGCTCCTGCATTCAGATTCTTCATGACCAAAGTTATTGCAATAAGTACATTCAACTTCATTTTGAAGAGGAGAAAAGTTGTTATAGGTATTCTTCTTTGGTTCAAAATTCATCCTTTTCTTTCTTGCTTCTCTTGTCATGATGGTTTTATATGCAACACATTGAACAACTTTATGACCAAAATTGTGACATGAGAAACATTGTCCATTGAAGTAGAAATTTCGGCGATCATGAAATCTTCTATTTGAATTTACCTGTTGGTTGTTGCTTCTTTGAGGGATCTCCCTGTTAGTGATCCTTGATTTGAGATGATCATGCTTTACCTGTAAAGAACCTTTGTTCCCTTGCTGAGTGGCTGAGTGAAGAGAACCAGTTGTGACTGCTTTTAGATAATTTGGTGCTGAGGTCTGGGAGGATTCCCCAGTATATCCAAGGCCTGTTTTTATAAGTGGAGACCGTTGTGTCTTGATAATCTCATCTAAGGTTTCTGAACCTTTAGCAAATCTAAGATTGAGAGTCTTCACCTTCTCACTATCTTTCCTTAGACTTACTATTTCACATTCCAATTCCTCAATGCATTTTTCTTTGGCTTCAAGCTGACTTTCAAGAGTCTCTATGATTATGCTCTTTTCCTCTAGGCTTACCTTAATTTGATTGTTTTCTTCAAGAAAATAATTGTCCTCTAGGGCATCCACGAAAGTATCCTTTTCTTCTCTTTGTTCAAAGGCCATGAGAAGTCTAAAGTCTTCTTCACATTCTTCCTCACTATTAGATGATCCATCACTGTCTTCATTAGTATAATAGCTTTTTCTTGTGCTAGATCGATTCTTATTCCTTCTTGCTACTTCTTTTCCTTTATCCGAGGATTCTTTATAAGGACACTTTGCAGCATAATGACCAACTCTTCCACAATTGAAACATTTGAAGGGAAGCTTACCTTTGAACTTTCTGGTACCTAGTTGAAGTCTTCTCACAAAATTTGCTTCTTCTTCTTCTTCAGATATATAGCTGGATTCTTTGACAACTTCCTTTTCTTTTCCTTTTGCTGATGCCTTAAAAGCAACTTCTTTGATTTGAGAAGAGCCTCCTTGCCTCATTTCAAAAGTAGTCAGAATACCATGTAATTGAACAATAGTGAGAGTTTGCAGATCTTGCCTTTCTTCAATAGCTGAAACTTTAGAATCAAATTTTGAAGTCAAGGATCTTAAGAATTTTTCAACCAGAGTAGTATCAGTTATGGTTTCACCCAAATTTCTCATTCGATTTACAGCATCATCTAGACGAAGGAAGAAACTGGCAACACTTTCATCACTATGCATCTTCAAATTTTCATATTCAATTCTAAGAGTTTGGAGTTTTGCATTTTTTACCTTTGTATCTCCTTCATAGCTCAGAATGATTTTGTTCCATATTTCTTTTGCTGAATGTAGCTGCATTACTTTAGCAAATTCTGATTCAGACATGCTTCCTAACAAGATATTTACTACTTTGGCATTGGTTTCATACTTCTTCCTTTCAGCTGCATCAGTGGGAATACTTGCCGGGTATTGATAGCCTTCTTCCACGATTGCCCATACATCTGCACCAAGACTTTGCAGATATGCTTTTGTTCGTACCTTCCAGAATATCAGATTGCTTCCATTGAATAGAGGTGGCTTTATAGACATCACTCGTTCTTGACTTCCCATTGCGACGGGTCTCCTTCAAGCGATCAAGCGACAAGTACCTCGCTCGATACCAATTCGTTTTGGGAGCACGTTCGAGAGGGGGGGGGGGGTGAATCAGTATTTACTGTATATTCAAAACTTTTACTTTTTCTTTCTTCTAAAACCCATACGCTACTTTCCTGAAATAGGCTCGCGTATATACGCAGATACCCTTTATGAAACTCGCGTATACACAGATATCTAATTATGTTACTAGATCTTCACTTAAATCATTCCATCATTCATTCATCAGATGTTTAATAAACAGTAAACATGTGCAGTAAGAACAGAATAAACCATCACACAAAGCATCACACATGAACACCAGGATTTTAGGTGGAAACCCAAGTCGGGAGAAAACCACCGCTGCAGTTGCTCAGCATTCAATATTTTATTATAGAGAAAACATCTTACAACATATGTGCTGGCGCAGACTCCTACCAGCACGCAGGCACCCACCTGCGCTCGTTTACCAGCCTCTCCTGGAAGGGAGCTCCAACCCCCTGACTCGTTTACCAGCCTCTCCTAGAAGGGAGCTACGACCCCCCGATCTCATTTACCAGCCTCACCTGGAAGGGAGCTACAACCCCCTGACTGAAGGCTACAACCCTCAGCACCACCTTGGACCACGTTTCATCAATTTTCACACTGGATCCAACCACTTCAATAGAACAACATTTGCAGACCACATTTCATCATATTTTCATACTGGACCCTTTCCATACTTTTAAGCACAAACATACGTCACCAACAGATACATATCAACACAGATCAGATAGCAGAAACACAGCAGAACAGATCAGATATTTTATACCCCTTGCTTCAGCAAACCCTAGTTTGCATACGCGCTTTTACTTCACTGATGTCGCGTATATACGCGCTTCCGTCCACACAAACCAGCGTATACCTCAGTGTATATTTTATTGCGCATACGCGCTTTCTCTTCGCTGAAGCTGCGTATATACGCGCTTCCTCCGCGTCGAAGTAGCGTATAGATCTTCAATCATTACAGAGCAGCATACTTCATCAGATCAGATATTCAGTTCAGATCTACCCTTTTTCTTCAGACAGATGTTCGCCTAGATGCTCGCCTCATCACAGATCTAAGCCTTCCATAGTCAGATCTAGCAAATACAAGAGCAATTCAGATCTAGATCCCCTTCTTCATCATTGGTGCATCATACATTCAGATTTATCATTCAAGTGTAACCCTTTTCATTCAGATATACTTCAGAGAGAAGTATTCATTCAAGCTCAGACATCTTGCACCCACACTCATGATTTGCACAATGAATTTCTTCTCTTTATATAGGTTTACCCTTTTTCAATACCATGAGCCAAAACCATATTACTTCCGATGGTATTCCTGGACGGGGTCACATAGACGAATCATTACTCAATACAATGGGTCAATACCATGGTGGTTACCCCTGGTTTTGCACTTTATGAGCGCTTTTTCCCATACGCGACTTGGAACGTTGTTTCTCGCGTGCATACGCGACTTCCCTTAGACAGATCCGCGTATGCCTTGAGACATACTCTTTTCATCATAGATCTAGCACATGCTGAATTCCTTTCTTCATTGCCTTCTGTACACACTGTAGATACATCAGATTTCCTTCATCAAGAACATATTCTATCAAGCACAACTTCATCTAGTAAGCTGCCATTATCTTCATCAAGAGGGTTGCCTTTCACGAACACCACTCATCATCATTTACCAAGTCTATCGAGTCAAGAATAACTTCATCAGGTGGATTGCCATCAAGGACAACATATGTCAACAGTCGCATGTCTTCATCTTCATTCAGTGGGTTGCCATCAAGGACAACACTCTACATCATATTTCCAACAGGAAGGTGTAGTGTCTTCCCTATATGTTACTTTCTTTGCAGCCGTCATGCTAGCTCTCTTTTCAATGAGATTTGCTTCCACACTAAGGGCTCCTTTCTGCATGTCTTCTAGAGTTAAGGGATCCCTTTCTCTTAGCTGATAGGTCATTTCGGGATCAAATCCTTCAGGGAATTTGGCCAAAGCTGAGCCTTGTGGAGGCTTCAGCTCTGGGGTTAGTACGTTATACACACTATTAAATCTAGTGCAATAAGCTTGAACACTTTCCCCAGTGTTTCTCTTGAGGCTATTGTAATCTGACAGTATTTGGAGAGGGTTCTTCCTGGTTTCCCATTTGTTTGTGAACGTTTTATGTAAAGTAGGGAGATCATGTATGCTATGGGGAGTTAGGCCTTTGAACCATTTCTTGGCTTCTCCTCCCAAACTCTGAGAAAAAATTCTCATTTTGATGGTCTCATCTTCTATTTCCATATAATCAAAGGCATCGTTCATATTGTCTACGTGCTGTTGAGCAGTGGTGGGTTCATTTCCAGTGAAATGGGGAATTTTGGACTGGTATTCATTGGGTAAATGAACCAGAGGCTGGGGCAACACTAAGGGAGCATACCATGCTGCCATGACTGGAAAAAGTGGGGGATTTACAAGAGGTGAATTTACAAGAGGGAAAGTGGGCTGAGCTGGAGTGCTTTGAACAATGTGTCTGTGAACCGGAGTGGAAGAAACACTTGGGCCAGCCAACTGATGATGAGCAGATTGGTTATGGAAGGAGTTGAAATGATGAAGAAGCTGAGAATCAGGCAGAGTGGAAGGTGAAGCTTCTCTGCTAAAGCTATGTTGCAAATCTGTGGGTTCAAGGTCAGCCTGATTTAAATCACTCTGAGACTTGCTTCTAGATATGTTTCTGGTGTTAGGTAAGTCAAAGTGAGGATATTTCAAGACTGTGAGATCTTCTGGGACAGAACTTGTTCTTGGGATGGTCCTATCAGTAGTTGGTTTTCCAGATTTAGAAGTTCGCCACAAAATTCTTTCTAGATTATCAACTATGGTGGAAGGATTAGGATTTGGATGGGATCTAGTATTGACCCTATGTGATGCCAGATTTCAGTTTCCACAATTTAGAGAGGCTGAGGCTCTTAGGACTGTTTTCCTCTCCCATTGATTTCTATAGGCCTACTAGGGCTGGTGGAGTCGCCAGGTGGAAATTTTTAGTTTTTTTTAGAATAAAATGTTTATGGTCCACCACCAGTGTTTATTATGAAACCAATATGAAATATTTTTGGGGTTTTCTGAGTTTCTTTGGTTTTTTGAAGGACTACAGAGTCTATAAGAGCTTGTTGGACTATTATGTACTCAAAAGTCCCAACGTGATCGCCAAAATGTTGGGGTCCTGTGATTTGGATGATTGGTAAACCAAATGACAAGGCAACATATAAACCAAGCTTTAGAGCTCTAGGACCTAGCCATCCTAGTCTTAGAGAGGGATCTCTCAATATACTTGTGGGATATAGCTTTGTGCTTTTAAGGGTTGATTTTAGGCTAGTTGTGAAGTGCAAATTTGTTTGGTTGTTGGTTGGACAAAGATGATTTATACATCATAGATAGAGTATGGGAATCTACAAGCCATTAGGCAATGGAGCCATATGGAATTCTAAACAGTTCAGATTGATGAATTTTGGGAGCCAAAGGGAAAATCTAACTTGGTCAATGGATCTATGAAATCATATAGGTGGGATGAGATGAACATCAAGGATTTGGAAGGAAAAGTAGAGCCTTAGGGTTTGTTTAAGACTCCTTAATTATGTATACCTTTCAACAAATGGAATTGCAACACTATCTAAACATAAATAAATATTCAATAGCCAAGGCTAACCGTGAATCCTAACAACATACTTTATGCAGATAACAGATACAAGACAAAATTTTTAAGCAAGACAAAGAAGGAGAGGAACACTCTATATCTTCTAATTGTTTCACTTAAAGGAATTAGAAAACATATAAGAAACACAAATAATTTCATTCATGAAAGGGGGAACACCCAAGCATTTAAGACTGCAATTATAAGACCTTCAAATACGACTATCTCAACAAAGAACAGAGGGCAAGATCATAGAAAATCCTTTCTGCCAAGCTGTGGACAATAGCGTTTGAAAGATGTTTTCAGAAATAGTTTTGAAGATGCAGCAAGAAGGCAGGGCAAACCATAATTCAACCTTGACAACAACTATTTGAACTATTCTGAAATGAACAAACTTAAGGGTTTCAAAAGTAGTTACACTACTTAATAAAACCTTTTAGCAGATGAAAACATAAAGGCAGTGAAGAATAAACAGGCCTAAGGTGCTTCTAGGAAACATTTCTTAGCCTAAGCTTTTTATTCTACTGCAAGCAAAGAAAAATGGAACACAATGAAAAAAACAGGAAACAACATGAACGAACAAAGAGTACTGTTTGGTCTCAATCTAGTCTCCTAAATTAAGCTCATTTAATTGTCAACCAGGGTTGGTAAACTGCTGAAGTGAAGTGTACTGTATGTACCTAGGTGTTTGTTTCTTAATGCATTGTGTGTAGTGTTTTGTGATGTTTTTGGTCTTTTGTGATGATTTATGATGTTTTTGGTCTTTTGGTGGTTTTATGTTCATAAGAAAGATGACTAGAAAGCTAATGGAAAGGAGCTGGTGATTAAAAACGGAGTGAAGCCTAATTGGTTGATGACAAATGACAAATGCAAGTGCAAACTCTGAAACAGAATCAAATCTAAACTATGATTAAGCAAAAAAAAAGCTTGATAATGACTTTTAAACAAATAATTCAAAACATAAACTCAACTTGAGAAATGATCAACTAAATATGCAAATCCTCCTAACTAAACAGTTTAAACAACTAACTTATAATGATGCAACATTTCATCCTTGATTAGAGATTTGTTGAAGCAAATTTGGAATAAAACATTTATACCATCATAAGATCTTCTATTCTAGGACTAGTTCCTAACTCTATTATGCAATTTAATTGAATGTCACAAAACCTTACTCAAGAGTTATTGATTTCTTTTCAAAGTAGTCTTTTGAGGGAGGGCTCTGTTTATGAAGTGATAAGGAAATTGCAGAGGTACTTCAGGCCTTAAAATGATATTGTCTTCTGCTCATGTAGTTATGAAGCAATTATAGATTTTAGAACAAGAAGAGGTTTGTGAATAATGAAGGCTGTTTTGTTAAGTTTAACAACTGAAGTAATCTAATGTGTAGTGAATGACAGTCTGAATGTGAAGTGCAAATGCAATGAGTTGAACTAAAACTGAACTTAAAATGTCACTAATCTAAAACAATGCTGAACTACAAGTCATTATCAAACTCAAAATAGAACAACTGAGCATGAGTTAAGTGCAATTAAACTCTGGAGTATCCTAACTATGTTATCATGCATTATTCTATGGAATTATACAGTCTGTTTGTCCATCATGATTGGTATTTTGGAAGAGCTCCTTCTTTTGGAAGAGTTTTTAGAACAATCCTGACTGTGTAATTGAGTGCAAATGCAAGCATAAAGACTGAAAGCAATGAAAAAATAAGATATCATAGCCATCTCCCACTCATCATTATGATATTTTGGACAAGCGTTTAAGAGCAAGAACAACAATGGTACTTAGTGAAAACACACAACTAAAACGTTCAAGATCACAATCATGCTTAAGACAGTATAAAGATTTCTTGGAAGAGTTTCTTCTTGTGGAAGAGTATTGAGCATAAGTATAACAGTGATGGTGAATAAAAGAGATTACAATTAAATCCTACAATACTATAGCCATTTCCCATTCATCATTATAATCTTTTGGAAGAGCTTCTTCTTGTGGAAGAGTTAGAATGAGTATAACTATAGTAGCTAATGAAAACAACTACAAATTCAACTTCAAAAATGTAAAGGCAACTAGAATACTTATCTAAATTACGCAAATAAATCCGTGCAAGAGGCAGGGGCCTTCTACCACCTGACGGAATCTAACTCCAAATCAAATCAATGCTTTCAAAACAACACGGTCTGCTTCATTAAAAGTGAAATAACTTGAACAGAGCACTCTGCGTCTTCAGAAATGTAGCACAAAATCCAAGCAAAATCTAGAACAAAATCTAGCCTAGCTCTTGGTTTCCCAAGTGTTTATATAACAAATGCACATAACAAGACTTGCAACAATTTCAGGATCATTGTCTTTCCTTATCAGAATCACATTAGGACTCTTGAAGTGGCAACGTAAAAAGGAAACGGACATCTGGACTGAGACAGTCCTAATCGAAGTCTGCCTTCCTAAATGTGTTCCCACGTACCAAAACCATACCCAGAATCCGTTTCTTCCTTCATGGTGAGCAACGAACAATGTAGACATGACGTGGATTATGCCCATATGCGGTTTTTCTTGAGAGGCCACCTGGAACATACTCAAACGTGAAGACAACTGCAGAATCGCCGGTTAGCTACGGAATGTCTGCATTCTGCAGCTAGTTCCGGTCAAAATGCTTTACAATGGCAAAAATCACAAAACTTAGCAAGTCAGTCATGTAAATCATTCTAGAAGTAATTTTAACTAAATTCATTGATCAATTGGGTCTAGGATAGCAATGGACAAAGGAAAATGAGGTAAAGTAAGATGAAAGAAAGCACAATTTTGAGGCTCAACATACCCCCACTGTTGTCTCCTTGCATGTCCTCATGCAAATTATCCTATGAACTCAGAGGCTTCTGCAAGAACATCTAATCCTCTCCTTCTCCTTTGTTTGGAAGCTAAAGATCTTCTGGGTTTTCTGATAACAAGTTTGAACCTTAGGTTGGTAAGTGCCCTGATTAGCTTTTTATTCCTCTTCTTCAACTTTTCATTGGTCTTTTCCACTCTGTCTATATGTAGGGATAAGGTTGAGTTCATATCAGTTTTGTGCTTGACTTGATCCTTGAGAATTTCATTCTCATTTTTGATGTGTCTATTAAGTATTTCCAACTCATACCTATCCCTTCTTAATACATCTATTTCAGACAGTGGATGACTAGGGGTTCTCTCCTTACTTTCTGAAGCTCTCCTTTCCAAAGTTTCCACATAGTCATAAATTTCTTGTTGAGCAGGGTCAATTTCAGGGGTTCCTTCATTAAAATCCTCTTCAACATCTTCTTCAATGGATGTTTCCTCATATTCTATATTAATTACCCCTGTTTTTTTTATTTGAGTTTTCCTTAGTTTCCCCTTTAGTCTATGGCTTCTTCTAGGCTGAGAAGATCCCTCTCCTTTCTCCATGGAAGATTTCCTGATTACCTTTTCTTTCTTAAGTTGTCTCTTGATTTGAGTCAACTTCTCTGAGATGATTTCCTCACTACTTTCCTGGACTGTTTTGTCAATTTCAACTTTTGAGGCCCTCCATTTTCTACTTCTCTTTGTAGGCTGTTGTTCAGTTGAGGGTTCTTTTGGCTCTTCAAAATGATTTCTTATCAAGAAATTTTCCCATGTATCATTTGTTTTGGCTAAATGGTGTTCAATCAAAATTTTAACCAAGCCATGATGATATAGAGTTGTCTCTAAAAATTGAACCCGTCTTTGAACACAGGAAGCCATCTTTTTCAAGCTTTGAAGCAAGAAATAAGGTAGGTTTAAGTCTTCCCCCAGAAAATGCATTATCATTCTAATGTGGTAGACATAAAATGTGCCATATCTACCCTCACATGTAATAAATTTTTGCAGAAGAAGTAGTATGTTTCTCCATTTATTTTTCAATGCAGAACTTGGAATTCCTTTCTTAAATACAGTGACATCCATACCTGGTGATTTTAGAATTTGCTTCCAGGATTCATTGTGGAATTCTCTATTTTTGAACCATCTCTCTCCAGTTCTAAGCAACCCTGTAGCTTCTGCAATGAAAACTTCAGTGACAGTAAATTTGACATCTCCCACTTCAACTTCAGTTCCTTGAAATGATCTTGCAAATGTTTTAGTGACTTTTTTATGGAAGCCATTAAATTTCTCCAAAAATTGAAGCCATCCTATCTGTTGCAACATTTCTTTACATTGAGGGTAGCCTTCTAAGTATTTTGAACCCACTGGTTCAGTTCTTACAATGAAACCCATAATTGCTTCTTCAATGTTCAGATTAACACTCTTCTACCCACAGAAATAATAACTTTCACCTTCGAATTGAAATGGCTTCAAGTTTTTAATGACAATGGCTTCAAATTTTTAATGACAATGGCTTCAAACTTCGGAATGATATACCTCTGATTGATAGTGATAACAGCTTCAAAATTTGGAATGATATACCTCTGATTGATAGTGATAACAGCTTCAAACTTTGGACTGATATGCCTCTGGTTGACAATGCAAAATGGCTTCAAATTTCGAGCTGATATGCCTCTGGTTGACAATGAAAATCTGGACTGATATGCCTCTGCTTGACAGTGACCAATGGCTTCAAATTCCCACACTGCTATACCTCTATCTCTCGGTGGCAAATAGCTTCAAATTCCCACACTGTTATATCTCTATCTCTTGGTAACAAATGACTTCAAATTCTTCACTGTTATACCTCTGTCTCCCGGTGACAAATGACTTCAAATTCTTCACTGCTATACTTCTGCGTTTACAGTGATAATGCTCAATCTCTGCCCACAGTGATACTTTGTCTGCCCACGGTAAAAAATGGCTTCAAATTCTCACGTTGCTATACCTCTGCGTTTACCCTTTTGCTCTGCTCTTAGTGGTAAGGATATCTCTGTTTGCATAATGAAGTGCCGGCTACAGAATGGAGTGATGGAAGTAGTCACGGAATGAGGTAATGGAGTGAGGTGGAGGGAAAGAATTAATGATTGAAAAGACGGCGGAGATTTTTGCAACGGAAAAGAGAATCATCATTGAATGATTTGGTTGGGTTACGTGAAGAATTTAAACACTTCGGCCATTTGAACCGCTTAAATGATATCGGACATGAAATTTGAAATGAGAGATTTAATCCAAAGTTTGTGGAGGGTTTATTGGTCATGATCAATAAAAATAATTAAAACAACCTTTTCGAACAATTCATAACTAAAACTATGCTAAACTTTATGAAATTCCATTATAATCTAAACATGTTACCTCTGCTTTTCATTTGATTTTTGTAGTCTTTGTCTTCTTTGTTCACCTTTGGAAGAGTCTTCATAATTCTTCTTGATGCTTCTTATTCATGGATACACTGGATCATTTTGTTGCAATTCTAATGTCTGCTGGTTGGTGTCTTCAGGATTTGTAGCTGCAGAATGACTGTCTGGCTGCAGAAAGGCTGATCAGCTGCAGAATGTCTGTTAAGCTGCAGAATGTTCCTGTAGAGCATTTTAATCATGGAATGGAGTGGTTTGGGGATATAAGTGAAATTTTATATGGTATGAATGAAGATGGATGATGTGTTATGATATGTATGAAGTGGATGATGAAATGAAATGGATTCAGTTTATGAAATGGAGTGAAAGAACATAAGAACTGCCCTGCAATCCATGACATGTTTTATTCATTTACAGCAAGACATCAATCTTCAAATTTTGACATGAAAATGAGATGGATGGAGTATGGAATGAGATGAATGAAACATGGAATGAAGTAGAATATGAGTGAATGAATGAAATGGAGTATGGATGGATAATTGAATGGAGTGAAATGAAATGAGATGGATCATAAGCACTATGGATCTGAACGTATGATTTTGGTACAGCTGCTTGTGAAAACAAAATGGAAAAGTTAGAGTGTCAGAGAGACTCTGATTTTCACCCTATCTTTTCTGCATAAACATGCCAATCAATGATTGGTTTTCATGTTTATACCTTTATTTTTTTTTTATTTTTTTTTATTGTTTCAAAAGAGAAATACTTCAGAAAATTTAATCAAGTTGATGAAGAAGAAAAATTATTCTTCATTAACTTCACATCACTGCATTCTTGGAACTTCTTGACAAATTCTTATCTTGAGAGTGGTTTGTGATATAGCTTCAATCGATGACCATTCACAAGAAAAGTGACCTCTTCTTCATCTATAGTTCTGATTTTTACTGCCCCATTATCAAAAATTTCAACAATTTCATATGGCCCAAGCCAATGTGTCTGAAATTTACCTTGAAAATCCTTGAATTTTGAATCAAACAAGAGAGCCCAGTCACCTTATTTGAATTTCTTCTCTTTGATGTACTTGTCATGCCATCTAGCCCTTTGCTGTTGGACTAGACTTGTTTTCTGAACTGCATCTTTTCTGATCTCATCCAATTCATTAATTTGCTCCAGTCTATGCTTTTGTGCCTCCGTTAAATCAAGTCCTAGCTGAACTACCATTTTGAAGGTTTGAATTTGGAACTCTATGGGAAACAAAACTTTCTTTCCATAAACAAGCTCATAAGGAGTATGGCCTGTTGTGTTTCTCCATGTAGTTCTATAGGCCCACAAGGCTTCAGGAAGCCTATCTACCCAATCTCTTCTATGTAAATGAACAATCTTTGTTAGGATTCCTTCAATGACCTTATTAGTGGATTCCACTTGACCATTTGCTTGTGGATGATAAGGAGTAGATGTTCTATGTCTGATTTTGTACTTCTCCATCATTTGCTCCACTAGCCTTGATGTAAATTGAGCTCCTTGATCCGTAACAATTTCCCTTGGGACACCAAAACGAGTGAAAATATCCTCAAAAAGAAAAGTAACTACAGATGATTCATTAGCAACAAGTAATGGTTTAGCTTCTACCCATTTAGTAACATAATCGGTGCAAACTAATATATATTTCTTTTGTCTTGATGGAGGACTAATAGGTCCTACAAAATCCAAAGCCCATTTTTCAAAAGGTTCAATGTGTACCTGAGGTTGTAATGGCATCTCACCTGAAGGAGAAGGTTTCCCTACCCTTTGGCAACAGTCACACCTTTTGACATACTCCTTAGCATCTTTAAACAAGGATGGCCAATAATATCCTAAGTTAAGGATCTTATAGGCTGTCCTCTTATCTGCAAAGTGTTCGCCACAAGGCTCATCATGACATGCCTTGAGAATCTCAGGCATTTCATCTTCACGAACACACCTTCTTATGATCAAATCTGGACCTGTCTTGTACAACTCATTAGCGACCCATGAATAATTTGCACTATCATTAATGATTTTTCTTTTATCCCTTGCATTCATAATTTAAGGAAATTTTCCTGAAACTAAATAATTAGCAATATCAGCAAACCATGGAGTTTGAGTAGAGATTGCAAAAAGATATTCATCAGGAAATTGATCTTCAACCGGAGTGTTATCTTTGATATTTTGGAGTCTAGATAGGAAATTAGCTACTGTGTTTTTTTTTCCAGGCCTATCTAGAATAGTAATGTTGAATTCTTGTAAGAGTAACAACTATCTTATAACTCTGCCATTAGTGATTGATTTGTTCATTAGGTATCTAATTGCAGAATGATCAGTGTGAATAAAAGTTTCATAACCTGTTATATAGTGTCTAAATTTGTTTATGGCATGAACAACAGCTAAAAACTCTTTTTCAGTTACAGTATAGTTTAACTCTGCAGGAGTCAAATTTTTACTGGTATAATAGGTGGCATAGGGAATCAAGTCTTTCTGCCCCAATACTGCTCCTAGAGCTGTATCGGAGGCATCTGTGGAGATATGAAAAGGTAACTTCCAGTTAGGTCCCCTTAATATAGGTGCTTCAAAAATTTTGGTTTTCAGGGTTTCAAAAGCTAACTGGCAATCAGAAGTCCACTTGAATTCACAATCTTTGGTGAGTAATTTGAAGAGTGGAGATGCTATTTTGGTAAATTTTTCTATAAATCTCCGATAATACCCTGTAAATCCTAGAAAACTTCTAACATCTCTTTGACAACTTGGAATGGATAGGTTAGAAATGACTTCAATTTTTTCCTCATCAACTCTAATCCCATCCCCTGAAATGTGGTGCCCTAAAACAATACCTTCAGTAAACATCATAAAACATTTTTCATGACTAAGTGAAAGGTTTGCTTCTTGACATCTTTTTAAGACTTTTTTCCAAGTTTTCTAAAGCCTCTTCAAATGTATTCCCATAAACTGTGAAATCATCCATGTACACCTCTACACAGTCATGTATTAGATCCGAAAAAATTCCTAATACTGCCCTTTGGAATGTTGCAGGTGCATTACATAATCCAAATGGCAATACTCGGTAAGCATAGGTACCCCAAGGACAGGTAAATGTGGTTTTATCTTGGTCTTCAAGTGCTACTTGGATTTTATTGTAACCACTAAACCCATCTAGGAATGAAAAGTACTTTTTGCCAGCTAATGTATCTAATACTTGATCTATGAAAGGTAAGGAAAAATGGTCTTTAAGAGTAGCTTTATTCAGTTCTCGGTAGTCAACACACACCCTCCATTTTCCATTTTTCTTTGGCACAATTACCAAAGGAGAAACCCACTGACTATCTGAAATAGGATAGATGAAATTAACATTTAACAATTTTTGCAATTCCTCTTTAACAATTTCCATAAGATTTGGATTCATCCGTCTTTGAGGTTGTCTGATTGGTTTGCAATTTTCCTCTATATAGATGTGATGAGTACAAGTCTTGGGTCTTATCCCTTTCATGTCAGTGTATTCCCATGCATATGCAGAAGAATGTCTCTGTAATACTTTGACTAACTCTTCTTGTTGAGATTTTTCTAGGTTTTTGTTTATGTTCAAGGTTTTGCCCGGAAAAATTTCACTTGTAGAGCTGCCAAATTTGTCCATGGAATGAAGAGACATCTGCCTAGATGACAAGAACTCAATATTTGATCCCTCTTGAAATGATTCATGTTTGTGTTCTGGAGAGGATTCAAAGTTTTCTAGAGTATTCAGAATTTGATTATCTTCACTAATTTCTGAAATTGTGAAGAGTGGTTGTAAATATTCTTCATCCTCTATCCATTGAGTGTCATCTAGATCTGTAATTTTCCTAGCTGAAGGATATAAAGTGAATTTCTTAGTTTAACTACCATCAGAAATATACATATCACCGGACCTACAACTAATAAAAGCATCAGCTGTAGCCAACCAAGGTCTTCCTAGTATAACAGGATGGCCTCCTAGATTATTCTTGGGAGTTAGGATCATGAAATCCACAGGGTATTCCCAAGAATCTAGGGACACTGGAATGTCTTCTATTACCCCATCTGGTTTGATCACAGATCTATCTGCTAATTGTAATAGTGTGGGTGTAAAGAGAAGATTAGGAAGTTTCAGTTTGTCCATGATTTTTCTACTCATGATATTTATTTCTGCTCCTAAATCAATGAGTGTGTTTTGAATTTCAATTCCATTAATGTGAATTTTGACAACTGGATTTCCTGGGTCAAGATACTTTGGAATAGAAATCTTGCCCATCATAATGTCTGCTATTTGTCCTACCAGTTGAATTTTCTTTGTTTCTCTTATTCTTTTTCTTTTTGTCTTCATACTCAACTCCTTTATTGTTTTGGCTAAAATTGGGATTTCTTTGATGGATTGCAATAATGGAATTTTAATGCAAACATTTCTCAACTCATCTAAGAAATCATAATTAGGCACCATGATTTGTTTTTCTACACCTCTATCAATTTTTAATCTTTCCGGAAAGGGAGGTATAGAAGTAGATGTAGATGGTTGCTCTAATACAGGAGTTGGATTTATTGGATCTTTTTGTTTTAGTTTTTCAATGTGTGGGTCTTGAAAGGATGTGTCTTCCTCAAGACTTTTATTCACCCGTAGAGAGTCTTCCTCAGAATTATCTTGTTCTTGTATGATAACAGAAGGTTTCCTCTTTTCAAGTATCCTTCCAGACCTAAGTTGAACATCACTAAGGTCTAGAGGAGTAATTAAATAAGTTGGAAACTGTTGGCCTTCTATCATGTATGTATTCTGAGGGTTCTTATTATTGGGGTTTGCTATGGGTTGAGCCGGAAATTGATTTGATTTTTGAGGGAATGGTAATGGAAGTGGTTGATTTTGATGTGGTTGGTTCTGATGATGTTGTTGAGGATTTTGTTGAAAATTTTGTTGAGAATTTTGAGGATAAAAATGTGGGTATGGTGGATAGGATGGTGGATACTGATAGTATGGAGAGTATCTTCCATAGGGACTTTGTGTTCCTTGTGCCCAAGATTGATATTTATTTTGAAATTGGGGCCAAGGTTGCTGCCAAGAATTCCAAGGTGGAGGTTGATTATACATTTGATCATGGAATCCTTGTGTTTGAGGTCCCTGCCAAGGTATTCTAGATACAAAATTGAGAGACTCTGTGGAATCTGTAGGAGTTTCCTCCTGAAAGACAGCCTTGAGACCAGGAAGAGAAGGAAAATTCTTGGTCTCATGTTTTTCAAAACAAATGACACAGTTTCTACAACTTTACATCCAAGCACAATCTCTCAAGGCATGTTTCTTTCTACATTTGGGATAAAAGATTGCCAAAGCATCGTATCTCACCTTTTCTTGTTTTGTAACTTAAGGGTGTCTATTTGTTCACTAAGACTCCCTAAGATGTCATATTTGAAATCATCAAGCATATGTCCTACTTCTGCCCTACTTACTGTCCCAGAAGCAGACTTACTTTCCCTTGCAAGAGCAGGGTCTCTTGGTCCTTTTACAGTTTTGGATTTCCCTCTTGAAAGGTTGATACATAACTCAGATATTTCAGGTAATGTGAGCTGAGATATATCCCCTTTTCCCATCATGTTAAGAATATCTAACCATTCATCCCTAATTGTCTTCAACAAGAGAGCTTTCAAAGTGTCTTGGTCTAGGTTTTCCATTTTTGCTCTTTTGATGTTGTAGTTAAATCTCTCCAACAAATCTTCTAGATTTTCATCCTCTTTCTGTAGCATTTTAAACACTTCCTCCCATGATTAACCCCCATACAATAATCCAAATATCTTCAGAAATGCTTGTTTCATGTCTTCCCATGTTCTAATAGAACTATCGATTAGACTCATAAAGATTAGACTCATAAACCACTTCAATGCTGCTCCTTTCAAAGTTGAAGGAAATAATTTCAGTTTTTGAGCATCTTATAGGTAGTCATAAGTTCTACACAGCACTTCAAATTCGAATAAGAAAGTTTCAGGATCCTCAGTTTTAAGCCCATAAAAGTTCGAAAGGACAGAGGGTGAAATATTTTTCATGGTTGTATTGGTTTCTTCATCAAGTATAGGGAACCCAAAAGAGCTTCCTATTTCTCTTCCATCTCTTCCTCCATTTGCACCTCTACCTCCTTCTCCTCTACCTCTACCTCTACCTCAAAATAGTGTGTTTTCTCCATTAAAAACTCCTCCTCCTCCTTCTTCTGCCATGGTTGGAAGTGGAAAGATTTGTGTCCCTACTAGGAGTCTTTAGATCTTCTTCTGTGGCAGGTTCAGTGGATGAAGTGGAAGGTTTCTCTAATGGAATAGTTTACCTTAGATCTTCTAGAAGTCCAAGATCAATAAAGGATGGAAGATGGGTTTGAGTTGAAGGTGTACTAGCTCTGGATCTAGATGAAATAAGTGGTGTTCTAGAAATCAAACTTCTGCCTCTGCTGCTTATAAATCTTCCCCTTGAATCTCTCTCCCTACGCATATAATTGTTTTTTGATGCTAAGAAACAAAGGTTACCTAGTTTTCACTTCCTGCAACGGCGCCAAAATGTTTGGTCTCAATCTAGTCTCCTAAACTGAGCTCATTTAATTGTCAACCAGGGTTGGTAAACTACTGAAGTGAAGTGTACTGTATGTACCTAGGTGTTTGTTTCTTAATGCGTTGTGTGTGTAGTGTTTTGTGATGTTTTTGGTCTTTTGTGATGATTTGTGATGTTTTTGATCTTTTGGTGGTTTTATGTTCACAAGGAAAATGACTAGAAAGCTAATGGAAAGAAGTTAAAAACAGAGTGAAACCTAATTGGTTGATGTCAAATGGTAAATGCAAATGCAATACTAAAGACAGAATCAAATCTAAACTATGACTAAGCAGAAACAAAGCTTGATAATGACTTCTAAGAAAATGATTTGAAACATAAACTCAACTTGAGAAATGATCAACTAAATATGCAAATCCTCCTCACTAAACAGTTTAAACAACTAACTTATAATGATGCAACATTTCATCCTTGATTAGAGATTTGTTGAAGCAAATTTGGAATAAAACATTTATACCATCATAAGATCTTCTACTCTAAGACTAGTTCCTAACTCTACTCTGCAATTTAATTGAATGTCACAAAACCTTACTCAAGAGTTATTGATTTCTTTTCAAAGTAGTCTTTTGAGGAAATGTTGTTTGTGAGATGATAGGGACATTGCAGAAGTACTTCAGGCCTTAAAATGATATTATCTTCTGTTCATGTGATTATGAAGTAATTATAGATTTTATAACAAGAAGAGGTTTGTAAATAATGAAGGCTGTTTTTTTAATCTTAACAACTGAAGTAATCTAATGTGCAGTGAATGACAACTGAATATGGAGTGCAAATGGATTGAGTTGAACTAAAGCTGAACTTAAAAGTGTCACTAATCTAAAACAATGCTGAACTACAAGTCATTATCAAACTCAAAATAGAACAACTGAGCATGAGTTAAGTGAAATTAAACTCCAGAGTATCCTAACTATGCTATCATGCATTATTCTATGGAATTATACAGTCTGTTTGTCCATCTTGATTGGTATTTTGGAAGAATTCCTTCTTTTGGAAGAGTTTTTAGAACAATCCTGACTGTGTAATTGAGTGCACATGCAAGCATAAAGACTAAAAGCAATGAAAAACTAAGATATCATATCCTTATCCTACTCATCATTATGATGTTTTGGGCAAGCGTTTAAGAGCAAGAACATAGATGATACTTAGTGCAAACACACAACTAAATCATTCATTATCACGGTCATGTCTTGAACTTCTTAAGAATTTCTTGGAAGAGTTTCTTCTTGTAGAAGAGTGATTAGAACAAGTGTAACTGTGATAGTGAACAAAAAGAGATTACAATTAAATCCTTACAATACTATAGCCATTTCCCATTCATCATTATAATCTTTTGGAAGAGCTTCTTCTTTGTGGAAGAGTTAGAATGAGTATAACTATAGTAGCTAATGAAAACAACTACAAATTCAATCAAAATGTAAAGGCAGCTAGAATACTTATCTAAATTACTAATAAACTGCAAGAGGGGCTCCTCACCACCCTAGACTAATCTAACTCCAAATCAAATCAACGCTTTCAAAACAACACCGTTTGCTTCATTGTGAAATAACTGAACAGCACTCGCATCTCTTCAGAAATGTAGCACAAAGTCTAAACAAAATCTAGCATCAAATCTAACATAAAATCTCTAACATAGCTCTCGGTCTCCCAAGTGTTTATAAAGCAAATGCACATAACAATACTTGCAACAATTTAGGAACGCTGTCTTTCCTTATCAGAATCACGTTAGACTTGAAGAGGAGAACAGTAAAAGGAAATGCATATCCGGATCCAGACAAATCTAATAAGCCCCGCTCTTCCTTAAATATGTTCCCACGTATCAAAACCATATACAGAATTCATTTCTTCCTTCATGGTGAGCAACAAACCATGTAGACATGACGTGGAATATGCCCATATGCGGTTTTTCTTGAGAGAGGCTAATTTTGACATACTTAAACGTAAAGATGCCGCGTTAATCACCGGTTAGCTACGGAATGTCTGCATTCTGCAGCTAGTTCCGGTCAAAATGCTTTACAATGGAAAAAATCACAAAACTTAGCAAGTCAGTCATGTAAATCATTCTAGAAGTAATTTTAACTAAATTCATTGATCAATTGGGTTTAGGATAGCAATGGAAAAAGGAAAATGAGGTAAATTAAGATGAAAGAAAGCACAATTTTGAGGCTCAACAAGTACTTCACCAAAACCAGGCTCAGGGATCCGATGGTCCGGCCTCCTTCATCAACAAAAAAGCAAAGACATCCACACTTCTTCAAAACACCAATTCTTCTTCAAAACAATGGTCTATCTATTACTTCAGAATTCATCAAATGCCGACCTTTTACAATGAGATTTCGAACATGATTTATAGGTGAATGGGGAGGATAGGTCATTGAGATGGCCTTAATGGTTAATTAAAACAGAGATGAAAGTCATCTGAATGTCCATTTTGTGTCATAAATATTACATTAACTTTCTTGCCCCTTCTAGTAATTCTCGTAATAACTCCGAAGATTGTCTTTGTAGATAAGTCTTCTACTTGTTGCAATCCTGTCTTTTCTTTTGGTACAAGAAAAACGGACAGTATGGGTTTTGAGACCACCCATACTTCTACACTAACTGAGTTAACAGTTTTTAAAGAATTTCTATCAGCGCAATAACTGTCAAGGCGTCTTTTAGTCCCGGGAGGAGTAAATAGCTTTACGGATGTGTCATTCGCAACTCTTCCTCTGTTTTTTTTTTCCATATTTGTCCTTTAGCACTGATTTAGCTTTGACTTTGTTTTTATCTTTAACATGCAGGTTAAGATTTGATTTCCTGATTTATTGTTTAACCCCTGACTTTCACTGACCTTCTTGTATTCATTTGTGTACAGGTGGCTGCACTTGCAGGTTTGCTGTGAAACCAATGCCTATGACGCATTGATTGAAACTTTGAAATGATCCACTGTTCCCTTCTGCGCTTGATTGAACCTTGAGGATTATCACCCTCGGCCCTATGCCACCTTTAGTGACTGTCGGATGCTTTGAATATCTCGAACCACCACTAAACCTGAAAAAACCACAAACCATTATAAAATCCTATGTTTTTGGGTTTAACTGCGAACAAAGGGCTCAACAGAGCTGGAAGAGTAGCGTGGAGAATGTGTATACAACGAAGGATGGTTCCATGGTGAAACACCACGAAAACCAGGGTTCAAACTAAGTTTGGTATGAAGTTTTGAAAATTTGGTATTGGAAAACCGACATTGGTTATCGTGTAAGGTGCAGGTGGTAAGCGGTTTGGGATAGATCGAACGCGATGCGGTCCGATGGCTGACACGTACACTTCTGAAAACCACCCATTTCACGTTCAAAATGGGCAATCAACTTTATTTGTGAAATGAACACGAAAATGATTTAAGACCGTCCGATCTGGGGGTATAGATAGATCGATGGTGGAGATTACATGGGATCACAATGAAAAACCCCATGTGGTCGGGTGGGACTCGTGGGAATATATGGAAACTGAAGAAAAAACACTTAGTAGGGGCATTTGTAACGTTAATTTATGTGTTGATAATGTCCGCGGGCAAACGGAGGAGAATTTATGTGGGCCGTCGGATCCGAGAGATGGACGGCATAGACCTACTCAGCAGATCGATGATCGGGGGAGCATAGGGTCTAGGACAAAATTATTTGAAATTTGCGATGGTATATGCTGATGGAAGTGGTGATTGCGAGAGACGGAGGACCGTCGGATCCGGATAGAGATCAATGGCCCAGATCCGAGCTAGGCATCGCATATTGGCGTCGGAGAGGGTTAGGGGGTATGGGAAAAGGAATCGCCGATGAGCGATGAGCGATGCGGTGGGAAGCGCCGATGCGATGGAGGAAAGTGATGGGTGTCGGATCTCGGAGGAAATAGACGACTGAGATGGAGATGAGGGATCGCATCAGTGGAGAAAGGGAAAGGGATGCAGGCCTGTAGGATTGTCGATTTGCGATGAGGCGATCCGCAAATGGCCATTGGATCTATGAGATCAATGGTGGAGATTGATGTGGAGGTGAAGCCATCATGCAGAGGAAAAGATGATTTACAAAGGAAACAAAGGGGTGGAACGATCTCCGATAGCAAAAAAGGGGCTAAAGGCTTGTAGCCGACGGTCGCGGACCCAAGGTTATATGGATAAAAGGGCTAGGAGCTAAACCCGCGGGGGCTTAAGTCTATTTAATGAAAAAAATTGGTTTTTATTCCAAAAAACGGATTTTTTGAGCTTTTTCAGGTTTCGATAGAAAGGAGAAGGAGGTTTTAAACTTTGTAAAAGGGATTCACAAGACTTGAGGGGAATCTTTTAGGAAATGGAGGATAAGATAACAGGAAAAATGGGCTCTTTAAGGGGGAAGAAGAACACTTGTGGTGGAGGAGAAAATGAAAGAAATGAGGAGTTTGGATCAATTTTCCTTTGAACCAGTAGGGTTATTTTGAAACTTTTCTTGTGGAAATAGTAGTGAAGATGATTTGCAGGATAAAAGACACAAAGAAGGCTTCAAGAACTAGAAATTTTCCATGAATATTGATTCTTGAAGGCTTAAGAACATATTTAGCCATCATTGGGTAAAACATAAATTATAGATGACCAACACGTGGAAGTTTTACACGTCATTTTCTCACCATGACACTTCACAGTTAAAATTGATCTCTCGCCATCCATACCCATGTTTCAAAGCACTCTCTTGAAAGTAAAACATCTAAAACCCTTGAAGAAATTAATAATTTTGGGTAACAAGGCCTTTTAACGTGTTTTTCATGACTTGAACACTTTTCCTAGTTAGTTTATGTGCATGCATAGTTTAATCCATTGAAATCCGTGCAGAATTGCACTATGTCTTCCATTGTAGACCACGCACATGACTTAATGAAAATTAAAAATAAAAAGTAAGTTATGGAAGCCTTTTTGGGCGAATATATCCCAACTATAAGATTCTTGGTCATATATATTCGATCCTTCCCCTTCACAACATGGAGCAAATTTCCTTTCATCAAGGAACCCTAATCCCACTATTAATGGATCTCATCCCTCTTTTGTGGATCTGAAAATTCCTCTACTTGGACTATAAATTTAGAAGAGGCTAAAGGGTTTGGAGAGTTCACAAAAGGTATTCTTATGTTTTTGAATTTATATTAGGAAGCTTATCATCCAAGGAGAGGGTTGGAGGCATTTGAGAGGAACTTTATGACATCAAGGCAAAGTTTGTAAGGCTCTTCTTTATCTCTGAATTAATACAAATGAATCCTTTTTTCCATTGTATTGTCTTACTGAAATGATGAATTATTTATGTTCCTTTATGTATTCATTAAGATAGTATAAATTTCTAATCTCCTTTATCATTAGGTTAAGATTGTTTGAATCATTATATTGCATATTCCTTTGATCTTTCTTATGTATGTGATTGCAGATATTATCAAGCATTGAGGAGCTACATCGGGACAGATCCGAGATCTCCATCAAGAATTTCACAAATAGGTAAGGGAACCATTCTCCTTCTCTTGTTTTGATGATTTGAATGAAGTAGGCTTAGAGAAAGGGTTATTCAATTGTATTTTTTTTCTAGTTTCCCTTAGGAATATAGGGAGATCACTCTTGTCCGCAAGATGGATTTGTCTGTATAACAAATTGGTGACCATACTGGAGAACGTCTTAATTCTCTTCCTTTTCCTTGGTTTTGATTTCCAATATTTTTTGTTTGACTTTATCTGAGTGTTAGCAAAATAGTGACTTTTCATATCCTCTGGGTTGCTTGCCTTGATTTTATTTTTTCTTGAATTTTCCTTGATATGCACAACTATGATTTGTTGAAAATGGAAACAAGAAATATTGAAAATGGCATCCAGAAATGGCACCATAGGGGGCTTCTAATTTAATTTTTGCTTAATTAAATTGGAAGAGATATTGTAATTTCATCGCATGACAACTTGTATTAGTTAACTAAGTTAGAAAGTCTGAGTTAGATTTGGAAATTCGAGTGGAGAATGATCTGGTGGATCAAATTTATGCTCAAAATTAAAAATTATTGGAAGTGTTTGGAACTTGAATGACCACGTAGAGCTTTTCATTATGAATCTTACACAATTTGTTTCGTGAAAAATAGACTCTGTATGCCCTCGCAATCACGATATGTTCGTTTGTGTAAACAAAAAAAAATTGTTTTAGGGAAGTATATGGCTTCCCAGTCAGTAGTCTATATTGTTGACTGGACCCTGACTAGGCATGGTTGACCAGGATCCATCATCCAATGAGAGCTCTGTTGAAAATTCAGCAAGATGATGGAGCTTAGTGAAATGAAGTCGCCTTCACTAAGTGGGCCCGCAGGCAAATTTTGGCGCAAAGTCTATTTTTAGACTATGTCTATTTTTAGACATATGGAGCATGGTCCAGGGGTTGCAGTATGTTATTCTTGGAGTATTGGTCATGTTGATAAAAATAGATGGACCTCTATTTTTGGACCTATAGGTCGAAGTCTATTTTTAGACTGCCTATCCTAAAAATAGGGAAGTCAAATATTATTTACCCTTAATAATATTTGGACTCTAAACTTCAGTTTACTCTCTTGGAGCACTTCAGTTCGAGCCTTGGAAGTGGCTCATGCATCTGAAAGAGGAATTACACTATTCCTAGGGGTTTGGTGAGCTCATGCATGGTTGACTTCAGTTAGGACTTCAGTGGCAGAAGTTTGGTGGAGTTGATGAGACAGTTGGTGGAGTTGTGTTCGGTTTAACTTAGTTGAACTAGTTGAGATTAGTTTAACTAGCTAATCAACTAGTAATGAGTGGAGTGAATCAAATATTATTTAATTCACTAATTAGTAACTCATTATTCAACTCAAGAACACATCAGTTCACTACAGTGCATGGACAGTTCAGTGAAGACCAGTGAAAGAGGTAGATGAAAGGGTTGAGTTAGCTATCAGTGGCGACATCAGTTGTGCATGAGATTTGCACCACACTTGGAGGAATTTCCAATGATGATTGTGCTGTCAAGCCAAGGAGATTTGAACCTTGGATCTCTCATTATACCAGCCTTGATTGCGCAATAGAGGCAGGCAATTAGTGGATGTGTTTTGAACCTGTGACTTGTTCAAAACCAAGCTAGTTTGTGTGTAACTTCATGAGAAAGTACTGAGTACTTGTGAGGAGTATTGTACTGAGTTTGTTACATGTTTTCTCCATTATAATATACATAATAGCTGCGGGGTTTTCAGCTATAAGCTTTCCCCATACATACTGTGTTAATGTGTATGATGATTTGATGTGCTATCGCTTGTTTTATTTCCGCGTGTGTGATGATCTGAGTGGAAGAGATTATGTGTTGCATATGAATTCGAATTGATATGTGATCAGGATAGTCTCGGTGGATAATTAATCATTATTCAGCAAATTTCTACATGGTATCGGAGCTATTGAAGCAGAGATTGATCATCACATTGATTACAAACTTATTTCGGTAGACAGAGTCTGCATGCGGGCCAGGTAGCCTCTGGATCCATCCTTTCTTTGAAAGGTGATATATCCAGTAAATGCCCCTTGCAGTCGATCTCTGTGCTAGAAATAATTTGTTCTCACAGATCAAGAGCGGTTGAGCTTTGAGGTGGAATTCGAATTTTGCAGCAGTTTTGTTTTCTTGGTGCCGGAGTTGAAAATGTCTTTCAACGGTTTGCGACTCGAATATGCTCTTGAAGGCAGTTCGAATTATGTTGCATGGAAGGATCGCATGGAGGAAGTATTAGAAGATAATGGACTGAAGGATTTCATAGATACGGATGTCTAAAAGCCCACTGATCCTGCTGAAGTCGAAGCCTGGCAAAAGAAGATGGTGAAATGTCGAAGGATCCTGTTGGAGGGCGTCAAGGATCATATTGTATCCAGCCTGCATGGAAAGGCTTCTCCATATTTAATGTGGAAAGCTTTGACGGATCTATTCCAGAGTAAGAGCGACCAAAGGAAGCTGGCGCTCAAAGATAAGCTCAGGAACATCAAGATGGAGAAGGGCGACAATATCGCCAAATACCTCACGAAGTTCACTCAATGCAGAGATGAACTGGGAAGTGTGGGGGTTACTGTCGATGAAGAGGATATGGTCGACCTGGCTCTCCTTGGTCTTCCGAAGGCTTGGCACTCATATCAAGATAGTGTCAATGGTCGGGAGAAGCTGCCGGGATGGGAGCGCCTTTGGGCGGATCTCATGCAGGAGGAGATAAGGAGGACTACTCGAGATGGATCTTCATCAAAGGGAGCCGATGAAGAAAATTGCGCTTTGGTTGCCAAAGCAAAGAAGGGGAAGGGTAAGAAACCTTCTCATTCCGGTGCAAAGGGCAAGAAGCAGGATATGGCGAAAGTGAAGTGTTTTCACTGCCATGATCACGGACATTATGCTACCAATTGTCCAAAGAAGAAGAAGAACAAGCAAGCGGGAAGATCTGCAGATGGAGAAGCTTTGGCTTCACAGTTCGAGCTTGAATTTTCACCGATCGCATGCTTGGTTTCAAGTGTGATGGGATCGGTTTGGTTCTTGGACAGCGGTGCGTCATTTCATATGACGGGAGATCGGGATTTGTTCTCAGATCTGGAGGACAAAGATTTGGGTGTGCACATCGAGAAGGGCGATGATGGTAGATACAGTGCGACTGGTATCGGTACCATATCCTTTCAGAGGGAGTCTGGTAAACCCTTCGTGTTGAAGGATGTCATGCATGTACCTAGATTGAAGAAGAACTTGATCTCTATGGCGATGTTGGAAGATAAGGGGTATGATGTGGTCTTCAGCGAAGGAAAAGCCTTCTTGCGCAGTAAGACTACTGGTGAGACCCGGAAGATAGGGGTTCGAACCAAGAACCTCTATCAGTTGCAAGTAGATGGCTGCGCAGCAATGGCATGCAAGGCGGGAGAAGTGGTGAGCCGGGATGATGAGGGCGAACTGTGGCATAGGAGATTGGGCCACCTTCACCATGGAGCTTTTAAGATCCTGCAGCAGATTTTTACTGGGCTTCCTAAGGGCACTCTTGCGTAGTCAGATCAGTGCAAGGGGTGTACTTTAGGGAAGTATGTGAAAGCCACCTTTCACGAGAAGGATAGTCGCGCCACGACCATCCTTGAGAGAGTTCACACAGACATGTGTGGTCCTTTCTCAGTTGCTTCAACAGCAAAGCACAAGTATTACGTGATCTTTGTTGATGATTTCTCTCGAAAGTGCTGGATCTTCTTCATGCAGAAGAAGAGAAATACATTCGCGAAGTTCTGTGAGTTTAAAGCACTGGTCGAGAAGGAGTCGGGGAAGAAGGTGATTGCTCTAAGGAGTGATAACAGTGGTGAATTCATCTTGGCTGAATTCAAGGAGTTCTGCAGCATAGAAGGGATTCGGAGAGAGCTCATCGCACCCCATAACCCACAGCAGAACGGGGTGGCTGAGCGGAAGAACAGAACGATCGTGGGTGCTGCACGGGCGATGTTGCATGATCAGGGCCTACCCCTTCACTTGTGGGCTGAGGCATGCAATACATCAGTGTATGTGCAGAACCGCTGTCCTCACAAGGTTCTTGGCATGAGTACACCAGAGGAGGCTTATTCTGGCAAGAGGCCTGATATTTCCCATTTGCGGATTTTTGGTTCTCCTGTCTACATGCATGTGACGAAGGATGCGAGAAGGAAGCTGGATCCAACTGCTGAGGTTGGAATATTTGTGGGGTACAATGATACACCTCACAACTACCGGGTGTATTTGTCAGACAGTCGAAAGACTGTTGTGTGACGGGATATAAAATTTCAGGAGGAGAAAGCCATGCAGTGTTCGCTTGAGAGGGAGCTACACTTGCATGTAGATGAGGAGTTGTTAGTTCCTAAGGAGGAGCTTCCAGATGTGGATCAGCCACAAGAGGAAGTTCAAGAGGTGGAAGAAACCACCCATGCAGCGCCAACCATCAGAGGGCGCATGCGCACTACAGAAGCTGAGCGACTGGCTCGAGATGCAGAGAAGGTTGTAGGACCACCTACACCACAGCGCAGACAGAGCCAGTCACCGGATCGGTACACTGGATACATGGCTCTTGTGAGTCAATGTGTCATGACGGAGCCTTCCTCTTTTGAGGAAGCTGTGGAGGAACCCGCATGGGTTGATGCCATGATCGAAGAATATGATTCGATCGTCAGAAACAGTGCATGGGAGATTGTCCCAAGAACGGAGGGAAAATCAGTGGTGGGTTCGCGATGGATCTACAAAGTGAAGCAGGAGGCTGACGGGAGTGTGGAGAAGTACAAGGCAAGATTTGTCGCCCGTGGCTTCTCACAGATTGAGGGGATCGATTATGAGGAGACCTTTGCACCTGTCGCAAGGTACTCTTCCATACGGACGATCCTTGCTCTCTCAGCGCAGATGGGGTGGCACATTCATCAGATGGATGTGAAGACTGCGTTCCTCAAAGGAGTTATTGAGGAGGAGGTGTACATAGAGCAGCCTGAAGGTTTTGAGATCTTCAGCAGTGAGTCGCATGTGTGCCGACTCAAGAGAGCACTGTACGGGCTGAAGCAAGCACCTCGTGCTTGGTACACTCGGATAGACAGCTACTTCACCGGGCTTGGATTCTCCAAGAGTGAGGCGGATCTTAACCTGTACCAGATTGTGGTGGAGGGGAAGCTGTTGATCATCGTACTGTATGTAGATGATCTGATTTTGACTGGCGATGAGCAGTTGATACTTTCATGCAAGGAGAATCTTGCACGAGAGTTTGAGATGAAGGACTTGGGCATCCTTCATTATTTCCTGGGATTGGAGATTTGGCAGCGCAACGGAGGACTATTTGTTTCTTAGGGAAAGTATGCTCGGGAGATTCTAGAGAGGTTCAACATGCAAGGCTGCAACCCTATTGACACTCCTCTTCCTGGTGGTTGGAGGAAGGAGGATGCTACTTCAGCGGAGGTAGTGGATGCCACTGTCTATCGACAGTTGGTGGGGTCGCTTATGTATCTGGTGAATACACGACCCAATATATGCTATGCAGTTAACCAGCTTTTGCAAGCTATGGTTAAGCCTACCAAGCTTTTTTGGAAGGCAGGCAAGCATGTATTGCGCTATATCAGAGGCACATCGGGATATGGTCTATGGTACAGACAGGAGGATGGAGTGAAGCTTTCTGGCTTCACTGATGCAGATTGGGCGGGGAGTCCAACGGACCGGAAGAGCACTTCTGGAGGAGTTTTCAGCATTGGGTCGACAGCAGTTTCCTGGTACAGCAGGAAGCAGAGATCCGTGGCACTCAGTTCAGCAGAGGCCGAGTACATGGCAACAAGTTTGGCTGCATGCGAGGCTATTTGGATGAGGAAGATCCTCGCAGGTTTGTTCAAGTTGCATTTGGAGCCTACAGTGATCTACTGTGATAACCAGAGCTGCATCAAGCTCTCGGCTAATCCAGTATTTCATGATAGGTCCAAACACATCGACATCAGGTATCATCATATCAGAGATTGTGTTCAGAGGAGAATCATGATGCTTTCATATGTTCCCACGGAGGATCAGGATGCCAACATCCTGACGAAGGTGCTCACCAGGAGCAAGTTTGAATTCCACAGAGGCAGGATAGGGATTATAGATAATCCATATCTTGCTGAGAGGGAGTGTTGAGAATGCAGCAAGATGAGGGAGCTTGGTGAAATGAAGTCGCCTTCACCAAGTGGGCCCGCAGGCAAATTCTGGCGCAAAATCTATTTTTAGACATATGGAGCATGGTTCGGGGATTCCAGTTTGAGATTCTTGGAGCATTGGTCATGTTGGTAAAAATAGATGGGACTCTATTTTTAGGTCAAAGAGGTCGAAGACTATTTTTAGACTACCTCTCCTAAAAATATGGAAGTCAAATATTATTTACCCTTAATAATATTTGGACTATAAACTTCAGTTTACTCTCTTGGAGCACTTCAGTTTGAGCTACGGATGTGGCACATGCAACTGCCAGAAGGAAATACTCTTTTCTTATGGGTTTGATGGCATCATGCATGGTTGACTTCAGTTAGGACTTCAGTGACAGAAGTTTGGTGGAGTTAATGAGATTGCTAGTGGAGTTGTGTTCTGTTTATTTTAGTTGAACTAGTTGAGATTAGTTTAACTAGCTAATCAATTAGTAACTCATTATTCAACTCAGGAACACATCAGTTCACTACAGTGCATGATCAGTTCAGAGGAGACAAGTGAAAGAGATAGATGAAAGGGTGGAGCTAGCTATCAGTTGTGACTATACTGTTGCTATTTGCAACACACAGATAGGTGGAGTAAGCCCATGAGGATTGCGCAGTTCAGGCTGGTGGTTTATCTATATAAAGAGGCCATCCCATAGCATTGAAACACGCAATAGAGGCAAGGCAATTGGCGGTGACTTTTGAACCAGTAACCTGTTCAAAACTGAGCTAGATTGTGGGTAACTGTATGAGAAAGTACTGAGTACTTGTGAGGAGTATTGTACTGATATTGTTACTTGATTTCTCCATTATAATATACACAATAGCTTTGGGGTTTTCAGTTATAAGCTTTCCCCATACATACTGTGTTAATGTGTATGATGCATTGATGTGTTATCGCTTGTATTTATTTCCGCATGTGTGATGATCTGAGTTGAGTGGAAGAGATTATGTGTTGCATATAAATTCGAATTGTATGTGATCAGGATAGTCTCGGTGGATAATTAATCATTATTCAGCAAATTTCTACACATTTAATCAAGAACAAACAATTCTTTTATGTTAGTGGCATTGATAATTGAACTCCTCTATCATGACCCTACTAAAAGTGTACCTATTAATCAAAAATTTCTTGAGTTGATTGCTAAAATTTGTATATCTTATTTTAATGCTTAGAAGGTGATATTGATGAAGAGTATTCCAACATAGGCAATGATTTTGATGCTATGTAAATATTTGTTGTAACATGATTTTCTTGGATACCTAGGGAGGCTATCTAGAGTCTATTTGTTGATGTATTTTCAATTCAGAGATGGATTGTACTTTGTGCTATTTTTTTATATGCGCCCTTACATGCTATGTAAATGAGATTTTTTGCTTATTTATATATAAATGGCTTAGATTTAGATGCATATGAATATATATGTTTTTTTTTTTTTTTTTTTTTTTTTGGTAAATCTGAATATTTATGTGTTATTTGTTGACAGATTTTTTAGTTTACTTTTTATACCAGGTCCAATCGGCTCTGACCAGCTCCCAGTTTTGGGGTCTATCGGTTCAATCAATAATTCAGTTCTGAGAATATTGGCTGCAACTTGCCAAGTAAACCGTGAAATAATGGCAAACCAAAATCTATCTTCTTCATGGACATACCTTTTAAACTGGAATAATTTGTGTTATCTGACTTTTCAAAATTTCCATGGCAGTGCAATATTTCCCAGTTTACAGGCACAAGCATATTTTTCGTAAGTGAATGAGATTGTATGCACGAAATAAACTGCACTCACTAAATCAATTATTCATTTTCAGTCATGAGCAAATTCAATAAGAGATGTCTTGTCGGCCTAGGCCATTCCCTTGTCCAAGACTTGCTAAAATATTTATAAAATAGTCAAAATTCATTAGTTGATATCATATGTTCACCATTCTTGTCACTATGGCATCAACCTTTTAGTGAAGAATGGGTACACTCCACATGCAATTTATTATTATAATCCACAAGGTTGTCTTACCTTCGGAAACTCCAGTGGGGTATGTAATCAACTCAGATTGATAAGCTTCAAGGCATTGTGTTAATTATGTATGATATTTTCTGCGTTTTGTTGTTCTTCAAATATTTGTTTTGAGAAACCCTCTCCTATAGACTAAAAATATTGTTGCTACTTCACAAGTTGTCTTCTAAAAAAGGAGATGATAATTTAAAGATTTGTCAAATATGTTATTTAAATGGAGGAAAACTGACCAAGGAAAAATTGCAATTGTGCTCCTTGGATGCGGGTGATCCTTAGGTATTGCAACGTCGCGGCTCCTCCACAAGGTGCATGGCAGAGCCACATGCCTGTGCATGGTCTCAGTCCATATGCTCTTAAATGGGGCAGCTACTCACCCGTCGCCTGCATTAACCCACTTGCTTCGAGCATTTACACCTGTCTGGCTTGTTGCTCTACTTGGTATTTCATGGTGCCCAAAAATTTCATTCCCACTGTCTTCTCCGGTGGTTTGCTGGTCTCTGTCCAATTTGCAGGTCTCTATCCAAGGCACCCTGGCTTCCATTCACCGCTTCCTCTGTAGATTGAGGCCTTCTGCCATCTTTCCTCCAGTAAGTCTGCATCCCTCCTCGCCTCTCCAGAGCTTACCTGCAATGCCATGCCTCAACGTCACAAGATGTGATGCCACAGAGGCCGCGGTAGAGTTGAGTCCTCTCACCCTCCCACCTCCCTTCATGATGAAAGCCACCATCCCATCCATGAGGACAGTCCTGTCAAATTCCAGCTCAATTTTGATTCCACTGAAGCTCTATACCATCATCTCGTCTCAACCACACTTTTGGTCCGTCTTCCAGCCATCTCTACTGGTTCTAGCTCTCAAAACCGTTTAAGAAAGTCTACCATATCCTCGTCCTACGCCCAGCACTCCATAAAATCGGAGGCCCTGCCTACCAAACCAACTACGCGTTCCTCCAGCAGTGAAGGGAGCAACAGCTCAGCACATGATGATAAGGTTGCGGGTGCAGGTGTGCATTCTGCTTCAATGCCAGAGCTTACAGTGCAACCGTCGAAGAAGGAAGAGGACTTCTCTGAAGACTACGGATGTTTCATACTTGAAGAGCCTCCTCCACATGACCAGTAGCATGACTCACCACACCAGAATCAGCGTCACGAGGTTTCCTACCTCAGTTAGTTTTCATTTTACTATTCTTATGTTTTTCTTGCTCCAGCACAGTACTATAATTTTTTGGAAAATTATGGTAAATGTTGGTTTCCCCACTCGGGGCAGCAATCTCTGGACTGGTTTCCCCAATTGGGGCAGTCAAATTTTTTTGTTTTTGAACTCTACACCTGCCAGAATTGGCTAGCATAGCAGCTGCGGCGAAAACATTACGAATTGTATCTTTATGTATCATATAATAGAATCAGTCTTATTTAGAAAAAAAAAACCAATTGCAATTGTGCTATGGACTACCAATATAAAAATTTGATATTTTATAGCTCGTCTTATGCAGCAGGAGATGATTATGATGTTTCAAAGATCTTTCAAATACTTCTTTATACTACAAGATCTAAAGAACTTGTTCTTACCAATATAAATTTAGATGTTTTCCTACCTAATTTTTCACTACAATGAGGAGGATGTCAAAATTCAAGAAGCAAGAAGGAACAAGGAAGGGGATTATAAACCAGAACAAAGAAGCTAAGGATAGCAGGTATTTGAAGTATATAAAATATAAGAACAAAGAAACTCTGATCAATAAAGAGGGAAAGACACTCCATAGGGGCATGTTTACCAAGAGATTGATGTACTCGTGGCAGAATCTAGACTAGGAGGAAGAAAAGGGAAAACTAAGCACGTAAATCATCATTACTCAAGAAAGGAACATGAGTAATGAGAGGAAGGAACGTGAGTTAAGGAGTGGAGCTCAACTGGAAGGAAAAAAAAGGACCGTACTAGACCAGGAGGTGGGCGAGCCGTTGGGGTGTGCAATGCGTTGAAGATAAAGATCAAATGGGAATTAAATTATCAAAAACCAAGATGCAGAAGGATGGCCTAAGAAGTTCTCAGAGTAGAGGTAGGAAATCAGAGAGACAAAATGTCAATTGAATGAAAAGGATTGCTTGAATTAGGGAAAAAATAACCAACACTAGAACATACGAGATAATGCAGCCACTCTGGCTGCTCCAATTCTGAATGTAGTCTGCCATATTTTTCTTCTGGTATTCTTTAAAAAGTGCCATGCGACTTCACGAACAGGGCACCTAAACAAAAGCTCCAATTTCTTTTCTTTGTCATGGCATGGGTTACCTGGCCCAACGACTGGACGGGGTCGCATCCATGCTAGGAAAACGTCCAATCTCGTGCGAGTCTCTGTTGTTGAACCATGACCATTTCATCTTCTGCCTTGCACAGTTGGAGCAGTCCTTGATTCCCTAAAAATCAAGGATTCCCCAGTCCTTGGATCCATAGGAAAAATATTCGATGGAATTTTTTTCACTCCCCTCCCCACTACAGATTGCGGCTTCTATAACGCTACTGGTTTGCCTCTTATAGGATTTATGGTGTACAACACTTATCATTTCGAAGGATTTATGGTGTAAAACACTTCCAACGAGATGGCCATCGCACCTCAGCCATCTTCGTTGCACCATGAACACAAAATTTCTCATTATTAGTGTTGCCACTTTCCAGCAATATACTGCGGCATCCATGCTGACTGGTAATTGATGCTCCTGCATCACGAGAAAGGAAGAATTGTCAGAAAGCTAATCAAATATGATAATTACCTCATCAAATGGCTTTTACCTAAATTTGGACCTTCAGAAAAAAAATGCTAAATAAAAGGGCTCATAAAAGCTAAAATGTCATGTACTGGTTCAAGAAACGAAGATTTGTGAAGAAGAAATTGTGGAAACAACTAGGAACATCTCGAGAGGTTCTTTTTCAGTAAGAAAAAAAGGTTGTAGTATTACAGTTCATATTAAATCAGAAAACAAGATTACATCTGATTTTGTCAGCGTATATATAAGACATTAGTCACAATATGACATGACATGTTTGTCCCATAGGATCCAGCAAAAGGGACATTCAAGTTCAAAACCCAATCATCAAAACATTTACAATAGCAGTCCATGAAATGGAAAAAAAATAGAGATCAGGCCACATAAGCCAGCAGATATATAACATATTGTTGACGGGAAAATCTGTCCGGCCAACAATAAGGGATCTCCCCGATAAAAGGTCCCAGTTAGACCTTGAACCGTTTGGAATAGGGATCCCGTCTGGGGTGTGGGTCCGGCTACCACTAATTTCTCCTTTCTTTGGGTCTCGCTTAAACTCTATAAAATAGTGGATACACACCTAATCAAATGATACAAGACATATGATTGATGCATTAAATATACACGTAACACTACGAGTAGCAAGAGCAAATAATAAAGCATGAAGACCGAAGGAAGTGTTGTTAACAACACTTCATTAGGGTCATGCTTGTAAACTGTTCTGACCATGAAAGAAACAATTCCTCATGGCAAGAACACCCTTCACTTCCTAAAATTTTTAAATGATAACACAAATGCTAATAAACAAAGCCATCAGCGTTCGTTAAGAAAGTGAAATGAACTCAACCATCATTAACATACTCAGCAAACTGTTATGCAAATGTGATATGAATTAAAGATACAGTTCCCTTAATCTAAGATGTTCAGAAACTGAAAACATAATACTCAATAGTGCTCATACATATGACAACACCAGATCCACAAAGGAATTTTTCAAAATGCTTATATTCATGCTCAAATGTATAATCCTCTAGTAATACAATGTACTCGGCTCGAGTCCCAAAAAAAGAAGCCCTTTACAAGTTCCCGAAGGAAGCATTTATAGGGCAAAGCTTGCCCTTTGGGCTCCCTAAATTTTCGCTTTCCCATCTATTGGGCTGCTTTGCGATCTAGTCTTTTTTGCGACCTACGACTTGAGCCACTGTTGCGACCTGCGACCTGACTGGGTTCTGCGACCTTGCAACCTAGTCACTGGGTTGCTGGGTCGCACCGTCAAGCATTAATAGGGGGTGCGACTTAGCGACTTGGCGACCTTTGCGACTTGCGACCTTTGGGAATTTGCGACCTGTGACCTCAAGAGATTTTGCGACTTGTGACCTCCAGCCATTAGCAACCTATGACCTCTAACAATCCGCGACTTGTGACCTCGGACAATCCGCGACCTGCGACCTCGGATAGATATGCGACCTACGACCTGGGGCCATCAGCACCTGCGACCTTGGCAGATATGCGACCTGCGACCTTGGGTAGATCAGCGACTTCTGGCCTTCTTGGGCTATCATTGGATTTTAAAGCAATATTCTTTATCCCACATCCTTGATTTGAAAACAAGCCCTCTTGCTTGCTGGGAAAACTCCAACTCATTGTGCAAACCAATAGCTTCCACCTGCAGTCACATAGCTTAGGTTACACATATTCATGATCTAACATCAATACTAAGAACATGTTTGAATAATTGCAAGAATGAAAATAGCAAACTTAGACCCCCTGTGTGGTCTCGTGTGGAGCTACTGAATCATTGGAGAGAATGGCTAGGGTAAGCTTCCTCTGTACCCTTTCCCCATCAGGATCATAATCTTTCCCATGCACAAAGTTCTCTTCGAATCTTGGATTGAATTGCTCGATAGGCCTGGGCTTCTTCATTCGCATCGTCAATGGTTGTCGTAGATTTTATGCTCATCAATTTTCCCATTTATTAGAGATGCAATACTTGTCATCTTCAATCAGAGAGTCTCAGGTGTCTTATTTTCTTGACTATTTCATGCGACAGGGGTACAAGGATGAAAATGCTTCAAGGAACGAAACAATGTCATGATATATGTTTGCAAAACCTCTCAACTTTTCTGATACAGAAAGAAGTATGCCACCCTGTATATGTTTGAGTGGAGAGAGGCGCATCATCACTAGTCTCCATCATCATAGCGAAATCCAAAGGTTGAGGTAAAATGGATACCCCACTTGAAAGATGCAGCCAAGGTCTATACTATTGATGCTCCAGCAAAAGGGTAGGGAATTTCACTTCATCCCTCTTTTGAGGCCCTGCTTAGTATCTAACGTGGACATCAACAGAGCTTGTAGAAAATTGACAGCCTCGGGACAAAACCTTCGAGCATCTTTGTTAACTAAGAGAAATGTGGTGCATAGGAATGTTCCAATAGCGAAATCCCATCCTGAATTGATGGGGCAACGCATAAGATACTCTGACATAAGTAGAACAGCAGGCGTCATAATAGCGTGCCAAAAATCAGAAGGAGGACATATTAGTGGCTTTTCATATGCAAGGACAGCAAAACACTGAACCAAAACACCATAGAATACTTGCATTTTATGACGATTCCTTGCAGCCAAGCTAATAGCATTGCATGCTCGAATACGACAAATTGCATTTTGTAACTGGGGTCGCACATTCGGAGAATCTCCTTGGTCGCAGCTTTCCTTGGGCGCACCATTCTGCGACCTTGCGACCTTGGAGGGGTCGCACAGTCGCATGGTCGCATTTCCTGTCTAGCAGCATGCATCGCGACTCAGCGACCTGGAGGGGTTGCGCGACTTTATCTCCACTTGGGCTAAGTTTTCAAAAGGGTCATAGGGTCACTAATATCATCAAGTCGCACTTTGCCCTTGCCTCATAGGTCTGCTAGTCAACAACCTGGGTTGAACTGCGACCTCACGGGGGTTGCATGGTCACAATTTTGCTCTCATCTGATGTTCACTTGCGATCCTACGCTTAGCCGCACTTAAAGCATTGGCTATCTTCATCGTGCAATCATCATTCGGCTTAGGTTAAATGTCCTCTCCTACGTTGAACCTTGCTTTCATTTAATGAATGGATTGGTTTTTACGTGTGGAGGAGTCACTCGATCGCTCGATATAGTTGTAGTTGCAGGAAGGAGCGCACTCCGATAAATCCCTTGCCCTTCTAACGGTGATTCATCAATGGATCAATAATTTTAACCATGCATCAAAATTAATAACGAACAGCTTCTGTCTCCACGGTGGTAAGTCAGGTTGTAAGCAAATAAACACCATTGCCACGCTGTATCTACATGATTTTAACAAAACCAGTCTTCCAAAGAAAATCTAATAACGTCAATCTGTTGGATACACATTTAAATGTGATTTAGTTATTTCACACCCTCTTTGGAAGCACGAATATGAAACATGTTTCTTTCATGACAACAAAATTTGTTTTAACTTGTGGATCTTTTTAATATAATGATTTAACACTGAACACCAAGCCTCCTCGAATCAGCATCTTCGATTTAATTTTCACAGTGGAAATTTTATGCTTGTAATAGAACATTTCTCATCTACTATATTGAGGTATTTGTCATTCTGGAGATAACGTTCCATAGCCGTTACTGTGTTGGTTCGATTGAGCATTTCGTTTTTCCTCGCGGATCTATATCGTACGACAATGACAAAACCGACACAGCTGAATCCATGTGCATGCATTCTGGACGGGATTATATTGCCACTCTTATGGTCTCATCCGCGCTAGAAAATAACAAGCACTGCCTGCCTCCACTGAAACACTAATTTAGTGACACGGTCCAGGTGGTGTCGTGCATGGGTAGTTACAAAATATCGTTGACACATTCATGGGAGGCATAACGCTTGGCATTTGGGAGTAGCTAGAAATTCTATGGAAGAAAACGCCGTGAAGAGGCCCCTCTCAATGTGGAGAGTATGTCTCGTCCAAGTTAAAATAACGAGGAATAATAGATCATGCACCAATTTTATGTAGAGAAAACGACGTGGAAAAAACCCCATGCAAGAGTATGTTTTGTTAAAAAAAGGAAAAAGCTGTGAAAAAAGGGCACGAGGAGACTAAATTGAAACCATGCAAAATAAGAGATTAGTTGTCAACGTTGCGCTCATCCACCAGAGAATTTCAATTTTCCTCACAAATCCATACGCTGTGATGCCCCCATCCATAATAGATGACAACGAACACTTCTCATTTCCACTAAAACACCAATTAATGACACAATCCACGTGCCCAACAAATAGTCGCATGGTAGTGGTATCGAATAAATAAAGAATCACCTCACCTACTGAAATTGCTAGAAGACTATCCCTGGGTGATATATCTTCTTAACTAATGGGATATCAATTTCTCATTGGACTTTAACTCATGTCCCTCCACACCTTAATGTCTTCATTGTTATTCAAACGGTGTTTGCATCTCCATATGCCATGCAAACCAATGCTTTATTATGTGCGTATTATAGGTTTTTTTTTTTCTTTGTATTCGATATATGTCCCTTGATTAATCTGTGATGGAAGATTAAACTGCTCAAATCACCTTTCTTCTGTTCCAAGTACTGCACAACCTCCATGTGCATTGACACTGCAAGACCTTACTGGTGTTGAATCTTCCAAACAATGTTTCACAATGTGTTCACTAATTGCAAAGTCATGAAGACGCCATATGGGTGTATGTGTAAGGATCACCCCAATGGCAAGTGACAGTATTTCACTAGCTTCTTCCCTGAATCTCAGCTACATCAAAAGTAATGACTGGAGACATTTTGATTTCTTCATCTGAAGGTTCTCTACTTTGTTGACCCTGTATACCAGAGAAAATTTGGAAAGCTTTACCTTGCCCAGCAGATAAAATATGTTGCATTCTACCCTAATCCCTCATATACATAGGAAGCGCACTATGGTCACTTCTACACTTTAAGAGTCATGCTTCTTCATCGATTGTGTTAAAGATTCACATCTTGATTGAATTATGAAGAATCATGATCATCTTTCATTCCAGACTGTAACCGTTTCCTTTTCAAGGTTCCATATACTTACCACCCAAGAGGTACCTTCAGCTGCTAAAAAAGGTTTCTCATCAAGATCCCACCAAATGATGTGGAAACGAGAATTTGGAATGTCGAGTGTTTCTTACAAAAACCCTATCACATGTACCATATTGCAGATAAATTCCTGTTATTGTTTCAAGCCACCATCGACGTTTATCAATATATATATGTTTGAGTCAGGTAACCTTTTCCCTTTGGGAATGAAAAAACACATCCGGAACGACATGGCTCAACCGTTATTGACAACTCTCTAACTGATGCATTCTTGTTGTTTTAATTCCCATTTCTTTCTCCTAATGTGATGGTGATATTGCTTGTTATACCAACTGTGGGGTCGACCTGTATACAACATTATAGTATTAATTAGTTCAAGTTTACCCTTTAAATAATGATGCCTCAAAATGATTAACATCAGATTATAAGCTTGGTGAAGTACCCAATCCGAGTGCCTAAACAATCCATGGTGCAAGAGATTTTAATGTAAATGCAAAAAGTTTTCATTCGAATACATGCATGGCAATCCCTTCACACATGGCGCAATTGCAGCAACAGCATCTGATCATGATGGTGAGATATCTCATGAGGGTCTGGGTATAGGTCATAGACTACACGTCAGGTGAAATACCTTAATGGCTAAGCGAGCAGCGGGGGAACCCGAAATTTTAAATATACCCAAAATTTTGGGTGGTGTTGTAGCGGCTACAACAAATGGTGAACCACTGGTAGAATCCAACATCTCTGTCAATATCACAACAAAATTCTGAGCCAAGATAGTGATGCAAGGGAATATTGAACAAGTTCTGCAGGGACCCTTTGAATTACTTTGGCCTTTACAGGTATGCCCAGTCCTTGTGCCTCAACTAGGTCTCGCTAATCAGAACACATCAATAGAGAGTTCACAGACGCCAGTAGCTTGTTGATGATGTGAAGAGCAAGGCAACGGGTTTATTATTGTCAGGATTTTTTAAAGTAAGTTTCTAGTGTTGCTCCGCTGCCAGCAGGCCTGGATAGTACCCTGGCGGAGTCACTTCAAGAAATCACAAACGTTGCTCTGCTGCCAGCGAGCCTAGTCAGTACCCCAGCAGGTTCGTTGCCTTGCCTCTCTGTGCAGGAAGCCTTTCTCTATCCTTTACCCTTATTTGTTTCATGTGCTTGTAGCACTTATTTTCATGTGATCATGGCACTTATTTTTCATGGGCGGATGAGGGATCCTGACTTATTTTATGAGCAAGAGAGGTTGTTTCTTGTTTTACAGAAACTGAAAGATATCCTGATTTGGGTTTGCCCTTGTGCCAAACCTTCACATCCCATCTACCACAATAGGTGAAGCACGCAAAACAGATCATCAAGATGTTCAAGACTATTCTGGGCACAAGGCTTACGCTTACGGGTATTGGGCCATTCAAACTCATTAGGTCTCCCACAAACAACCGACTCATATCTCCCCAGCTAATAAGTTTAGACTCATAGGATCTTGTTGAAAATGTGACTTCGATGACTAGTACTGAGAGGAAACTGCCTCTTGAGATAGCCACCGCAATCTCACACAAACAATGGGGTTATGGTTTCAGCAACCAGGGCAGAACAAGTCTGCAAGATGGTAGGGTTTCAATGAGGGCTCATGCAATGAGAGGCGATATGTGGAATATTTTCAAAGCTATATCAACAATATGCGGAAATGATGTGAGGAAGACAGTGTACGACGCGATGTAATAGACAGGGCTCAAGATGCAATGCACGCCATGTGTGAGAATGATCAACCAGTTGTAGGTGGAAAAGGAGCTCAATACAAGTAGTGATTATTTATGCAGCAACAAGCAACTGAAAAAGAAATGAATGGAAAATACTTGTAACATGATGATGCCTAAAATATTAATCGTAAACAAAAATATCAAACACACTTTTAAATTATAAAGTACAAATTTGGCAAGTAAACCTAATAAAAACGTTGAACTAACAAATTTTTATTAACAGGTCCTAGCTAGCCTACACCTAAAACCCTAGCTTAACCAATGATGTGGTAGGGTTATGTGAAATGAGCTTTCTAGTGCAGCCACCGCATTAGTTCCTGACCTGCAAGAACAACAATTTTCATAATCAGAGCCAGCATACAAAATCGTGCACCAACAACAAGACTTACCTGAAGAGCATGTGCAATGGCAAGAAGATCATGGATACTTAACAAAGAACATGCCAAAATAGATTGTGCAAGCTGAATTCCACTTTCATCCTGATACACAGCAATATGTTCTTGAAACTCAACATTTTTTATGAATGACACAAACCAATTCATGCATAACCTTAGTTCCGACAGGAGGGGGGTAAGACATTGCCTGTTTGCAAGTATATTCATCGGATAAGATCCATTGAACCAAATGGAAACCTCATCATGGTGTGGAGGATGATCAGTTTCATAAAATGGAAATACTAAGCGCGTGCCAGGCGAGTCATAGATGCTTGCGAATCCAAGTGCAGAAACCCTAGTTTTGAAAACCCTAGTTCGGGGTTGCCCCTGGGTTTGGTCAAGGGTATGAGGATCCGAATCCATGTTTAGTGGAGGCTGTGATTCCTCACCGTCTTGAACAAACTCCAGACCTTCGAGCAGGGGATTGCCCAACTTTGATGGTTTGGAGAGATCAACAAGCAAATGGATGTGAACATGGATTGTGGTGAGTTGCAAAATGTCAGTGGGCTTTGTATTGATTCGGTCAAATGTTTGCACACTGACAGATTGATAAATTGATGTATCCGATTCTCTAGATTTTCCAGGGTGGGGTGAATTCGACGCGGTTATGCTGGGAGGAGCATGGTACTTGGGGATCGTCATTTCAGAAACGGTCGGCAGAAACTGAAGCGCTTCGATTTTCTGATGGGTACTTGAATCTTACAAAAGCGAATCATCGAATTCTGGTGTCTCCATATGGTCGGCAAAGAGATGCGAGTGATAGTCCTCAGTGGTATGATTGAATATGTTTTTAGATAAGCATGGATCGTTGTAACCATTGATTTGATCAAGTTGGGTACCCGGCATGTTGGGCTCCCCGAGAGTTACCGGCTGGGATGGATCAATAGAGGGGACATCTTGAGTTTGCCCTAACAAGAAAACGCTCCTATGGTTGTCTAAATATTTCGAGTGAGACAGATCAGATCTAAAAGATTCATCAATTTTGGATTGTGATTGTGAAACGTCATCTGCGTGCTTATGATTTTTGCCAATACCAGTATACATAAATTTTGAATGTCTGGAAGAAATTACTGGTGTGGCGGGATCGTGAAATAAATCGGGGAATAATGAACGAGCAGATTGAGTCGTTGAGGCATTAACCATACAAGGCTTTTCAACACGTGCATCCGTGTCATTCAGAGAAAACAATGATCTGGCAGGCCCTGTAAGGGAATCGACTTCATCCGGGATAGGATTCGATTCATAAGCAGTATGTGAATCAGATTTAGGACTGTGTCCAGGGAGACATCGAGTGGGCTCGAGGTAGGTTTCGCAAACCGAGAGAGATAATTTTCCACTATAGTTTTCAAGCTCTGATTCGACAGGGTGCATGAAAGATTCAAATGTAGTATAATAGGCTATATCCTCTTTCGAGATCACAACTCCACTGCCCAGCAACTCAGGAGGAGGAGCAAGAATATCACAAATAGCAATACTCTCCAGGGAGTTCGGAGTGTGGTCTAGACTCGGAGAGGTGGACAAGGAAACATTGGGGACGCAGTCTGAATAGCGGGCAACTTGCGGGTCATCATAGGGAACACTAGGATCAGGCTGGGTTGCTACTTGAAATTGTTCAAGGGAAACGAGGATCACACACATGAACTATTCTCTTAACAACTTCCAATCAATGTCCTTTTCAGGGAACTCAAAAAAATAATGAACAAATCTGATGGAAAGTTCATCTAGAGGTTCCTGAGGTTCCATTCTGATGTCATTTAGCTTTATCAATACACTTTTAAAATCGTACCTGCAAAAAGTTTGTTGTAATTCAATGGCGAGTTGTTCAAATGAATGGATGGAAGCCTCCGGCAATGTGCATCACCATTGCTTAGTGCGACCTTCGAGGGTGAGGAAGAAAAGAAAACAAATCAAACCTTAATTTTTCAATTTCGTAGCACTCACCAAATTCATACAAATCTAAAAGGTGTTGGGTTATGGACACTCTGTTTTCACTATTGAATTTCAACTAGGACAAGTGATACATAAGTTCATCGGGGATGAGACATCGAGGCTCATAAAACTCCGACAAACATCTCGGAAGAATGATTTGGGAACGAGCCATTACAGATATGAAATTAACTGCAGGCTCTCAGGGCTCAGCTTGTCATTTGGCCCTCCTTTTAGCGCCAATTCTGTTGACGGGAAAATCTGTCTGGCCAACAGCAGGGGATCTCCCTTGTAAAAGGTCCCAATTAGACCTTGAACCGTTTGGAATAGGGATCCCATCCGGGGTGTGGGTCTGGCTACCACTAATTTATCCTTTCTTTGGGTCTCGCTTAAACTCTATAAAACATTGGATACACACCTAATCAAATGATACAAGACATATGATTGATGCATTAAATATACATGTAACACTACGAGTAGCAAGAGGAAATAATAAAGCATGAAGACCGAAGGAAGTGTTGTTTACAACACTTCATTAGGGTCATGCTTGTAAAAGAACACCCTTCACTTCCTAAAATTTTTAAATGATAACACAAATGCTAATAAAAAAATCCATCAGCATTTGTTAAGAAAGTGAAATGAACTTAACCATCATTAACATACTCAGCAAATTGTTATGTAAATGTGATATGAATTAAAGATACAGTTCCCTTAATCTAAGATGTTCAGAAACTGAAAACATAATACTCAATAGCGCTCATACATATGACAACACCAGATCCACAAAGGGATTTTTCAAAATGCTTATATTCATGCTCAAATGTATAATCCTCTGGTAATACAATGTACTCAGCTCGAGTCCCAAAAATAGAATCCCTTTACAAGTTCTCGAAGGAAGCATTTATAGGGCAAAGCTTGCCCTTTGGGCTCCCTGACTTTTCACTTTCCTGGCTGTTGGGCTTCTTTGTGACCCAGTCTATTTTGTTGACTGGGTTCTACGACCTTGCGACCTAGTTGCTGGGTCGCACCATCGAGCATTAATAGGGGCTGCGAATTAGCGACCTGGCGACCTCTGCGACTTGCGACCTTTGGGAATTTGTGACCTACGACCTCAAGATATTTTGCGACTTGCGACCTCTAGCCATCAGCGACCTGCGACCTCTAACAATCCGTGACCTACAACCTCAGACAATCCGTGACCTGCGACCTCGGACAGATATGCGACCTACGACCTGGGGCCATTAGCGACCTGCGACCTTGGCAGATATGCGACCTGCGACCTTGGGCAGATCAGCAACTTGTGGCCTTCTTGGGCTATCGTTGGATTTTAAAGCAATATTCTTTATCTCGCATCCTTGATTTGAAAACAGGCCCTCTTGCTTATTGGGAAAAATCCAACTCATCGTGCAAACCAATAGCTTCCACCTGCAGTCACATAGCTTAGGTTACACATCTTCATGATCTAAAATCGATACTAAGAGCATGTTTGAATAATTGAAAGAATGAAAATAGAAAACTTAGACCCCTGTGTGGTCACGTGTGGAGCTACTGAATCATCGGAGAGGATGGTTAGGGTAAGCTTCCTCTGTGCCCTTTCCCCGTCAGGATCATAATCTTTCCCATGCACAAATTTCTCTTCGAATATTGGATTGAATTTCTTGATAGGCCTGGGCTTCTTCATTCGCATCCTCAATGGTTGTCGTAGATTTTATGCTCATCAATTTTCCCATTTATCAGAGAAGCAATACCTATCATCTTCAATCGGAAAGTCTTAGGTGTCTTATTTTCTTGACTATTTCATGCGACAGGGGTAGAAGGATGCAAATGCTTCAAGGAATGAAACAATGTCATGATATATGTTTGCAAAACCTCTCAACGTTTTTGATACAGAAAGAAGTATGCCACCCTGTATATGTTTGAGTGGAGAGAGGCACATCATCACTAGTCTCCATGATCATAGCAAAATCCAAAGGTTGAGGTAAAACGGATACCCCACTTGAAAGATGCAGCCAAGGTCTATACTCTTGATGCTCCAGCAGAAGGGTAGGGCATTTCACTTCATCCCTCTTTTGAGGCCCTCCTTAGTGTCTAACGTGGACATCAACAGAGCTTGCAGAAAATTGACAGCCTCGGGACAAAACATTCGAGCATCTTTGTTAACTGAGAGAAACGTGGTGCATAGGAATGTTCCAATAGCGACATCTCGTCCTGAATTGATGGGGCAACGCATAAGATACTCTGACATAAGTAAAACAGCAGGCGTCATAACATCATGCTAAAAATCATAAGGAGGACATATTAGTGGCTTTTCATATGCAAGGACAGCAAAACACTGCACCAAAACACCATAGAATAATTGCATTTTATGACGATTCCTTGCAGCCAAGCTAATAGCATTGCACGCTCGAATACAAAAAATTTCATTTTGTAACTGGGGTCGCACAGTCAGAGAATCTCCTTGGTCGTGGCTTTTCTTGGGCACACCATTCTGCGACCTTGCGACCTTGGAGGGGTCGCACAGTCACATGGTCACATTTCCTATCCAGCAGCATGCATCGCAACTCAGCGACCTGGAGGGGTCGCGCGACTTTATCTCCACTTGGGCTAAGATTTCAAAAGGGTCATAGGGTCACTAATATCATCAAGTCGCACTTTGCCCTTGCCTCACAAGTTTGCGACTCAGCGACCTGGGTTAAACTGTGACCTCACGAGGGTCGCATGGTCGCAATTTTGCTCGCATCTGATGTTCACTTGTGATCCTACGCTTAGCCGCACTCAAAGCATTGGATGTCTTCATCGTGCAATCATCATTCGGCTTAGGTGCAATGTCCTATCCTGCATTGAACCTTGCTTTCATTTAATGAATGTAGTGGTTTTTACGTGTGGAGGAGTCGCTCGATCGCGAAATCTGGTTGTAGTTGCAGGAAGGAGCGCACTCTGATAAATCCCTTGCCCTTCTAACGGTGATTCATCGATGGATCAATAATTTTAACCATGCATCAAAATTAATAACGAACAGCTTCTGTCTCCGCGGTGGTAAGTCAGGTTGTAAGCAAACAAACACCATTGCCACGTTGTATTTACATGATGTTAACAAAACCAGTCTTCCAAAGAAAATCTAATAACGTCAATCTGCTGGATATGCATTTAGATGTGAGTTAGTTATTTCACGCCCTCTTTGGAAGCACGGATATGAAACTTGTTTTGGTCATGACAACAAAATTTGTTTTAACTTGCGGATCTTTTTAATATAATGATTTAACACCGAACACCAAGCCTCCTCGAATCAGCATCTTCGATTTAATTTTCAAGGTGGAACTTTTATGCTTGTAATAGAACATTTCTCATCTACTATATTGAGGGATTTTTCATTCTGGAATCCATAGCCATTACTGCGCTGGTTCAATTGAGCGTTTTGTTTTTCCTCGCGGATCTGTATCGTACGGCAATGAAAAAGCCGACACAGCTGAATCCATGTGCATGCATTCTGGACGGGATTATATTGCCACTCTTATGGTCTCATCCACGCTGGAAAATAACAAGCACTGGCTGCCTCCACTGAAACACTAATTTAGTGACACGGCCCACGTGGTGTCGTGCATGGGCATTTGCAAAATATCGTTAACGCATTCCTGGGAGGCGTAACGCTTGGCATTTGGGAGTAGCTGGAAATTATGTGGAAGAAAATGTCGTGAAGAGGCCCCTCTCGATGTGGAGAGTATGTCTCATCCAAGTTAAAATAACAAGGAATAACAAATCATGAGCCAATTTTATGTAGCGAAAACGACGTGGAAAAAACCCCATGTGAGAGTATGTTTTGTTAAAAAAAGGAAAAAGCTGTGAAAAAAGGGCAGGAGGAGACTATTTTGAAACCATGCAGAATAAGAGATTAGTTGTCAACGATGTGCTTGTCCACTAGAGCGTTTCACTTTTCCTCACAAATCCATACGCTGTGATGCCCCCATCCATAATAGATGACAATGAAAACTTCCCATTTCCACTAAAACGCCAATTAATGACACAGTCCACGTGCCCAACAAATAGTCGCATGGTAGTGGTATCGAATAAATAAAGAATCACCTCACCTGCTGAAATTTCTAGAAGACTATCCCTGGGTGATATATCTTCTTAACTAATGGGATATCAATTTCTCATTGGACTTTAACTCACGTCCCTCCACACCTTAATGTCTTCGTTGTTATTCAAACGGTGTTTGCATCTCCATATGCCATGCCAACCATTGCTTTATTATGTGCGTATTATAGTTTTTTTTTTCTTTATATTTGATATATGTCCCTTGATTAATCCGCGATGGAATATTAAACTGCTCAAATCACCTTTCTTCTGTTCCAAGTACTGCACAACCTCCATGTGCATTGACACTGCAAGACCTTACTGGTGTTGAATCTTCCAAACATGGTTTCACAATGTGTTCACTAATTGCAAAGTCATGAAGACTCCATATGGGTGTATGTGTAAGGATCACCCCAATGGCAAGTGACAATATTTCACTAGCTTCTTCTCTGAATCTCAGCTACATCAAAAGTAATGACTGGAGACATTTTGATTTCTTCATCTGAAGGTTCTCTACTTTGTTGACCCTGTATACCAGAGAAAATTCGGAAAGCTTGGCCTTGCCCAGTAGATAAAATATGTTGCATTCTACCCTAATCCCTCATACACATAGGAAGCACACTATGGCCACTTCTGCACTTTAAGAGTCATGCTTCTTCATCGGTTGTGTCAAAGATTCACATCTCGATTGAATTATGAAGAATCGTGATCATCTTTCATTCCAAACTGTAACCATTTCCTTTTCAAGGTTCCATATACTTACCACCGCAGAGGTACCTTCAGCTGCTAGAAGAGGTTGCTCATCAGGATCCCACCAAATGATGTGGAAATGATAATTTGGAATGTTGAGTGTTTCTTACAAAAACCCTGTCGCATGTACCATATTGCAGATAAATTCTTGTTGTTGTTTCAAGCCACCATCGACGTTTATCAATATATATATGTTTGAGTCAGGTAACCCTTTCCCTTTGGGAATGAAAAAACACATCCGGAACAGCATGGCTCAACTGTGATTGACAACTCTCTAACTGATGCGTTCTTGTTGTTTTAATTCCCATTTCTTTCTCCTAATGCGATGGTGATATTTCTTGTTATACCAACTGTGGGGTCGACCTGTATACAACATTATATTATTAATTAGTTCAAGTTTACCTTTAAAGAACGATGCCTCAAAATGATTAACATCAGATTATAAGCTTTGTGAAGTACCCAATCTGAGTGCCTAAACAATCCATGGTGCAAGAGCTTTTAATGTAAATGCAAAAAGTTTTCATTCGAATACATGGATGGAAATCCCTTCACACATGGCGTGATTACAGCAACAAAATCTAATCATGATGGTGAGATAACTCATGAGGGTCTGGGGATAGGTCATAGACTACACATCAGGTGAAAGACCTTAATGGCTAAGCGAGCAACGAGGGAACCCGAAATTTTAAATATGCCCAAAATTTTGGGTGGTGTTGTAGCGGCTACAACACATATATACAGTAATATAAGCCAAAATGTACAAATAAAAAAACAGGCTCGCTTGCAGGAGAAGGCACCCAGCAATAGGAATATATCACAGCAATAGGAATCTAGGGAGGCTTAACACTAATGTGAAATCCTCTTGGAATAACAATAAATTCTCCTTTGTGGACAAAAAATGTTTAACAGCCAAGTGGTTGATATATCAACAGGTTTGGAAATTTGGCTAACCAACACTTGTCTAAAATGGCTAAGAGAAACAAAGATTCTAGGATTCCTCGTGTTAGGTCCCTATATCACTAGTATAGTCCCTTATTATTGTTAGTGTAACCCCCTTATTGTTATTATTGAACCATTTTAACCCCCATTTTGTTATTATTGTGCCCTTAAATTAGTATTGTTAGGTCGGCTAGGATTACATTGTGGCCCACTAGGATTACATTATGGCCCCATGGACTCCTATATATAGAAAGGAGGTTTTGTAAATTGTATCATCCAAGAATTGTTCATTTATGTAATGTATTGGAGGTTTCCCCTCGAAGTGGCTCATTTCTAAGGCGTTGATATCTCTTTTCTTCTATTTTTGGAGCTGGTTACACAACATTTGGTATCAGAGCTTTGGATTCTAGGGTTTCGCTGCTCCAAACAGGTCATCGTGGAATTTTCGCTATAACTTTTTTTCTACGAAGCTTCAGAAGCTGAAATTTTTAGGGTGCGAAGCTGAAATCTTGAGGAAGTTTTTCTAAAAATTTCAGAGCTTGGTTTGCAATATTTTCGGAGATATGATCTGTGGAAGTTAGGTCTTTTTTCAGGCTCCTAAACAGGTCATCGTGGAATTTGCGCTATAAGAAATTTTATACAAAGTTTCAGAATCTGAAATTCATATGGTGCGAAGCTGAAATCCTGAGGAAATTCCTCAAAAAGTTTCAGAGCTTGGTTCGCAAAATTTTTTGAGATATGATCTGTGGAAGGTAGTGCTTTTTCAGGCTCTTGAATTTCATCTCAAAGAGGTGATCGTGGGAAAAGTTCAATAAATCTTTCTCTGGGCATCGGATTGGAGTGCCGTAAAAAGTGGTTGAAAGCACACGGACTTCAGTTTATTGGCTATCAATTTTAGAGACGAAGGATGAAACAGTGACACGTGGAAAGTCGTACAAGTTCGCTCTACTGAACCAGTCCAAAATTGGGTCATTGTGGGAGATTGGAAATAACTTTGTCTTGAAAAATCCAAATCAGATCATACCTATGGCATTTGAAAGACAATTCAGAATGCTACTACAGTAGTGAATTTCAAATATTGAATATTCTCAATTACAGAGATAATTCAATTTCAATACAGAGCTCCTAAAAAGCAAGTAAAAGGTGTGTATTTTTTTTCCGAATTGCATAAGTCTTGTTTGAAGAATCAAGTTGAATTGATTCCAAGGGAATATTGTAGAATATATATTAGTATTGGATTCTAAAATGGCCCCTAAAAAGAATTCAACTCCCATTAAGCATTTATAAGGCTCTACTGTGACTCATGAAGACGAAGAATGGCAACATGACATATCAAAATTACAAGAGCAAGTGCAACAACAAATTTCGCTCTCGCAAAGAACAACAAAAAATGAAATGGAAGTTTTGAAGAAAGGCATGGAAACTAAGATGGATGGTTTGAAGAAATGCGTGGAAGCTAAGATGAATGGTTTGGAAGCTAAGATGGATGGCATGGAAGTGGGCATGGAAGCTAAGATTGATGACATGGAAGCTAAGATTGATGAAAACATGAAAGACAACATGGAAAACATGAAGAATGATCTAAAAGCATACATAAGAGGCTTGATGACAAGCTTAAAACAAGAAACGATTCCTAATGGTGGAAATATAGTAGAAGAACCTCATGATGAGAACAAAATAAATGTTAATCGTGATTTCATAACCTCTAATGTTGGCGGGAAGAAGCACCATATTCCAAAAATGGATATGAGGAAGTTGGATGGAAAGGATCCTGTAACATGGATACTATAGATGGAGCAATATTTTGATCTCCATAATGTGCAAAACACACAAAAGTATGCATTGCAACTTTACATTTAGAACAAAATACATTTGTATGGTATCGATGGCTTTGCTCCCGTAAAAAAATTGTCACTTGGTCAATTTTTACGGAGGAAATGATAGCACATTATGAGGATACAAAGAGCAACACCTTCTTTAGCCAATTGATAAATCTCAAACAAAAGGGTTTAGTGGGGCGGCACATTGAGGACTTCCAAAAATTGAATATAAGGGTAACTGATATTCCAGAGGAACACAGGATCGATCTCTTCATAGGCACTTTAAAGGATAACATCCAACATGAAGTTCGTGTTTTGGAACTAGATTCATTGGAGAAGGCATTCAGGTTGGCAAGAAAAGTTGAATGTAAAATAATGGCGACAAGGAAGCCTACCACTCAATTCTATAAAGAAGGAAGTGTTGCTACACCTAGATTTCCACAACCTACAAGGTTGACACCACAACAATTGGAAGAAAAAGAGCAAAAGGGCTTTTCTACAGTTGTGATAGCAAATACACTAAAGGTCATAAGTGTGCTGAGAAGAAATTATTTTACATAGATTGTGAAGAGGAAGAAGAAAATGAACAAGAAGAGGATATACACCGGGAACCAACCCTAGAAGAGGAAGAAATGAATCCGACCATATCGTGTAATGCACTGGCAGGAATTACCACTCCTCAAACTCTCAAGATACAAGGACAAATCAAGAAGAAAAGGTAATAGTGTTGATTGATTCAGGTAGCACCCATAATTTTATTCATTGTAAGGTAGCCAAGGAATTAAATTGTTTCCTATACCCAGCACCAGAATGTCAAGTGATGGTTGCAAATGGAGGAGCTATAAATTGCTCTGGAAAATGCCATAATATCAAGCTAACCATGGGGGAATATGTATTGACTAGTCCAATGCTTTCCATTCCTATGGGAGGTGTTGATGTTTTACTAGGAGTACAATGGTTACAATCTTTGGGGACGGTAGCTTTTAATTTTCAAGAACTTTTCTTGAAATTTTTTTCAGAAGGAAAGGAAGTCGAATTACGGGGTATTGAAGGGAAGCCAAGAAGGAGAATAAGCTCTAATGTCATGACAAAGCTTCTAAAGAAAGAACAACGAGGCGTAATTGCATAATTATGCTCACTAGAAGTTGTGACATCAAAATCATCTATTTCTGCAGATCTCCAATAAGTCTTGGACAATCATTCCAAGGTGTTTGAAACTCCAAAAGGACTCCCACCTATTCGTGATCATGATCATGCTATTCATTTGATTCCAGGAAGTGTTCCTCCAAACATCAGGCCTTATAGATATCCTTACTTCCAAAAGAGCGAAATTGAACGTATGATTGCAGAAATGTTAGAGGCGGGTATAATTCAACCTAGTCAAACTTCTTTCTCTGCTCCTGTAGTATTGGTACACAAGAAGGATGGATCATGGCAAATGTGTCCGGATTACAGGGAGCTCAATAAGCTCACCATTAAAGATAAATTTCCCATTCCCATGATTGATGAATTATTGGATGAATTACATGGAGCGATTTATTTTACCAATTTGGATCTTCGTTCAGGATATCATCAAATTAGAATGAAGACTGAAGATATTCCAAAAACAACATTTCGAACTCATGAGGGTCATTATGAATTTTTGGTCATGCCTTTTGGCCTTACCAATGCACCTTCTACATTTCAAGGGTTGATGAATTCCATTTTGAAACCCTTCCTTAGAAAATTTGTGCTAGTATTTTTTGATGATATACTAATCTACAGCAGGTCTTGGAAGGATCATGTTGAACATGTTGACAGGGTGCTCAAACTATTGCAGGAGAAACAATTATATGCAAAAAAATACAAATGTTTCTTTGGAGTACAAGAGGTGGAATATCTGGGTCATATTGTATCTCACGAGGGTGTGAAAGTAGACCCTAACAAAATTAAAGCCATTAAGGAATGGAAAGTTCCCACAACCATAAAGCAGTTGCGAGGATTTCTCGGGTTAACAGGGTATTATCGCAAGTTTGTTAAGAATTATGGGAGAATACCAGCACCTCTAACAACATTATTGAAGAAAGATGAATTTTCATGGACTCCTGAAGCAACTAAGGCCTTTGAACATCTTAAAGAGGCAATGTGCCTAACACCAGTCTTAGCTACGCCAGACTTCACAAAACCTTTATTGTGGAATGTGATGCCTCAGGAAATGGAATTGGTGCAGTTTTAATGCGGGAAGGAAGACCCATTGCTTTTGAAAGTCGTCCAATCAAAGGAAAGTATTTACAGAAACCTATTTATGAGAAGGAAATGTTAGCAATACTGCATGCACTAACGAAATGGCGAACTTACCTAATGGGAAGACACTTCAAGGTAAAAACTGATCATGATAGTCTTAAACACTTTTTGGAACAAAGACTATCATCGGAAGAGCAGCAAAAATGGGTCACAAAGATGTTGGGTTATGACTTTGAAATAATCTACAAAAAAGGAAAGCTTAATGTTGTTGCAGATGCACTCTCAAGAAAGAATGAAGAGGTGGAAGCATTGCTTTGTGCCATTTCTATTATCTAACTAGATTGGATAACTGAAGCAAGAGATGAATGGAAGAAGGACAAAGATGTATGGACACTCATTCAAAAGTTGCAGCAAGATCCTAGTACATCTGATACATTTAGTTGGAAAAATGATTCCTTATGGTATAAAGATCGCTTATATCTTTGTAAGAATTCCCAACTAAAACAAAATATTCTTTTGGAATTGCACACTTCTCCTTTAGGAGGACACTTAGGATTTTTAAAAACTTACCACAGGGTGAAGAAAGAATTTTTTTGGGATGGCCTTAAATCTTATATTCAAAAGTTTTTGGTGGAATGTTTGGTTTGCCAGCAGAATAAAGTTGAGACAATTAAGACCCCGGGACTTCTACAACCTTTATCCATTCCAAGTCAACGTTGGGAGGAGATTTCAATGGATTTTATCACAAGTTTACCTAAGTCCGAAGGAAAGAGTGTCATCATGGTGGTAGTTGATAGACTTACCAAGTATGCACACTTTTGTGCATTATCTCATCCATTTAAAGCAAGTACAGTTGCCACTACATTTATGGATAGAATTCAAAAGCTACATGGAAGCCCAAGGGTTATTGTGAGCGACAGAGATCCCATTTTTACTGGAAATTTTTGGACGGAGTTATTTTCTCGTTTGGGTACTCAATTAGCTCATAGCTCATCTTATCATCCTCAATCTGATGGTCAAACTGAGATAGTAAATAAATGTTTGGAAGGATATCTTCGTTGTTTTGTATTTGATAAACAAACACAATGGGTCAAGTGGTTACCTCTCGCTGAATGGTGGTATAACACTTCCTTCCATGCTGCAGCAAAAATGACCCCATTTATGGCACTTTATGGATATCATCCACCATCGATCACATCATCTTTAAGGGAAAATTCGAAGGTTCAAGCAGTGGAAGATCACATTGAGCATCAGCAAGAAGTTCTTCAACTCTTAAAGGATAACCTGAATTTGGCACAAAATCGAATGAAACAACAGGCAGATCAACATCGCAGCGAGAGAAGTTTTGATGTAGGAGATTGGGTATTTTTACGACTACAACCATACAAACAAATGTCCTTCAAGCAAGCTAAGAAGGATAATAAATTATCACCAAAGTACTATGGTCCTTACAAGGTGTTGCAAAATATTGGTTCTATGGCATACAAATTGGAGCTTCCTGCTTCTTCGCGAGTACATCCAGTTTTCCATGTTTCATGCTTAAAAAAGGTTATAGGTGAAAATCTTCCAGTTCAAACAATATTGCCAGAACTTGATGAGGAAGGAAAAATCATATTGGAACCTGAAGCGGTCATGGAAACAGGAACTCGACAGCTACGGAATCGATCAATTTCAGAGTATCTCATCAAGTGGAAGAACTTACCCACTGAAGATTCTACATGGGAGGATGAGAATTTTATACAGAAGCACCAAGAGCTACTCAAGCATTGAGGACAACACTTTTTGAAGGAGAGGGGCATGTTAGGTCCCTATATCACTAGTATAGTCCCTTATTATTGTTAGTGTAACCCCCTTATTGTTATTATTGAACCCTTGTAACCCCCATTTTGTTATTATTGTGCCCTTAAATTAGTATTATTAGGTCGGCTAGGATTACATTGTGGCCCACTAGGATTACATTATGGCCCCATGGACTCCTATATATAGAAAGGAGGTTTTGTAAATTGTATCATCCAAGAATTGTTCATTTATGTAATGTATTGGAGGTTTCCCCCTCGAAGTGGCTCATTTCTAAGGCGTTGATATCTCTTTTCTTCTATTTTTGGAGCTGGTTACACAACACCTCGGGTATACTAAGAAGGCTCAAGGAAAAGCCTCGCTAAACTGAAGGGGAAGACGGAAATAACATATCGTCCCCAGTGTTACATAGGTGAACACTCCCTCTCCCTCTAGTAGAGAGTGCACCCACCACCTTTCACCCTTTTCTACAATAGGAAACTCATTAGAAACGTTTCTCCACATCCCAATTTTGAAAAAAACTAGGGGAAACACCATGGGAGACATTTTCTAAGAAATGGAGATGTTTCCATAATTATGGACGTTTGCTATACATATATATAATCTCCATTTCTCCCGGACCAGTCAATGAGACATTCGTTATATATATATATATAATTTTTATTTTTCCATGATCATGTTAATGAAGTCAAGTTTAAAGAGATTGTTATAGTGGATTAGGTAAATTTGACTTGATCAAGTTACAGGTAGTTTCAGACCCAAGTTTGTGGGAACCCGTGATTTACCCATAATATTTATCTTTAATGTAACTTATTTATAATCCAAAAAATTCCATAATATTTATCTTTAATGTAGCTTATTTATAATCCAAAAAATTCCATATTAAAGTTGTCCTGCTAAACAGTGAGATCAAGCAAGCAATAGTGTCTTTAAAATCTAAATAACACCACTTCTCTACATACTTTGTGATCCTAACATTTTCATATATAGCAGTGAATGTGAAAGAAAACAAGATGGAAAAATGATAATTAGTGCTATGATCACAATAATCCCATTGCATTTTCTCCAACTATGTTGGAAATGTAAGGCCAATGACATCAACAACCCTAGCAATTGTTTTGTAAACATTAGACACAGATGATTGGAAGGTCTAAATGTGTTTCCCAAATGAGTTTTCCTAAATATGTGTATCCAGGTAAGCTATTTCTGAATGTTTGTATGTTTTTATAATGAAACCCACAAGAGACTCGCAACAAACCAATTTTCTTCCACATTTCCATCCACTGCTCTTCTCTGGTCAACATTCTTGTTACACTGGTGCATGCACGCATTCAAATATTGTTGTATCGGACTCTCATTCTCATCGATAATTAGTGCATACTCTGCAATTACTTCTTACTCTGCAGGAAATTTGTGGAGTTGAATGTAGTGCTCCAGCAAATTATTTTTCTTCCACATTGTCATTCACTACTCTTCTCTGGTCAACATTTCTATTACACTAGTGCATGCATTCAAATATTGTTGCTTCTGCCTCTCATCCAGAATTATTGCATACTCTGCAATTGCTTCCAAGTCTTCATCTGCGAGAAATTTGTGGATTTGAATGTAGTACTCCTATTCATGCCCCAATTCTATCCATGGAATAACACTTTTTATGTCAAACCACTGTTGGGTATAGGAGTTGTGTGCTTGATGTCTGGTTTCCCACATGGTCTCAAGGGTTTTGATACCATTTAGGAAACTAGACAGCAAACGCACAACCCTATACCCGACAGATATAACTGAGGCACGAAATGGAGCACTACGTTCAACTCCACAAATTTCCCTCAGATGCAGAGGTGGACGTAACTGCAGAGTATGCATTAATTCGAGATGAGATGCAGCAATATTTGACCGCATGCACTAGTGTAACAGAAATGTTGACAAGAGAAGAACAGTGGATGGCATGTTAAAGAAAATTAACTTGTTGAGAGTCTGTTGTGAGAGTAAACTCATTTAGAAGCTTACATGGATACACATATTTAGGAAAAGTCAATTGGAAAACATATTTAGACCTTTCAAGTTTCAACACAGGGCACCGATGAAAAGTTGCTCATCTGTATCTAATGTTTGCAAAGCAATTGTGAGGGTTGTTGATGTCATTGGCCTCACATTGTTTGACATTATTTGAGCAAATGTGATGGGATTTATAATTACAAAGTATCGAGAGAGACATTGTTGTGTTTAAAGATATCATTCCTTGATTTGATTTTACTGAATAGACAACTACCGAAAATTAACATGATCCCAAAAGATATATCTATATATATATATATATATATATATATATATATATATATATATATATATATATATATATATATATATATATATATATTATTAATTAATTTCTTTCAACCTTCCTTATTTTACTCTTCTCTTAATCTAATTCTAAATTCCAATTTAAATTTATTATACACTTCTTTAATCCTATATTTGAATTTTAATTTATTTTTAATACCATTTATTACATTCATTATAACCAAAATCTATTATTTCATATTATTTCATTATTTTAATATGTTAATGCAAATAATTAACTTTTAGCTCTTTAATATTATTATTAATGAGACTATAATCTATTATTTTACACTTATTATTTAAATTAAACTAAATTAATTCTTCTTTCTATTTTACATTTTTGTAATATATTTAATTTTTAATTTTTTTTAATTGTAATTCAAATTTAAAATCTATTATTTCATTATTTTAATATGTTAATGCAAATAATTAACTTTTCACTCTTTAATATTATTATTAATGGGATCATAATCTATTATTTTATTATTTTACATTTATTATTTAAATTAAACTAAATTAATCATGGAGAAATATTGAGCAAATCTAGAAGCGTTTTATAACTTATAATCTTAAAATTAAAAACAATACACCCCATCCTATTCTCCTTATAGAAGTGGGTCATTCCCCTATCGAGAGCCTAGCTATGACTAGGCTTTTGTTGTACAAGCACAAGCTCAATAGTATAGGAGACCATAGACTTCCTAAGCTAGCTTTAAATTCCAGCCAAAACCACCTAAGGCTTAAACAAGGTTGGTATAAAGACACCAGGGCCTGGTTAAACCATTGGGAGATCGACGAGAATGTTGCATTGCAAACATTAATAACATTAAAAAAAAATTTACTTCTAATTTCAAAGAAAAAATGTGGTGTGAGAAATATGTAGCACCTAAAAGAAAATTAAGATATTATAAGGAGGTCATCAAATCCACCCTAGAAGATCAAAAGTATCTATCTGTTTTAACTAGCTCAAAGAATAAAATTAATATAGCCAAGATTAGAATGAACTCTCATGAGCTCTATAGTGAAACAAGTCGTTGGACAGTTCATAAAACACCATGGATGGAAAGGGTCTGCCATCTCTGTGAGAATATGAACATCAAGGATGAAAATCACTTCCTCTTAGAGTGCCAGGCGTACAGCCACATTAGAGCTCAATTTCATAATCTTTGTTGCAATACTGACCTTCCTAGCCTTTTAAGATGTCAAAATTATAGTGAGCTCGAGAGGCTTCTGTCCAAGCTTTTTGAGTATACAAATAAAATCTTAAATCAAACTAAATAACTCTTTTTATTTACGAAAGATTGGTCTCAGTGGACGTTAACCACCACCACCATCATCATCAGCAATATATTTTATTTTATTTTTTAAAAAATTATTGTAATTCAAATTTAATTGGTTAAATATAATATTTTCAATATTATATTTTTCCTAATTAACTTTTATTTATTTGTAAAAAACTGTTTTCGGTTATAATCATATATGATCATGTATTGTTGAGACTTTTCAAACCAGTTAGTGTGGTTTATTTTCAGAACAAGATGAGAAATCAGATCAAAGAGACAGTTTAAAAAAATGGAGAAAGGATCCAGCTAACTCTTAAGGAATAACAACTAGTTTAACTTAGAAAGAAAAAATATATAAATGAAATAATTTATTAAATCACTTTATTATTATATTTTAGATATAATTAGGGTTCAAGAAGTTATTATTAATTATTATATAAATACAATTTTAATCGTTAAAATATATCTTTATTTAAAATAAAATAAAATAAAATAAAACTATTGGTCAAAGGTGATTAAGAATAATAATAATATCCTATTAAAATGAAATATATATATATATATATATAAATTATCTAACAATAACTCTATAATTAGATTTATAATATAATATTAAATTATTTTATTATTATATCAAATTCAATTAGTTTCATTAGTTAATAAATATAATATGTTTTATTATTATATTTTTATTTTATTTAAAATATATTCGTTAAAAGGATAATAATGAGAAATCAGGGTTAATGTATTTATTCTTAGTATTATATAATATAAGTATATTTTCATTAATTTAATTTAATATTATTAATTTAAGTTATTAAAAAATTAAGGCTGAAGGAGCTTTAAAAAATATATATATATATATATATATATATATATATATATATATATATATATATGGGATTAAAAAAGGGGTAAAAATAAATAGGGAAATCAAAAAAGAGAAAAGAGGGAAGGGGCACTAAAGCCAAACAACAACTAAGGATAATGGGTCACGATCCAACATCTAATAACACTCCATCCATCATCTCTATTAATATTAACAGGCCTTTTCTCTTTCTAACTCTTCCCTTAACTTAAGGTGATGAAAATGGTCAATCTTAGCAATAACCTTAGCTTACCTTAGCTTCGTCGATGCAAATGTGATGTTTGGTCTTTTCTGCGTGCTCTGCTAAGGCAGGTCTTTTCTGCATGCTCTGCTAAGGCAGAGGAGCGTGACCTACCATGCTTAAGGTCCGTCACATGCTCATGAATCCTTTGATTAATGTAACAACCAGTTTCACCAATGTATGGAGCTCCACAGGAGCAAGGAACTAGGTAAACACCTTTACCATCACTGGGGCTTACCAAATCTTTAACCGACTTTAGAGAACTTTGAATATTATAGAGGGACTTGAAAGTCATGAAACATTATGTTTCATAAAAGTGCTTGCGATCTTATCAATAGTCTCTTGAATAAACTACAAGCGAACCCAGATAACCAAATTAGATATTAATTCTAATTTGACTTTCAACTAATTTAATGTTTTTAATATATATGATTAACCCTTATTTCATAAGTATTATATTTAGTTTAACCAAATTATATTCTTTTATTATAAGTTATGTGATATTTCTTTCCTCATTAAATTCATTAATATTAATTATTTTTAATATTTTTATTTATTTTAATTTAATTTCAATTTTCTAAAATTAATTTATATTATTATTAATTATCATTTTTATTCTCTTCTCCTTACATTCAATAGTCATATTCTTTCTCTATATAATTTTGGTTTAGCATTCTTTGAAACTTTATTCTGAGTTTTTGTCTTAAAAATGGATGAAGTGTCTGCTCAAAACATGGGACATAGTATTCCTGAAAAATTCTTCAATATCTACACTGCTGGCTTTCCAGCCATGGATTGCTATCCATGCCTGTGTCTGGCCTCGTTCTGTCCATTTTCTCCCTCAAATTCTTCGTTACATTCTCAATTCACTAAGCATTAGCAAAATTTCACTGCGTCCAGGGTTTTGTTTAGGATTTCAATGCAAGTCTTACAGGGGTTTCACTTAATTTTAACTGTAGAACATTTCAGAGGAATACACAAGGTTGATTTCAGGTTTCTAACCAAGGAGAATCGAACATCTTGTTTGCATGCATACACGTCTCTAGTACGATTAGAAGGAAGCCAACGAGGTTCCTATTCACAGGCACTGTTTTTTTTTTCAAACTTTGTACAAGCAAGAAATTCACCTGAGGATTTTTGAAATCCCTATGAGTTTTCAAGGGTTTTGTTGGTTTTCCCGTCGTTTCTACATTTTGAAGACATTTTGCTGTAGCCATTCGCGCTCAATTTTCTCTCTAATTTTTTGAGATATATTGCAGCAACAAAAATCTAGGGAGGCTTAACAATAATGTGAAATCCCCCTGAAATAACAATAAATTCTCCTTTGTGGACAGAAAATGTTTAACAGAAAATTCTCATGTGAGGCCGAGTGGTTGATATATCAACAGGTTTGGAAATTTGGCTCACCAACACTTGCCTAAAATGGCCAAGAGAAACAAAGATGAAGGGCTCGAGGAAAAGCCTCACTAAACTCAAGGGGAAGACGGAAATAACATATCGTCTCAGTAGTACATAGGCGGACACTCCTAGTAGAGAGTGCACCCACCACCTTTCATCCTTTTCTGCAACAGGAAACTCATTAGGAACGTTTTTCATATCCCATTTTTGAGAAAACTAGGGGAAACACCATGGGAGACATTTTCTAAGAAATGGAGATGTTTCGGACATTTGCTATATATATATATATATATATATATTTTTTCCTTTTCTCTAGGACCATGTGAATCTCTCGAAGTCAAATTTAAGTGGTTTGTTAGGGTAAATAAAGTAAATTTGACTTAATCAAATTATTAAATTATCCGTAGTTTCAGACCCAAGTTTATGGGCACCTTAGCCATAATATTTGTCTTTGATATAGCTTATTTATAGTCCAAAAAATTCCTTATCCTGCTAGACAGTGCAAACAATAGTGTTTTTAAAATCTAAATACCACCACTGCTCTCAATACTTTGTGATCCTAACATTTTCATATATAGCCGTGAATGTGAAAGAAAACAAGCTCGAAAAATGAAAATTAGTGCTATGATCACAAATGAGTTTTCCTAAATATGTGTATCCATGTAAGCTGCTTCTGAATGTTTGTATGTTCTCATAATGAAACCCACAACACACTCGCATTAAATCAATTTTCTTCCACATTGCCATCCATTGCTCTTCTCTGGTCAACATTTATGTTACACTGGTGCACGCTTTCAAATATTGTTGCATCTGACTCTCATCCAGAATTAGTGCATACTCTGCAATTACTTCCAACTCTGCATCTGCTGGAAATTTGTGGAGTTAATTTTCTTCCACATTGTCATTCACTACTCTTCTCTGGTCAACATTTTTGTTAAACTAGTGAACACATTCGAATATTGTTGCATCTTCCTCTCATTCAGAATTATTGCATACTCTGCAATTGCTTCCAACTCTTCATCTACGGGAAATTTGTGGAGTTGAACGTAGTGCTCCATTTCATGCCCCAGTTCTATATGTGGAATAGCACTTTTTGTGTCAAACCACTGTCGGGTATAAGGGTTGTGTGCTTGATGTCTGGTTCCCCACATGGTCTCAAGGGTTTTGATACCATTTGGGAAACCAGAGAGCAAGCTCACAACCCCTATACCCAACAGATATAACTGAGGCATCAGATGTAGAGGTGGACGTAATTGCAGAGTATGCACTAATTTTCGATGAGAGAGAGATGCAGCAAAATTTGAACGCATGCACTAGTGTAACAGAAATGTTGACAAGAGAAGAGCAGTGGATGGCAATGTGGAAGAAATTTAACTTGCTGCGAGTCTCTTGTGAGTTTCATTATGAGAACATACAAACATTCCAAATACACATATTTGGGAAAACTCCTTCAGAAGCTTACATGGATACACATATTTAGGAAAAGTCATTTGGAAAACATATTTAGACCTTTCAAGTTTCAACACAGGACACAGATGAAAAGTTGTGTCTAATGTTTGCAAAGCAACCATGAGGGTAGTTGATGTCATTGGCCTCACATTGTTTGACATTATTGGAGAAAATGTGATGGGATTTCACGTGATGATATCACTAATTTTCATTTTCTAGCTTGTTTTTCTTGATATTCATAATTATATGAAAATGTTAGGATCACAAAGTATCTAGAGAAAAGTTGTTGTGTCTAAAGATACCATTGTTTGGATTTCACTAGTTAGACAATTTAACATAGACTTTTTGGACTATAAAATAAGGTTACATCAATGATAAATACATGGGCAAAACCATGAGTTCCCATAAACATGGAACCTAAAACCACCAATAACAGTACAGTCATATTTACCTAATCCCACCTTAACAAATTGACCTGATCCCCAAAAAAAAATTTTAAATTATTAATTAATTTCCTTCAACCTTCTTTATTTTACTCTTCCCTTAATCAGTTCCAATTTAAATTTATTATACATTTCCTTAATCCTATATTTGGTTGAATTTATTTTAATACGTTATTATAACCAAAATCTATTATTTCATTATTTTAATATGTTAATGCAAATAATTAAATTTTCTCTTTAATATTATTATTAATGGGACCATAATCTATTATTTTATTATTTTACACTCATTATTTAAATTAAACTAAATTAATCCTTCTTTCCATTTTACACTTTTGTAATATATTTTATTTTCTTAATGTTTTTTTATTGTAATTTAAATTAATTGGTTAAATATAATATTTTCAATATAATATTTTCTTAATTAACTCTCATTTATTTCTAAAAAATACTTTCGCTTATAATTACATATGATCATGTATTAATTGAGATGTTTTAAACAAGCCGGTGGGATTTATCTTGAGGACAAGATGAAATGATGAAGGAGAGGGTTTAAAAAGATGGAGAAAGGATCAACTAGCTAAATAACAACTAATTTGACTTAAGAGAAAAAAATATATAAATGAAATAATTTATTAAATCATTTTATTATTATGTTATATTTAATTTATTTTTAATTAGTTAATATTATAATATTTTATTATTATATTTTAGATATAATTAGGGTTGAAGAAGTTATTATTAACTATTATATAAATAAAATTTTGATCATTAAAGTATCTTTATTAAAAAAAAAAACTGTTGAGTCGAAAGGTGATTAAGAATAGTAATAATAATATCCAATTAGAAAGAAATATATATAAAAGAAATTATCTAACAATGACTCTATAATTAGATTTATAATATAATGTTTAAATTATTTTATTATTATATCAAATTCAATTTGGTTTGTTAGTTAATAAATATAATGTGTTTATTATTATATTTTTATTTTATTTGATGATGATGATGATGGTTCGTCACTTTGAGACCAATCTTTTCTTTATCGGACTAAAAAGTTATTTAGTTTCATTTAAGATTTTATTCCTATACTCAAAAGCTTAGAGAAGCCTCACTTGACTCACCATAATTTTGACATCTTAAAAGGCTAGGAAGATTAGTATTGCAACAAAGATTATGAAATTGAGCTCTAATGTGCTACGCGGGGCACTCTAAGAGGGAAGTAATTTTCATCCTCGATGTTCATATTCTCACGAGAGATGGGAAATTAGGGTTAATGTATTTATTCTTAATATTATATACTATAAATCCCCGGATGCGGGTGCCATATAGTTTCGGTGGGTGCACGGGCGACCATGTGGCTCACCACACGCACGCCCATGTGACATGACTGGGAAACCAGTAGCCTTAACTCCTCGTGTGGGCTGGGCTTCAACGCCCCCATGCGCCACCTCCATTCGACGTACTCCGCGTCACGTTTTCTCCCTCCGCATGATGATGTTGCCATTCCTTCCTCCCTTGGCTCCCACTGCTTGCTCTGCCTTCCCTGTGCTTGTGTGGCTCGGCATCCCTGGCTTCCAGCGCGAAGCCTGCGGGCTTCGTCTCTGTTTCGTCTCCATATCAATACTACGCATTACCTAAGGCCGCTAAGATTCCATGGCGCCAACCCGCAACGCAATCAGTAAGGGCGGGGGGAAGAGGCCTTCCTTCGCGCCCCCCTCTTTCGATGGATCTCCATCCGGATTTGAACCTTTCTACTGCATTGGGATATGGCGAACATGGCGCCCTCCTTCCCCGCTCCAACCTCGCCTCCCGCGGTGTTCTCTCGACCCTTCAGCCTTTGTCCTAAGCACTTCCCTAGCTCCGTGCTCCACCCTCCTCCTCTCGCTACAAGAAGAGAGCCCGCAAATCCACCATTGCCGCCGAGCCCGCCTCCCTCCCCCGCAAACCGAAAGCACCGCGCTCGTGAAGCCCGCTCAAGCTCCACTTCGAAAGACAATGATTTTGAGACGAAGGCGGAGCCGAGGCTCTTGGGGTTACTCCATTCGAGCTCCCCTCGATGAAAGAAGAGAGCACCTTGATGGCCGCTCGGGGACAACTCGCCGTTCATGCAGAGTTTGCGCAGCTGACACTTCGAAGGAAGGCCTCGACGTCCTTCTTCTCTACTCGAGCCACATGAAGAAGCGTACTGCTGCTCTGGTGCTTCTCGAATATGGATACATCTCGCAGGATTGTCTAAGAATCGCCTCCCCTCTAGCGACTCGCATGAAGACTCACCTTAGAATTTGCCCCTCGAATTTCGCTCGTTTACTAGTTTTTATGCTATCTATGCTTAGTCCTTTTTATATATTTTTGTATCAGTTGCTAAGGCCGGTTTCCCGAAAATGGGCACTCGTAATGGTTGGACTCTAGTTTTGGACAAAAGAGTGCTCTCACTTTATTCCCTCAACCCATGGATTCCTCCATGCCCGAGGATGAGAATTGTAACTCGGTTTGACTGCTTAATAGAAATAGTTTTACTTAGAAAAAATAAAAATATTATATACTATAAATATTTTCATTAATTTCATTAATATTATTAATTTAATTTAATATTATTAATTTAATTTAAGGTCAATGGCTTTTATCTATATATATATATATATATATATAAGGGATCAAAGAAGGGATAAAAAATAAATAGGGAAATCAAAAAAAGAGAAAAGATGCGAAGGGGCGCTAAAGCCAAACAACAACTAAGGATGAAGGGTTAGGATCCAACATCAACTAAATCATCTCTATTAATGTTACAGTGCCTTTTCTCGATTTCTAACGTTTCCCTTAACTTATCGTGATGAAAATGGTCAATCCTAGCAATAACCTTAGCTTCTTCGATGCAAATGTGACGTTTCATATTTTACGTGTGCTCTGCTAAGGCGAAAGGAGCGTGACCTACTATGCTTTAGCTCCGCCACGTGCTCATGAATCCTTTGATTAATGGAACGACCAATTTCACTCAATGTATGGAGCCCCCACGAGAGCAAGGAATTAGGTAAACACCTTTACCATCCCCCTGGGGCTTACTCGGGTCTTTAACCAACTTTAGAGAACTCTGAATAGTACCGAGGGACTTGAAAGTCGAGGAAAACATTATGTTTCTTAAGGATCCTACCGATCTTATCAGTAGTCCCTTGAATAAATGGGAGGGGAACCCTAGATAACCAAATTAGATATTAATTCTAATTTGACTTTCAACTAATTTATTGTTTTTAATATATATAGTTAACCCTTATTTCATCAGTATTATATTTAGTTTAACCAAATTCTATTTTTTTATTATTAATTATGTGATCTTTCTTTCCTCATTAAATTCATTAATATTAATTATTTTTGACTATTTTTATTTATTTCAATTTAAACTTAACTTTCTAAAATTAATTTATATTATTATTAATTAGCGTTCTTATTCTCTTTACACTCACTAGTCATATTCTTTCTCTATATATTTTTTGGTTTAACATTCTTTGAAACTTTATTATGAGTTTTTTTTGTCCCTAAAAATGGATGAAGTGTCTCTCAAAAACATGGGACATAGTATTCCAAAAAACTTCCTCAATATCTACACAAAAAAAGTGTTAATTTAATGTTTTTGGTGATAGAAGAAGCCCATGCCCATTTTGGTCCCTTCTTGATCCCTTGAGACGCCCGGAAAAATAAAAAATTAAGAACGCATTTTAATTTACCAATCCAAGTGCATAAAATTTCAAGATGGCTCGACATGTACATGGAGCTATAAGGCTATAACCTACTACAATATAATGTCGTCTCTTAAACCTTTAGTATTTATCATAATAACATGGGTACCGCTCCCAGCCATTGTAGAGCACGTACCCCACGCTCCCCTCGCTCCCGGGAGCTTGGGAGCTGGTAGGAAAACTTTAGCTTCAAAGGGTACTTTGGAGCTTTTCGAGAGCTTCACTACAACAAATTTTGACATTTCAAGTACCTATTTTAAGCAAATTTTTTACCGTCTTGGTGCCTATTTCTGACCGAGAGAAGGTACCATTTGTTTATTTTATAAGTGATACATGATAGGTCATGGGGTTGAACCGCATGTGCTCTATAAAGCAACAGAGATGTGGAGATGTAGCAAATGTTTGAAAAAAATATAGACAGCTGCTACTCATTCCTTAGCAACTTTCTATTGCAAATATTGAAGTTCAACAATTGCAAATAATTCTATTTTCTTGAAATCTATCTTGAAGCTTTAATGATAAGTTTCAACAAATTGCAATGATGGTCACAAAGAGAAAGAATAACATGTTAGTCACTTTCATTTATAAATTTCCAAACTTAATTTCGAAATTGAATATAATATAGTGTTGCATGAAATCACATAATAATCATGTAATAATAGCCCTTTTTTCGGTTTAGGAGTTCCGCATGTTTCTTCGCTAGCAAGGAATTTCATCGGCAAAAGTTGTTGATGGACTAATATTTTGATTTTTTTCTGCAATGTTTCAAAGTTCAATCTTTTACATATTTCATTGCAAGATGGAATTTAATTGGCAAGTTTTGGATGGAAAAAAATTAATTATTTTATTTTTATTTTTTGTATATACTAAATTTTAAACATATTTTATTATTGTCGCTCCCAACTTGATATTTCCCGTAAATTTGGGCAAAGCTTCTAGCCGTACCGTGATACTTGCTCTCCCCGTACCCAAAATACCTATGTACTTTTGAAACTTGTGCAACATACATATTTATACAATGAAAACCTAACCTTGAGTATTGTATATGGATATAACCTATTAAAATATAGTATTTTTTGGCCTATAATTTCTAATCCATACATTTACAACGAATTCAAAAGAAAGAATCAACTCATAACGACCAAGGTCATTCTCGAATCTAAAAATGCTAAAAAATAACATTAAAGGAACAATGATGTGGAAGTAAAATATCTGCTAAATAAATGAAAACACAATAGTTTCGAAAGGAATTTAATTGCCCCTCAAATTCCAAAAGCTATGAACTAATGCTTCGATAACTATTGCTGCAAAAATGAAATTTTTATGTTAAGGAATTGAAGCACACATGCAACTAAACAAAGAAATGAATAAAGTCCTACAGAAAATAAAGCCACAGATCACAAGAAGGGACACCACCAGCTAGAAGCACATCGCTTAGAGCCGGGCTACGTAATAATGAATATTATTGGGATGAATCCTCAACTACAAACACTAATTAAAGAGATGCAATCAAGAATCTATGTTGATATGTATTCCATTAATCTAGAACAAGCGATGAAAAGAACACAATATGCAGAGTATCAAATTCTTTGAGAATCTTCTCTCCAAAGATGAACCAAAATGGGTTGGTATCCAAGATATTTAAAAGCACGGGGCTTGGGTTGTTGGGGATTTCAACCAAATCCCAAAGATACCGTACAACTCTCAAACCATATTTTCTCCTAAAACTTATCTAAATATTCTTTAAAAACAACAAATTTCTATGAAGTTACTAACTAACATCATCTTGGGAATTTCTAAGAATTGCATTTGATTTTGATGGGTCCTCTTCTTGTTGGCAGTCCTCATTTTTTGGAAACTACACCACTTTTTGCTCCAGATTCTTCTACTCCATCAAAATCCCATCTTACACTCTTATGCTTGAAAATTCAAAGGATTTTCGTAGAAAGGTTCAAAATCTAAAATGAACTTCACATCTAGATTAATTCCACAGCAGAGATTCTAAACTAATTCCACAATCTATTTCCAATAATCTTTCCTTATACAAGGAATTCTATAGTAATCATTGAAATAGCACAAAAGCCTTGTTCCTACCGCAATTATTTATCAATGCATCAAATCAACATATTTAAACATGGATAGTTCATTCAATATCCCTATCAAAATTGACAATCAAATTTCCAAGAATTTTAAAGAAAACCAAATGGGTATTATCAGATGATTTAGCCTAGAAGAGGGTGTCTAATAGGTAAACAGGAGCTCGAGTGCTCATTAGAAAGGTAGAAACTAATCAGCAAAAAAGTACATACCCCAGGCTCATCAATAAGGTTAGTCACAATGTCAAACGTGTTCTAAATTAAATATGCACCAAGTCAAGAATAACTAACAACTAAATTGTTTACAACAACACACACCCCCCTGCTCAACTCACCGCCAACATTGACCTCGGGGTCCTAGCAACCAAATGAATGTAGAATCATTGAATTGAGCAAGTGAATAATCCTAAGATGTCAACTTAATAGGTTTCATTAAATAGAAATCATTCAATACATCAATATGGCTTTATTTTATACACCATTTAATGAATAATTTAACCAATGTTTCACAGGGACACGTAGGGTCAGGTATTTGGGGATGCTTTTCCCCATGCTCTTTTTTTGGGGAGTTTTAGGGAGACACAGGGGCATGCATTTCACTAGTGTGGGGGACGTGACTCCCCAAAAATGGTGCTTTTGGGCATCCCCTTTTGAGGGCGAATGCGTCCCCCCCTTGAATTTTTCTAATAACCCCCAATATTAAAAAAAAAAGAAATGAAATTTCACTTAATTAAAAACATAAAATAGAAATAAAAAATAAAACAAAACTTTAAAAAATAAAAATAAAATAAAACTAAAGTAAACAATAAAAAGTTACCTAGGTTAACTTACATATTCATTTCCCAAATTTTCTTGCCCATTTTCGATCTATTATTTCTTTTCATCGAGCTCTTCTTTCCTGCCATCAAGCTCCTCTCTCCTGCCGAGCGCTTCTCTCCGGCCATTGAGCACTTCTCTCCTATCAAGATGACCCCATTGGTTGGACGACCATGCAAGGGGATGATGCTCCAAAGATCCAACAACTTGTTATTCACTTATTGTCTCAGATTGCTAGTTCCTCTTCAACAAAGAGGAATTGGTCCAATTATAGCTTCATCCATCAAATCAAGATGAATAGACTTTCCTCTAGGAGAATAAAGAAGATAGTTGTAGTGCACAGTTCTCTACCTATTGCACATAGGAAGACACTGGAGTACAAGAGGGGACCGAGAACACAATGGGATATGGATCCAAAGGATAGTGCATAAATAGATGATGAGGATGGACTAGATGAGCTACAACATGGTTTGGTTGGATTTCCATTGGTTACTCAAGGGAGTGACTCTGAATCAAATAGCAACATTCCCATTGATGGTCCTGGTGACTTTATGCAACCAAGGGATGTTGAGGACCAATCATTGAGATTGAGTCCTTGATGTTGATTTTATTTTCAGTGTTCATTATCCATTTTTAGTTTTTAGTTTTAGATTTTGTATTTTGAAACTAGATATTGATGACCTTAGACTGATTCTTGACTCCTCACTCTTAACTATTTTTGAGTTTGAGACTTTTAGTTATATAAATATTGAATTTAGTAATTTACTATTTTAGTGTTCAAACTTCAGTATCTAGTATATAGTATATAGTTATACTAATATACTAGTTTCTTTTGCTTTCAATTTAGATTCTAGAATGATGAATGATGAATTTAATTATTAAATCAATTGTTAAGATTAACTTTTGACATGATCCGCATTTTCTAGAACATTGATACCCATATTCTATTAATTCACTTTAATTATTTTATTTTCCTAATTTTAGACTTAGGTTCCCTTTAAAAATAATTAATTATTTTAATAGAATACAATATGACGATTTCTGAGTTATCTAGAATACATGTGTCTAAGCCTCCTTGCAAATTTTGAGACTTAGAGCACATCTGATGCTACCCAAAATCAACATTCCCTCTTAGCGAGGAATGTGCTAGCAAAACACCCTTTGAGTACTGCTTTGATCCTATAGCATCTCCCTCTACGATGTTGATGACTGACACTGCTTCCCATCAACCCTGCACAAATGTTGCATCTGTATTGTTTCTGACACTTCCATTGTCAACACTGCGTCCAAACTACAACTCTCTCTGAATTCTACATCCGTGTTGTTGTTGAATCTGCCACTGCACTACATCATATTTGCTTACTGCCACTGAAAAACATCCAAAATTGGACAAGTATGATGCATCTCAGTCTCTCTGTTGTCCCTCTGAAGTTGTTGTGCTACTACTGGATTCTACATTGCGCCTTCCTCCATTGGCGGAAACTCTTCTCTGCATTGTTCAGACTCTGGCACTACTAACCACTGCGCTATCACCGATGCACTCCTCTGCATAACTGGCACCCATCCATCCCACTACTTATGATTTGGGCTCCTGCAACAAGGTATTGATATGAGAGGTGGACTCCTTAAGGATACTGCTCAATATTGTAGATCTCTATGTCTACAACTCCAAATCACCCTGCCTCCCTCTTGGAGGCATATGGACAATCATAGAAAATTCCTCCTCCTCTATCTTCACAACTCTGACCTAAGGATCATGCTTCTCATCCTTGTCCTTCTTTCTGAGAGGACATTGTGTGGCATAATGTCCCATCTTGCCACATCGGAAGCACTTTCTCTTTGAAAGATCCTTATTCCTCTTACATTTCTCTTGCTACCCCTTTGATGCAAGGGTCATATTCTCCTCTTCCTTATTTACCTTTGAACCACTGTTGTTGCCACCCTCAAGTTGACACTTGAGTAAGTCTCTCCTCAGCTGTTCTTGCTGAAGAGTTGTCCACATCAACTTCTAGTCTGACAAAATTTCTCTGCCTAGGATGCTCTAGACAAAGACTTTATATTATTCTGACATTGATTTGAGGTCCAATATGACCATATTTGTGGCCTTAGGAGTTGCTCCTACGACTGCCAGTTGAACTAGGTTTTCCTAAAGTTCAGATAGGAACAGATCAATACACTCTCCCTTTTGCATCCTGGTGGTCTGCATTTTTTCCTCTAGAAACATCTTTTACTACCCAGAAGATCCCTCATACAGTGTATTCGATGCTTCACACATCTCCCTAGTTGTCCCTTTGCTGGAAATGTGAGACAAAATGTGATCCTTCACTCCATTGAGGATTAGTATTTTGGCCTTTTCCATATTCTTCTTGAAATCCCCTAATGTTTTTACATCCATCGGTTCAGCCAGAGCACTGTGGATAAAGTTCTTGAGGTCATGCTCATCTAGAAGGAAGGAAACCCTTTCCTTCCAAATTACATAGTTAGAGGCACCCTTCAACTGGTCTTGGTCACGTAATCTACTGGTGGCCATCTCACCCAACAATAGTCAATTTGTTACCTCTAACCCTCTGCACAGTTGGATTTATGCATTCCCTGCTGGAGCAAGCCACAAAATATGCTACTACTGCATAGGAAATCTGGGCTTCTTTGGGCAAGAAACTCACTGAGGTCAGAAATTCCCAAAAATAACTTCCAGCTACTCTTCCTGATGTTGCACCAGTAATCGCTACTACACAAAAAAATGCATCCCTGCAGTTGTTGATCTGCATAGATCTACTACGCTACTCCCTCTACCTCGGATAAAAAAAAATCTAGAACAATCCTACCTCTCTTTCAGCTCACTCAAAGAGATATTTTCCATGCTAATCTAGCCCTCCTAGCTTGGACTGTGCACTTCACTGGGAAATCGATCTGTTGCTTACACAGCTCCTTGATCCCTGGTTTCTTCTACCACGTTGGATCTGTTTGATTTTTTCTTTGCTTCTCTTGCACTCAGCTTAAGCAAGCTCTGATACCATGTGAAAATTATGTAAACTGGAATCCTATTGCAGCAACTGGAAGATATTCACCTAATTTTTAATTGTAACTTAACAATTTATTTGCAGTTTCCTACGGAAAACATTGTATACATCTCACTGCAACCTACACAAATAAGTTGTGGAAGAAATACAAGTGCGGAAACAAAATTGAACAATAAAAGATCACACACACATCTGATACAATTATTTTTGGACCAATGTCCCTGAAAAAACCCAATGTGAGAAAAACGGTGTAGCAGATGAGGGTTTATATTATCATGTAGTAATTATTTCTAAGTACAAGTCTATGATTGACACTTCTATCAATTCATGCAAAGATATTGAAAGAAAATATATCATGAGACAAACCTCACTCCACGGGAACCTAGCACTAATCAGCATCCAAAATGGACTGCCCTGCGCTGCCTCTGCGTCATAGCTACAGTTTCCCTCTGTCTTTGTGTTGGTCTATATACTGGTTGGAAACTAAGACGTCCTGGCCTCCGTAAAATCACTTTGGGATCTGGTACTCACCCAACGTTGTCTCCTCAAAAAAATTGTGAATTTCCTTCAGCCTCTGTGTAGTGACTGCGTAAGCATTATGCCACTGGCTCTGCGTTCCTACTATGGTTCTCTCTATCTCTGTTTTTATGCATTCTCCATCTCGGGAATGCTTCCAACCGGAATTATTGCCCCTCTGCGGAATATATTTTGATCAAAGTTTCTCCATGAGAAGTGCTCACTAAAGAAATCAATCTCTGATCTTTTTTCCATATTGTCAAATGTAATTTCCAAATGACCCTTCAAGCCATTATTATAGTCTTCTTGTTGAAACTTCAATGACCTAGATTAGATCTCTAATCAATGGCTAAGATTAAATTTTGATTTGATCCACTTTTTCTAGAACAGTCACACCCATATTCTATTAATTCGCTTTAATTATTTTATTTTCCTAAGTTTATAGTTAGGATGATTTTAAAAATAATTAATTATTTTAATAGAATACAATCTAGATGTGTTAATCATGGTTGTCATTGATGTCAATATGGCTTTGACTGAGATGTCAATATTCTTAAGATGTCTGGTTCCAGATGATGATGTCTTGCCCTAAGAAGTTTCCATGTGTATGGTTGGTGATGTAGTCCTTAAGTTCAAGCCCATGATGTGAAGAAATATACTTAATGAAGCCATACTTTTGATGATGTTATACTCTTATATGACCACACTTAATGATGGAGTTTTATGAATATTGGAAGTCTAAGTGATGACGTGATTGATGATTGAAATAAACCTTCCTAATGATACTGCCTATAACATAACCTGCACCACTATGCAATACACTCATTGTTGATGTGCTACCATGATCCTATGATGAAGATGTTAAAAAATTAAGAATCCAAAACCACGAAGAAGCCCAACAAGAGAAGTCTGTCTGCCCTACCTCAAATTATGCACTAATTAATGACCATTTACATTAAAAAAAATGTGTATTTACTATCTTAGAGGAAACCTCTCAATTTTATACCTATGCCATCCTTTAGAGCATAATTTTTCCTTTCCAATGAGCTATTACTTGGCTCGAAACTCCAAATAGTTTGAGGGATATTTATTTTTTAATTTAAGGAAATTAACTCTGACATTGAGCCGACCTATGCTCAAGGAGATATGTCAACCTCCCTCTAAAGAGTTACATACCCTCATTCCAATTGAAAACTAATATAAATAGGAGTTTGGACTCCTCATTTTAAGCATATTTTTTGATGAATATTTCAGAGAAAATGCAGTGAGAAGACAAATAAATTACAAGAGGCTGAGGAGAAAGAGTTTTAGGGTTAATTCAGTGATTGGGTCATCTATACACCTACAGGACTAGGAAAACATAAGATCAAACATCTTATTGGGTAATATACCTATGTGGACAGTCTTCTAAAAATAGAACTCATACATGTTTGAGTACCCAGAGTAACACCTTCCTACCTCACCACTGTTTCTGAGTTTAGATTGTTGGACAGAACTGTGACATGCTATAGGAGCTCGTTTTTCAAACATTAAGTTCAGACCTATGGCATAACCTGAGGTATTTATCTGTAACATACATATGGCACAATAGTTCAGATCTGTGAGAAATTCAAACTTGTTCCTTTGAAGTTCGACCTTGCAAATTGATCATAATTTGTTGAAAACTATGGTTGGTAATTGAGCATCCTTTGAGGGTAGAATATTGGAGACTTTTTGGAGCAGCCTATTGATACCTTTGAGAGAAAACTCAAGGAGCAGCCTTGCAAATTTCATGTAGTAGTTGTTGGAATTTTGTTGTTGTAGCAGACTTAGTCTTGTTTGAAACCTGATTGAGATTTGAGTATTAAAGTTAGAGACCTTGAAAAACTGTTTGGAAAGGACCAACATAGTTGGTGACCTCTTGAAGCATATTTTAAAGGCTTATTGTAGAAGTATATTAGAGCAGTCTTGAAGGCATTTTTTGGAAAAAATTAAAAGCCTTAGAGCGACATGGTGTGGACATCTTGAAACCGGCCTAGAAGCCTAGGAGAAGACTTGGGTTGAAAACTACTTTGGAACATTGTCATAATGACAAATTGAAGGATTATTTTTGAACTTGTGAAGACTTGCTTTGAAGGCTATTCTTGGTATAGCTTATTTGAACATGTTTGAGAGCAGTACATCAAACATTTCTTTGAAGACTTCTTGAAGCAAGTCTCGAAGAGAAAACTATCGAGGCTTCTTGATGGAAATTACATCTTGAAGAAGAATTGGAGTAGTTGGGATATTCTTGAGCAACCTATTGAATAATTTTCTTGGGACAACTGATTGAAGACATCTTGAGGCATCACCAAGCATTGATTGAATTCTTGGAGACACCCTTGGAGACCATGATGCATTGAAGCCATCATGAGGTGACCTTGAAGATTATGTTTAGGTACCATGAAGAGAAGTGGAGACACCTTCATGTGAAGAACATGGTTGTCATTGATGAAATGGCATGGAGACTAAGTGAGGATATAGTTGAAGATTGTCAGGGCTCGTTGAAGAATACATTGGGAGTCGTAAAGTATAACCGAATATATCTTGACGAATTGAAGTAGGAAGTTGGAGCCTTAGGGAGACAAGGTTGGTGCCTTGGAATATAGGGTTGGAGCGCTAGAGGATTGGAGTCCTTAAGAAACCAGGTCAGAGCCTGTACCAAAGATAGGGTTAGAGCCCTTGAGGTTGGTGCCTCAAAATTGACAAGGTTGGAGCCTTGAAAGTCCAAGTCGGTGCTTGGAAAAATACAGGTTGGAGCCTGGAAGATTGGAGTCTTCATCTAGCTTTGGAGCCCTATTGTAGAAATTTTTGAATCCTATACTTTATGTAGAAATTATTACTGTTAATTCGGTTATGCTCCTCCTACTTAGATAAGTTATTAACTGAATAAATTCAAGTTAAAATTGAAGCAAAACACATAACAGGACTCTACCAATCCAGATCTATAATAAGCACATGCACGCATTGACAAAGTGACACAGTTATTTCTTGACAAATAGTCCCCAGAAAAACCCAAGGTGGGAAAACCGATCTCTGGCTATTGGAGGGTTCTATTATTAAGAATATTTCTGAATACACAAATCTGGGTTTCATATCTGGAAAAACTAACAAAGAAAACACTAGATCTACAACTCTCTGGCTGATCTAGGGCCAAAATAATGATTGGTCTACACCCTCAAATGGGATTTATAGAACTCAGCTAAGATTAAGGCCTAGAAACCCCAGCGTTGTCCCTAAAATGCACTGCGTTAACCTCTGAAGCCCCTCAAAGCCTCTGCGTCAGCCTTGTATGGCCTCCAAACCCTCATCGCTACTCCAGAAGGGACTGCGTTACCCCAGAATGGGTGACACAGTCATTACACTGCCCCTAAGGGTCTCTGCATAACCCTTGAAGGGTTTCCTGGAAATTACGTTGTCCTTGTTGCTGCTACTGCTGTTGTTGCCTTCCTTTGCACTATCCTTGAGCTGATCTCTTCTCTGCCTCACGTGTATTCTAGACCCTGGGATAAGATCATCCCCTTGGTCTAAATCCCCTCTCTGCAGCTGAAATACTTCTGAGTGTTCTTAGAAAACCCTTCCCTAGAATATCAGCTTAGATTTCGTGCTCTGCCTCTGTGTATATTTACAAATGACCCCAAACCCTTCCTTTATACTTTTCTCATTCACAAATCAACGACCAATATTAAATCTTTAATCAATGGTTAAGATTAAAATAAAGCTTGATCTGTGTGAATTAAGGCAATTTCTTCACATGTTTAATTAAATTTAGTTTAATTATTTTATTTTCCTAAGTTTTAACTTCGAAAATACATTAAAACAATTAATTAATTTAATATCTCCTAAACCAGATGAAATTTCCCAAATCCATTTATGGGTCTTGTAGATCAAGTGAACTCTAGTCCTTCCTTAAAATTTGGGACCTAGAGCACAATTGATGCTACCCCAAATACACAAAATCTCAACACTCCCTCTTAGCATCAAGGGTGTGCTTTAGCAATACATCACATTATGCATTAGATGACTTTGAGTATTGGTTTTGTGTTGCTAAAGCTTGGCCTGCTTCCACTCAACTCTGCATTATTGCTTCCATTCTGTACTACTGCCCATAACTCTTCCACTGCCACTACAACTTCTGTACTGTAGCTCCCTCTCAGTATGTTGAATCTGTGCTACTCATAGCACTGCCACTGTTAATCTAATGCACCGCAACTTCAGTTTTTGAGAGAAACAACTGAATCTCCTACCCACTCTTTGACAGAAAAGTCAGATGGGTTGCATCGTCATCACTGAAGCTCCATAGCCTACAGATCTGTGCTGGCATCTAAATAATGATGCACAACTACAACTCTGCCTGCGTAATCAGACTCCCTCTGCACTACTGAAGTCACATCAGCACCTTGTGCTGAAATATATTACGTTGCTGTTGCACTGTGATGTCCCTCTAAAGCTCTCTATGTTGCTGCAACTCTGCACTGCGTAAGAAACACTACTATGCAATGCTGAAGTCTCATCATCCTTTGCACTACTATCACTTCTACGCTACTACTGCTTTGCTTTGCATTGCTCCTTCCATCCTTTAGATCTGCCTTTACTTCTGCCTCATCTGTGATCTATGCACCCACTGCTCCACTTGTCCCGCTATTGTCTTAAGGCTGTCGTAGCTCGCTTGTGATCCAAGAGATGAACTTCTCGAGGATCCCACCTTACTTCTATGTAGCTCCTCTACATATCCATGTCACCCCACCTCCATGGTTCATGAGCACTCATGGCTACATCATCTCCTGACCCATCATCTGCCACAGCTACCTTGGAAGAAGATGCTTCCTTCTCCTTTTTCTTCTCTGGACAATGGCTGGAAAAATGTCCCATTTCACCACACTGGAAGCACTTGATCTTTGAAAGATCCTTCTTCTTCTTCAACTACTTCTTTGATGCCAAGGTTGCATCTTCCTCATATTCCTTCTTTACTTTTCTCATCGCAGGGCTATACTATCTCTTGGTGAATCTGCGTAGTTATTTTTTCCATAGGATTGACCACAAGTTGTCCCAATCTGGGAGGTCCTCTCTACCCAAGATACTTTGGAAAAAGGTTTCTCACTCATTCGTGACTGCATTGAGGGTAGTCTTGATTATCACTACATCATCTACAGTAGCACTCGTTGTGATCAGTTGATCCCTGATTTCCTGTAGTCTGAAGAGGAAGTGTTCCATGTCTTCTCCCTTGGTCATCATGAATGACCTCATTTGGGCATCCAACAACATTTTCCTTTAGACAGACTTTCCCTCATACAGGGAATTTAAGGCCTTCCACATCTCATTAGCTATCTTCTTCTCAGCTATGTGTGGTACAATATGGTACTTGATACTATCCATTATTAGACGCTTGGCATGCCCAAGAGCTTCCTTATGCTTCTGTAGGAGATCTGCATCTGTCGGTGTGGCCAGAGTATTCTCTGCATGGTCTCTTAGATCATATGCCTAAAGGACAATTGGGATCCTTTCTTTCCAAACCAAAAGTTTGAGAGGCCCTCTAGCCTATCCTGATCATGTAGTCCATGAGGATCCATCTACTCAAAATGTGTTGGAAATTCCTTTTCTCTTTGCTAGAGAAATGGATCTAAGGCCCTTGGTGAAATAGGTGCCTTCTTCTCCCTCTAACACCTAATTTTCCTCCTTGGAAATCTACCAAATCAACTATGATTCAACCATTCTTTGATCCTCTAATCAAACTGAAAGTTCACTTTGGCAAGAAACTCTCTGAGAAGTTGATCTCTTCCCAATCTTTGTCACTTGTGCTAAGGCTAAAAATTTGAAAACTTTATAATTTTAACCCCACCAACTCTTCTGAATTTCTGCAGCTTTTCTGTAGTCTATTCTGGATATGACAGATTCAGATCTGAATCACATTGGTTGGCTTAAGACCAAACCATCGATGTTTATGAGTTTCCTCTCCACAGTAATTGTGTGGGCTTGTTAGGACACAGCGCTGGATAGTGTCACCCTTCCCTTTGTGTGAATCTGCTCTTGAAAATTGTGTTGTCCCTTCAAATCTGTGTTTCTGCTACTTTCTATAGCTAGATCCTTCATATTCTTCTATTGGTGACCCTCCTAGATCTATAATTGCTATGATACCATGTAGAAATTTCTGAATCATATACTTTATGCAGAAATTATTATTGTTAATCCGGTTATTCTCCTCCTACTTAGGTAAGTTATTAACTTAATATATTCAAGTTAAAATCGAATCAAAACACATAACAGATCTCTACCAATCTAGATCTAGAATAAGCACATGCACACATTGACAAAGTGACATAGTTATTTCTGGACAAATAGTCCTCGGAAAAACCAAAGATGGGAAAACTTGTCTCTGGCTACTAGAGGGTTCTATTATTAAGAATATTTTTGAATACAAAAATTTTGGTTCCAGACCTAGAAAACCCGACAGAGAAAACATTAGATCTATAATTCTCTGGCTGACCTAGGGCTAAAATAATGATTGATCCACACCCTCAAACGGGATTTATAGAACTCACCCAAGATTAGGGCCTAGAAACCCCAGCATTGTCCCTGAAATGCACTGCGTCAGCCTCTGAAGCCCCTGAAAACCTCTGTGTCAGCCTCTGATGGCCTCCAAACCCTCAACGTTGCTCCAGAAGGGATTGCGTTACCCCAGAATGGGTGATGCAGTCACTATGCTGCCCCTAAGGGTCTCTGCGTAACCCCTAAAGGGTTTCCTAAAAATTACGTTGTCCTTGCTAATGTTGCTACTTCTTACTTCCTCTGTGCTTTCCTTGAGCTGATCTCTTCTTTGCTTCTTGTGCATTATAGACCCTGGGATAAGATCATCCCCTTAGTATAAATTCCCCTCTCTGTAGCTGAAACAATTCTGAGTATTCTTATCAAACCCCACCCTATAATCTCATCTTAGCTTCAGTGCTCTACCTCTGTGTATTTTTACAAATGACCCCAAGCCTTTCCTTTATAATTTTCTCGTTGACAAATCAATGACCAAGATTAAATATTTAATCAATGGCTAAGATTAAAAGAAAGATTGATCCGTGTGACTTAAGACAATTTCATCACATGTTTAATTAAATTCACTTTAATTATTTTATTTTCCTAAGTTTTAACTTAGGAAATACATTAAAATAATTAATTAATTTAATCTCTCCTAAACCAAATGAAATTTCCCAAATCCATTTATGGGTCTTGTAGATTAGGTGAACTCTAGTCCTTCCTCAAAATTTGGGACCTAGAGCACAACTGATGCTACCCCAAATACACAAAATCTCAACACCTATATCATTATTGTACTTTAATCACTGTAAAAGAGACATTAATAAAAGTATGTATTTCATCATTGTTCATTTTGTGTTCTAAATATAAATGATCTAACTGGTAAAATTAAGAATTGAAAAGAAATATTGATTCACCCCCCTCTCAGTATTTCCAACAATTGGAATCAGAGTCAGTACCTTCACTCAAAGCCTAACAGCTTCAAGGTTTATCATTAGAACACAAATGGCAAATAAAATGAAGAAAGTTTCCAATCCTCCTAAAGATGTGTCCTCCTCAACCATCGAAATTGAAGTCAATCAATTTGTGAAGGCTCCATTGTTCAATGGAAATTTTGATATATGGGAGGAAAGAATGAGGAATTTCTTGAAGAGTCAAGGAATTGAAGTTTGGAAATTAGTGATTACTAATGACACAATGGACAAAGAATCCAAGGAGTAAAATACAATAGCAATGAAAGAAATTTTGAATGGGTTACCATAATCTGTGAAGGCCAATTTTGAAAAATGTTCGTCAGTAAAAGTCATATGGGACAAACTTCATGATCTTCACTCAAAAGGAGCATTGACAATGATCTCTAGTCAAGAAAATGATGGAAAACAAGAAAGAAGTCCAAAATCCATCAAGGAAGCTGAAGATAAGAGAGATGACAACAAAGCTAAACAAGACCTAGAAGATGAAGAGAACAAAGAAGACTTTGAATAAGATCTCTTGAATAAACTTATGGCTTCCATGGAAGATATTAACAGTTTGAAAAAGGAAAATTAGGAACTTAAGAAGAAATCGAAAGATGGTAACCAAGACAAGATAATGAAGGAAGTTGACTTTGTCAAGCTTCAAGTACAAGAAAGAGATGAGGAGCTAGCCAAAATTAAAAAGGAATTTCATCAAAACAAAAGAAAGCATTATGAATAGGTCATATCTATGACAAATCGATTGGATAAGGCAAAGAAAAGGGAAGAAAATTTGTCAAGCCACTTTGAACAAAGACTTAAGAGCTTGAACAATCTTGAAGTAGAGATTGGTAAATACAAGGAAGAGGTCTCCTCTCTTAAATCTCAACTAGAAGAAAAGGATGAAGAAATCTTCAAACTAAAATCAAACATCAATCTTCTCAAGGCCGAAACATGTGAAGCTACAAGAATAAAAGAAGAAATGGAGAGCAGTCTAGCAAAGGAGAATGAAGAAATATTCATAATGAAATCAAATATAATTTCCCTTAAAATTGAAGCACATGAAGAAACAAGGATGATGGAATAAATGAAGAAGATGCTAGTTATGAAAGATGAATATTGTGAAAAGTTGAAAGGAGAAATTGTCTTTCTTAAAAAGAAAGTTGACTTGTTGAATAATAACTTGAAAATCTCTCAAACCTTAGATGACATCCTAAGTCATCAAAGGTCTCTACTTGCTAAATCAAGTCTTGGCTATGCAGGTGAATCCTCAGGAAAGAATGATAATTCTTCAAACAACAAACATGTGAGGAACATAGAAAGAAATGTTGATGCTCCCAGTTCCAGCAAAGGCATGGAGAAGAATCAAGACAACAACGGAAGAAATTCTACTCCAAGGAGACCTGCAGATGATTTCAAGAATACAAAAGGAAATGAATATCATCAAAGAATCCCAAGGAAAAAATAATTTAGAAGTACATCAAGAAAAACTCCATCTCCGAGGTACCAAAGTATATTTCTTGGTTATTGCTATTCTTGTACAAACTTTGGGCACATGGAAAAATATTGTAGGGAATATCACAAAGACAAATATAATGGTCCCTGTCAATCTCCTAGAAGAAATTTAGCAAGAATAAGTCATGATTTCTCATTCATGAACAAGATGGATTGCTTCAATTTCCATAACATTGCACATATGTCATGTGATTGTAACTTGACTTGGGTTCCTACACAAGCTAGAACCATGACAACCAAGCCAGAAAAGAAATTTACACTAGTATGGAGAAGGAAGCAAACTAAAAGTTTCTTGAGCACTCCAGCCAACAACCCATGTTGTTGATTTGATGAAGACATCCTTGATATTCCAATTGTTTGATGATGAGACTATGCCAAAAAGGAGACCATGCATACAATTAGGAAGAGTTTTGTGATTCCTGAGTTTTCTTGCAGAAGTTATCTGTGAATGGGCCCTATGAAATCTTTGATGAATCACCCATGGAAATTCATCCTTTGATAGATCATCTCTCACGAGCAGCCCCATTGAAGAACATGATTCCTATATTGAATTCTTCCACCCGATCACAAGGAAGCAATATTTCTTGAAGCTAGAGGAGTTTATGCAGGCAGGGGGATTTGGTTCATCAAAAGAATAAATAAAAACACATCTATCGTGGACCATATTTCTAGAAGAAAGAGCACCATGACAGGGGGAGTAACATACCTATGAAGGACTACTATTCATGAAGAATAGAAGCATCTTGACAAGGGGAGTACTTGATCACCACGTTTGCCATTGATGTCAAAGGGGGAGAAAATGTTGGAAGGGCAAGAATATTTCCATCTACGACAAAGGGGGAGATTTTTAATCAAGGTTTCCATTAATGTCAATATGGATTTAACCTAGATGTCAATATTCTTGAGATGCCTAGTTCCAAATGATGATGTCTTGCCCTAAGAAGTTTCCAAGTGTCTAATTGGTGATCTAGTTCTTAAGTACAAGCCCATGATGTGAATAACTATACTTAATGAAGCAATACTTTTGATGATGTTATACTCTTATATGACCACACTTAATGATGGTGTTTTATGAAGATTGGAAGTCTAAGTTATTACATGATTGATGATTGAAAGAGACCTTCCTAATGATATTTCCTATTATATATCCTACGTCACTATGTAATACACCCATTGCTGATGTGCAACCATGATCCAATGATGAAGATGTTAAACAATGAAGAAGCCAAAAACCATGAAGAAGCCTAACAAGAGAATCATGTCTTCCCTACCTCAAATTATGCACTAATTAATGAACAGTCACATTAAAAAATGTTTTTTACTATCTTAGAGGCAACCTCTCGATTTGATACCTATTTCATCCTTTAGAGCATAATTTGTACTTTCCAATGAGCTATTACTTGGCCCGAAACTCAAAATAAGTTGGGAGATATTGATTTTTTAATTTAAGGAAATTAACTCTGAGATTGAGTTGACCTATGCTCAAGGACACATGTCGACCTCCCTCCAAAGAGTCACATACCCTCATTCCAATCGAAAACCTGTATAAATAGGATTTTGGATTCGTCATTTTAAGCACATTTTTTATGAATATTTCAGAGAAAATGCAGTGAGAAGACAGAGAAATTATAGGAGGTCGAGCAGAAAGAGTTTTAGGTTTAATTCAGTGATTGGGTCATCTATACACCTACAGGACTAGGAAAACAATAGCTTAGACATCTTATTGGGTAATCTACCTATGTGGACAGTCTTCTAAAAAGAAAACTCAAACTTGTTTGAGTGCCCAAAGTAACACCTTCCTACCTCACTATTGTTTCTGAGTTTGGATTGCTGGATAGAACTGTGATAGGCTACAGGAGCTCATTTTTCAGACTTTAGGTACATACCTCTGGCATAACCTGGTGTATTTATCTGCGAAATTCATACATGTGGAACAATAGTTTAGATCTATGAGAAATTCAGACGTGTTCCTTTGAAGTTTGACCTTGAAAATTGATCATAATTTGTTGAAAACTGTGGTTGGTAATTGAGAATCCTTTGAGGGCAGACTATTGGAGACTTTTCTGAGCAACCTATTGATACCTTTGAGAGCAAACTCAAGGAGTGTACTTGCAAATTTCTTGTAGAAGTTTTTGGAATTTTGTTGTTGTAGAAGACTTAGTCTTGTTTGAAACCTAATTGAGATTTGAGCATTAAAGTCAGAGACCTTGAAAAACTATTTGGAAAGGAACTATTGTAAAATGTAACTAGGTCGGTCTTCATGATGACTATGTAATTATGAAAAGAAGAAGACAATGATAATAAAAAATGTATTTTTGTCTCATGGGTTTCATGAGCAATATTTTATGTAGATATTCTTTTTCCTTAATGTCTATTAGGTTCCTGTCTTTTAGTATAGGATTAAGTGTCAAAGTCATGAAGGATCCAGAACTTATAAAGAAGCTCATAAAAGCCCTCCAAAAGTATTGGAAGACAAGCTGAAAATATGGCGGAAACAACCTTCAAACAATTTTGGAATATATGAGAAGTAATACCTTATAAAAAGTCAGAGAAGATAAACTTCAAGTCGACCTAAATTGAAGTTATAATGTCGGCCTAAGTATCAAGATGAATGGTCAGCCTAATAGTTGATCTGTCTCCTATATATATATATGTCTGTACTATGACTCATTTGGTGAACATTATTGCAGATCTGTCTGAGGTTACATAACATCTAAAAGCTGTGGATATAAGGACAAGTTTAGTACAGATTGAAGTATAATTTGCGAAAGGAACAGTGCAGATCTGAAGGAAAAAGCGAAGTTTGAACGTCTGAAGGTAAAAACGAAGTCTGAAGGTAAATCCGAAGTATAAATCTGAAGTGTTGTAGGTAATCCCAAAGTGCTGAAGGTAAATTCGAAGTTCTGAAAGTAAATACTAAAAGTTGAAGGCAACTGAAGTGCTGAAGTGCAGATCTAAAGTGTAATGTAAGGAAGGTAAATCTGTAATTTACCTTCCTACAATAAAAGTATTACTTCTGCATAAATATTTGTATCCTATGCATTTTGATAATTTACTTGATGAAAGATTAACTAAGTAGAATACATAAGCAAACAAGCTCACAAGTAGTTATCAAGAAGAGAATTTATAACCCCTCCAAATTCTCAACATGGTACCAAAGCTAAGGTGACGGTTAAGGAAGGGCATCTAATTCTCTGATATTTCAGGAGTAAATTGTAGTTCGAATGTCACAGTTTACAATTCATATCATCCTCAGAAAATCTTGGGCTAATTTTAGAAGTGCTTTCAGGTCGGTGGAATCACAACAATGCTCTCGACATACCTAGTCCAGATCACAGTGAAAATACTAAACAGGATTTCGGTGACATGTTACAGCTTGGTTCTATGCTACTTCAGGTCCAATCAATAGTGAAATAATAACGATGCTACCTCAGTAACATTCCATAACAGTCACACGTTTTGATGTTATATGTTGGTGTTGTCACATATAGTATCGATTCTATCTTAAAGGAAAGATTTCAGTGACACAATAATACCTCGGTATTTTGACAAGAAGTAAAAAGTGATCTCATTTCTCTCACAAAATAAGTACTTGGCAATATAATTGCAAGGAGGTCTAACCACAAAGAAAATCTTGATACAATCTCAGTTATGTCATAAAGGAAGAAGGCTAGAATACTAAAAGGAATTGCCTTTAAGGCAAGTTACCTCTCATTAAAGCAAGGATCCTGTCCTTGTCCTCAAAGAATATCATCCAAAGAGAAAACACTAACACATCTATTCTCCACTGCCATCGAAGAAATCAAGCTGAAGACTTTATCTTCACTTATCAAGTAATTATTTTTCATTCTATAATCAATTTTTGTTAAATGACTTTATTTTTGCTGGGAGATCTATGAGCTGGTTGGGCTACCAAGAATCCTTGCATAAGGAGGATAGTCACAGCCATCAAAGAAAGTAAAGTCATGGAAAGTCTATAAAGGTCAAGATTTATATGATTACATGGAAAGGGATAGAAGGGCTCAAAGGATTCTTATGGAATTAGTCAAAGTCCTTACATCCCTCTGTCTATGAAGAATTGGAGACATCAAGAGAATACATGATAAGATGAAAACTATTCTATGCAATAAATTAAGGTTATGTCACTTAAACCCGATTTTCACAAAATTGAGATATCAAAGAATGAAGGGATATATTCATAAGATCTCAACTATGAGATCTGTAAAAGATGATAGACAATAAAATTACCTCATTCAACTTGTGGTCTCTATGGTAGATGGAAAAAGACAAATCTAGGGAAAAAATTTTGTAGGATAAAAGCTCAAACATTTGTTGAGGAAATGTGGAAAGACTTATGGACATTACAAGAAAGATGGTCCTGAAGGGACAATCCCAATAGAAGAAAAAAAGGAAGCCCATATCATCGAAAAGAATGGAGGAAGCTGAAGAAAATAAGTTCAAGGAAAATCACGCAAACTTATGAATAAGCAATTATTTTCTGTTGGATATATGATAGGAAGCAATGTAGCATCCTGATCTAAGCATGGCAGGAATTCCTGGTGAATCAGCTCCAGGAAAATCTCTTTGACAAAATTTAAGAAAGTATTCATCAAAGAGCAAGGGTCATCATAGAAACATACTTCTGGTATGTGATGACATATTGATGAAACAAGCCAAGGGAATGAATCTATTCATTCCTAAAAATTTCTATAGGATGAATCAAGGGAAAAAGGGTAAAGAGGTATGTATATATTTATATACTAACATTTTATGCTGTGAATTCATGTCATATGGTTGCAGGTAATGAACTTCTGTATTTAGAATTATGATCTATGGAGGATTATCTCTAAGTACACGGACATATGAAATCAACATAATATGTCCTCATGAAATGTGAGGTGGTTGTATATGAACAAGAAACTAGAAAGGTTATAAGTCCCTAAAATGTGCAGAGAGGAAGAGATCATGAAATGCAACTATGTCAAGATGTGACTAAGAGATCTCCTAGAAAGATATGTAGACTCTGACGAAAGTATGGTAAAGAAGAAGACCTTTGGCAAAAAGCATATCATTAGGAGATGTGTCAATCTGTATGAAGGAAGCTGATGCCTACAAGAATATGTCACGATGAAAGATCATCACTAAGGTAACTTTTGTTCTAAAAGTTAATAAGAATATTTTTATCTGCATGAATCTATGTGGGGCTGCTAATCATGAGAAAGGATGTATGATCCTTGGAAATGATTCGAAGGAAAGCAGCATGACATAACAATGGACCAGAGAAAGGAAGTCTGATGAATCACTCTGATAGCTAACATGACTCCAGATGAAAGTGATGGATGATCTGTGCCCTATGAAGCTAAAAGTTGGAGATTCCTCAATATCGAAATACATGACATCGAGAACAGGAATTCTTCATGAGCAGCTGGGTGTCTCACTATTGTTGCTAGCGGTCCTTGATTAAGAGGGATCCTGATGGTAAGTTTCTTACTTGGAAGAAACTTGGTAATTCCTAAGGATGAGCTTAGGTACATTATTTGTATAAGAATGAGTACATTCCCTTGTGGAATAAGGTCCTCCCTGGGAGGGAGAGATGGACACATCATTATGGTCTTGGGAAGATAGAATGGAGGATTAGGTAATCATCTGGCATTCGATACTCTATGAGAATGTGGTATGGCATTCAAGATAAGAGTAGTCAAGGATCAATATTCTTTGAGGGCTAGCTACCCAAGAGAAGAATATTCCAGGAAGGTCATACTTTGGGAACACCCGTGTGGAGTATGTACCTTGGAGAGACAATGACGAAGGTGTTTATAAGTCATGTGTCTCACCAACATTGAAGCCCATTGTCTCGTTGAAGAGATGGGGTTGTCAGTCAAGGCCTTGCACTAGTAAAATTTTGGTTGAAATGATGCTATGCAGATGCGATTACCAATCTGATTTTTCTTATGAAATTATTTAGTTCAAAAATGATCATGTAACTATATGAATACCTCCCTAGTTAAGAGGGAGTGTTGTGAAATGTAACTAGGTCAGTCTTGATGATGACTATGTAATTATGAAAAGAATAAGATAATGATAATAAAAAATTTATTTTTGTCTCATGGGTTTCATGAGCAATATTTTATGTAGATAGACTTCTTCTTGATGTCTATTAGGTTCATGTCTTCTAAGTATAGGATTAAGTGTCAAATTCATGAAGGATCGAGACCTATAAAGAATCTCACAACAACCCTCCAAAAGTATTGGAAAACAAGATCAAAATATGGTGGAAACAACCTTCAAACAACCTTGCAATATACGAGAAGTAATACCTCATAAAAATTCAGAGAAGATAAACTTCAGGTCGGCCTAAATTGAAGTCATAATGTCAGCCAAAGTATCAAGATGAATGGTCGGCCTAATAGCTGTCTGTCTCCTATATATATATGTCTATACTGCGGCTCATTTGGTGAACAGTATTGCGGATCTGTCTGAGGTTACATAACATCTAAAAGTTGTGGATATAAGGAAAATTTCAATACATATTGAAGTATAATTTGTGGAAGGAACAGTGCAGATCAGAAGGAAAAAGTGAAGTCTGAAGATCTGAAGGTAAAAACGCAGTATGAAGGTCCGAAAGTCTGAAGGTAAATACGAAGTATAAATCGGAAGTGCTATAGGTAATCCCGAAGTGTTGAAGGTAAATTCAAAGTGTTGAAAGTAAATACTAAATGCTAAAGGCAAGTAATGTGTTGAAGTGTAGATCTGAAGTGTAATGTAAGGAAGGTAAATCTATGATTTACCTTCCTACAATAAAAATATTGCTTCTGCGTAAATATTTGTGTCCTATCCATTTTGATAATTGACTTGATGAAAGATTAACTAAGAAGAATACATAAGCAAACAAGCTCACAAGTAATTATCAAGAAGAGAATTTATAACCCCTCCAAATTCTCAACAGGAACAACTAGTTGGTGACCTCTTGAAGCATATTTTGAAGGCTTATTATAGCAGTCTGTTAGAGAATTCTTGAAGGCATTTTTTGGACAAAACTAGAAGCCTTAGAGTAGCATGGTGTGGAAATATTGAAACCGTCCTCGAAGAAGCTAGGAGAAGACTTGGGTTGACAACTACTTTGGAACATTTTCATAACGAAAAATTGAAGGATTATTTTGAAACTTGTGAAGACTTTCTTTGAAGGCTAATCTTGGTATAGCTGATTTGAACATGTTTGAGAGTAGTACATCATACATTTCTTTGAAGACTTCTTGAAGCAGGTCTTGAAGAGAAAACTATCAAGGATTCTTGTTGGAAATTACATCTTGAAGAAGAAATCGAGTAGTCTTGGGATATTCTTGAGCAACCTATTGAAGACATTTCTTGGGACAATTGATTGAAGACATCTTGAGGAGTCACCAAGCATTGATTGAATTCTTGGAGATACCCTTGGAGATCATGATGCATTGAAGCCATCATGAGGTGACCTTGAATATTATGTTTAGGTACCATGAAGAGCAATGGAGACACCTTCATGTGAAGAACAAGGTTGTCATTGATGAAATTACGTGGAGACTAAGTGAGAGGATAGTTGAAGATTGTCAGGGCTCATTGAAGAAGATGCTGGGAGTTGTAAAGTATAACCGAATATATCTTGACAAATTGAAGTAGGAGGTTAGAGCCTCATAGAGACAAGGTTGGTGCCTTGGAAGATAGGGTTGGAGCCCTAGAGGATTGGAGTCCTCAAGAAACCGGTCGGAGCCTATATCAAAGATAGGGTTGGAGCCCTTGAGGATGGTGCCTCAAAATCAACAAGGTTGGAGCCTTGAAATTCCAATTCGGTGCTTAGCACAATATAGGTTGGGGCCTGGAAGATCAGAGTCTTCATCTTGGGTTGGAGCCCTATATCATTATTTTACTTTACTCATTGTAAAGGATAAACTCATAAAAGTATGTATTCCATCATTGTTCATTTTGTGTTCTAAATATAAGTGATCCAAACGGTAAAATTAACAATTAAAAAGAAATATTGATTCACCCACCTCTTAGTATTTCCAACAGGATGGAATTTCAAATAGTTTCCAGGTTATCTGGAATACATGTGTCTAAGCCTCCTTGCAAATTTTGAGACTTAGAGCACATCTGAGCTACCCCAAAATCAACATGCATGTGTAAGGGTCTCCGAGGTGTGGGGATACCCTAACTAGGATTAGATGCTACAACGTGGACTTGGTCTCTCATGGACTGTTGGAGGGAAACGTGAGAGAAGACCAAGTGTGGACAAGATTGGGCACTTATGGTTTGCTGGAGGACAGCTTGATAGTGTCCAAGTTAGAGTTGAAGTGCAACATCTTGATGGACAAAGCTGATTGCTAGCCTGGCAGTTGTTGGAGCTCAAGGGTTTGATCAACCAGGAGTAGGATTGTGGAGCCCGAGGTTAATGTGTTTAGAAGGACTTATATAGTAGAAGATGGCAGTCCTCATAGCTCGTGGTCATTGTGATAGATGGATATCTCACAGTGATACATGGAAACCCTTCGTGCCATATGTTGTTCTTCATCGGAGCAGCGCAGGAAGACCATAATGGGTTGAATTTCCTTGAGTAGCTGAAGAGGAATAGTGGGCATATTTAGAGTTTTTCACAAGTGGATCTATGAAGAACTCGAAAAGAGTCTTGATGTGTTGTGCTCTTAATGGACGAAGGGACAACTAGAGAGAAGATTGGACAGCTGAGATTCAGTGGAAAAATGGACTTGGAGCATTGATAGAGGCAAGTTCTGTAGATCAGGAGTCGAAGGACCAGACAGGTACAGGGTACATCTAAGAGGATTTTTTAGATGCTACATCCAGATGGTCAGAGTATCTTGTCTTGTACTAGTGGATATATGAGGGGCATTATCCCTAGTATGGGAGCCCTAGATTGTTGTATTATATGTTGTAAATATAATGAAGTTGGGTTGAAAAATTAAACAGTTGTGTATATTTGTGTATATATGATTTACTGCTTTTTTATTTCCGTTGTGAAAAGTATTTTAGTGGTTGAGATTCCTAGTTTTGTAGCACCAGTGATTTAAGACTCTAACCTAGAACCAAGGTCATGAAAATTTAGCATGGTATCCGAGGATACCTGAGCTACTTTGGAGAGCAGTGAATTAGAGTGTGCACAATGAAGCAACTTAGAGGGAGTTGTTGGTGTCTAGATCATGGAGTAGAGGGTGAAATTTAATACACAGAGATGTGGTATTGACATATTACATGGCGAGATGGTCTGGGAGTTTTGGAGGATTGATGGTGAACCTGGTAAACAACACTTTGTTGTAGGGAAAATAGTTGATCGTTGACTTCTGTTGATGTGTCATGGATGGTTGGGACAGCTCGAGGGTTTCTTTGGCATGGACGAGATCAGGTTGATTGAGATGGCTTCATGTGATGGACTACAGGTTGGCAAGCTAGAGTCTTCATCGGATCGTGGTGTTGCATATCCGAGATTAGTGGGATTTGCACGAGTATTTTTTGATCCAGGAGGATGAGTGCTTGTAGGAATGAGCCAATGGAGATCGTGTAGGCTCAGAGGGAGTCTAGCCTCAGAGGGAGCAACCCTATGGAGGTTTGAGATCTTCAGGTTCATATGTGATGAGGTAGAGGCACTACCAAGATTTTCATATTCATATACAGGTTATGTTGCAATGATGGATGCTAGATGGGCTAGTGTCATCGCTGAATGATGATAGTTACTTCCTAATCTTGGAAGTACCTCCCTCGTTAAGAGGGAATTTTTCTTTTGTGTAGCTTGGGAGGTACTCCAAGCCCTAGTATTCGAGGGTTGGAGGTCAAAGCGCCCCAAATGAGCTTGTGGGATTGAGATCCAAGCTTGGGGGTTTTTCACCCATTGATTTTTTGTCCAAAACCATGATGATTTTTCAACATGTGATGCATGAGGATGATAATGCTCTTCAAGACTAATCTAGAGCATTGAAAATCATCTAATCCTGAGATGTCGTTGAGGATTTATGAAGTTTTGAAGGTTACTAATGGGTTTTCACTTGCATGTCTAGGTCATCCTAAGGTGTTTTAGGCTTATGACAAGTTGGCAACTCTTGTGTTACATCCTAGATAGAAGACCCTCAATTGTGTATGAAAGGAGGTGTTAGCCCCCCTATGAAATTCTTGTCAAGCAAGCTGGGGGCTAGTTTGTTTTGGAGCTTTCAAGGAATGCCTTTTCCCCTGAAAACCCATCCTCCTTGAAGTCTCTTTGTGTGCTATGCCTAATACAAATCCCCTCTGATGATTCATTTCTCAAAGCCTCTCTGATTATAGATTTTTGCCCCATATACCCCTGCAAATAGCCCCATTTCGGCCTTCCTTCTATTTGTCCAAATTCCCTTTGAACCTTCCTTAATTATACCTTTACCCTCCTAAATCACTCCTACACCCGTTGTTTGGGCAAATCCGCTCATTATTCCCCTATCGTTAACCCTCTGTGGCCCTAAAACGTATTAAAAATGTGCATAAATTCATATATTTTGTATATCGGGCCCTAGCCCCTTTCGGCATATGCACCCACGTTTTTTTCCTCCACGTGATCCAGTGCCTGAACCACCCGCGAAGTCTAAAAGGCACTTACCTTGGTTGCTCATTGGGCGCGACGGAAGCCGTTGATCTTGGTTGATCGGATGGTGAACGTTAACCCTGATGCCCCCCATGTTTCCTCGTTCATTTTACGTCCCGCGCCATCGCCGTCCATTTACGCATTGATCTAACGGTTCGGAGCCCATCTTCCCAGTGGACCCCGCCACGCACTATTCCAAAACAACCTGGTTTATCCCGCACCGCTTATGCGCAGTGGGTGGTTTTCCTCGAGCACCCAGCGATTCCATACAACGCTTGCCACCTGTCCCCTGTACGACAGCAAAACTGCTCTCTCCCTGCACATTATCTTTCGGTCGAAGTCACGCAGCGAAATTTATGCAGGTCGTCCGATCCCGAGCGCCTCATCCAACGGTCATCATTCGTCAGAGCTACGCACTGTTTAGCCCCGATCACCGTACCCCTGGTCCACTGTCCGTCGCCCACCCATGCATTCTCTGCTGTTGATCTCTGCCCCGATCGGACGATCCGGATTCGTCCTCCCGATGTTGACTAGTCTATTGCTCCCAGTCCCGCCACGTCACCTCCACGTGTGCCCACCGTACACCCATTTGTTCTATTGCATATAACGTTCAAAGTCGGCATTTCTAAGGTTATTTTGTTTAAAAAAATTTGTTGCTGCAGTCTACCATCTATCTCAACTTCCACTTCGCGCTGCGTCCTTCCGCCACCATCCACCAGAGCACATTCCTCCATTCTTTCTGCGATTTTCTCCTCCGTATTGTCATCTACACGACCTTTCTCCGCTTCCACATCATCCGCCACCCCATTCATGATTTCCTTAACTTGTTTTTGTATTTTGTAGGGTTGTAAATGATAAAAGACTGCCATAATGCACGGCCTTTGTTACAGTGACGAAAAAATCAGGGAAGATCATCTTCAGCGACAGAATTTATGAGCAAAGACCCTGGAAGGTGAAGACAGGACGTTCATTAAAGAGAACACGGTTTAAACTCTGTAGAAAACCTTCCAACACCATTAAAAGCTCGAGCTAACCTGTCAGAAGCAGAGATGGAGCGGCAAAGTGTTTCAGTACAAAACAAAGAGATTTAGGCACGCCAAAGGAAAACTTAAGCCTTAAATCAATGGTTTAAGAAGCAAAGCACCAGTTTGAAGACCCCGAGGATCGATCAAAAGGTCCTGCACGCAAGTAAAAGGTAATATCAGGGTTTATTCATCAGCAGAATTGTTTTCTTCATCAAGTACAGGGCGCCCATACAGTTTTTATTATGCACAATGTCCCTGAAGGAATTTCCACCCTAACAACAGTTCAAAGAAATTAAAACATTTATGAAGCAAACTTCTTAGTAGTTCATTCGCCTTTTACTTATTTACCACAAGTACAACACCGTAGCCGAAGATGTCAAAATCATATCCGGAGAAGATCATTTTTCACAAAGGGGGTGACAGAGACTAAATACTCAGCATTCAAACAGAACGGGCTTCGGCCCTCTTTCTCTTCATGAGTTTAATCAGCATTTAGTTTTTCATCTACCCCTTCTGCTCCCCTTCAGCTATAAATCTCAGAAAGAAACATTGTAAAGGTTGTTGATGAGATATCAGAGAAATGCAATAATTTTCCTCTTGAGACAAGTTCTCTGTGTAATATTGTAATATAGGCTGAGATTTGATGTATTTAGATTGAATATTCAAGATGTGGGCAATGATTTACCTGATTAGTTTTGTTTTTAATATGACAAGCACATTTCTTAATTAGGCCTTTCCAAGATCCCTTGTATTGCCTCTGATTTTGCCCAAGCAGGTCTGGAGTTAGATGACCTCTGACCTGATCTATAGGCAGAATTGGATGGTCCTCCTTCATTTATTTTCAGTCCTTGATGTTCCATTTCGCCAATCATCCTTTAAGACCCAAATGCTCTAGATGACTAGCCCAACTGAAAGCTTGCACATTGAATACAAGTAAATCCTTTCTTGACTCCATTGCCCAATGGCCTTGATGTTCCCTGAGTTATCCACCTTTGCCTTAACTTCCTCTTTGCTCATCCTTGTCTTATATTGGACCCTTCTTCCCTGATTCCCAACAACCAAACATAAACAATCAAACAAACAACCCTGAGCCTATAACTAGCCTAACATCTTAAAATTTGAGCCTCAAAGACTTATATACTTTAACAATCATAGAGAGATCCCTCTTTGGACCTAGGAGGGCTAGATCCTAAGGTCTGAAAGTGGTTCCATGTTGTCTCATCTTTTGGTCTTGTCAACCTGGCCAAAACATGGGAACCCCAACATAATGGCGACTCCACTTGGGATTTCTGAGTGCATCTCACCTTAAACATTTTTTAAGACTCAGAGACTTAGAACTCTGGTTAGGTTGACATTAAGTCGCTCCTTTCTTGAATCGACCTCCATTTTTGAGTGTCCATCATACTCTTAGACAGATCCTGGAAAGGGCTAGGTAGCCTCCGGATCTCATCCTCTTTGGAGGTGACATATCTGGTAAATTCCCTCCCAGTCAATCTCTGGTTGGAGTTTGTTGTTTTGAGGAGATTCCTGAAAGGCGATAGTGCCTGAGCACTGTGGTGGACAGTGTAACCCCTTAGATATACCTTAAAACTCTCCACCTAGAGACTCCATTGTTCCTAAACGAAAAGACTCCACTGATGATCAGTAGGCCTGCTAATTAACTTGGTTTCACATAAGACTCCACTGGGAGATCAGCCTCTGAGACAATAATCAACCACAGTAGAAGTAACAAGTAGGGTTAAGCTGCTTGGCTAGGAAATAACATTATGGCTTTCAGAACCATCCACACTAGAGATTATCCAAACCCTGACCCACCTGAAATAGTTGACAATCCGGAGAGTATCCTCAAAGGAGCTCCTACACCTAAGAGACCAACTATTTATAGTCACATCCATAGAGCTAATTCTACACCAGAAGACCTAGCAGCTCTGTCACAATTCCTTCCCGACCTAGAACTACCTAATAGACTACCAAGAACTAGGTCATCCAGTGATCTAGACCAGCCAGACCTTGAGTTTCACAGTTCAGCATCTCATAGTGGTCAACACTCTATGGATAGTGGAACCCCTCCATCTACACCACCTGATATCCACTTCATTAAAAACTTGGGGCTCTCCCACCCTAGATCTGCTCAACGAACTTCTGTTGGTCCTAATATCCCCATTATCTGTATATCAGCTGCTCAAGCCAACACTATACCTCATCAGAACATTACCATGGCAACCTGGTATGCACCTCTGGTCTTACCTCAACCCTTGTTACCCTTACCCAATGATTATCAGTCAAAAATCCCACACTTCACTGCTAAATAATCCATCACAGCCCAGCAACATGTAGATAATATGGAGGATTCTTTCGACTATATGGAAATTGATGATGAGACAATCAAGATGAGAATCTTTGCCCAAAGCTTAGGGGGTGATGTAAAGAAATGGTTTAAAGGCTTACCTCCTGGCAGTATCCAAGATCTCCCTGCGTTATATCAGACCTTCATAAACAAATGGGAAGTTAGGGCAAACCCACATCAGCTCCTAGCAGACTACATGACCCTTAAGAGGAACGTGGGAGAAAGCGTCCATGATTACACCACTAGATTCAACAACATTTACAATGCTCTCCCTCCACACATGAAACCTCCCCAAGGGATGGCCCTAGCAAAATATCCTGATGGCTTTGATGCTGACATGGCCTATGAGCTTATAGATAAAGAGTATAACACATTGGAGGACATGCAAAAAGGAGCAATAAACATAGAAGCCAATTTACTTGAGAAAAGAGCTAAAATAAGAGCTGAGAAAAGGGTAACATACAGGGATGAAAATGTAGCTTCCACATCTGATCCCAAATATGATAGATTGTCTAAAAACGTGGAGGAGCTACAACAAATGATAAAAAGGATGGTTGTCCAAAACAGAAGCCAAAACCAGAACCAGAACGTTAGAAGAAACAATGCTGCTCCCAATAGACAAAGAGAGTCAGATCAACAAGTTATTCCCCCATTTCAAGAAAACTTCTTAGATGAAGATGAGGGAATCATAGACGAGTCTGAAGAGAATGCTATAAACATGTTTGAAACAGAAGACTCAGTCTTAAACTGTGATTCAGGGGAAGACCAGCCCTCACCTTCTTATTGGGAGGAGGAGTGGTTCGATTCCGAGGATTACAGGTTGGGATTTGAGAATGCCATGATGCAGGTCAAGAAAAATATGACCTTAGGAGAAAAAAGAGCCAAGATACTTCCAAAACCAAAGCTCCTGAGATCAACATCAAGAAAATGCCTGACAGATCTTCTAAAGCAATCTCTGAAAGTAGCAAAACAACAACTGAAATTTCTGGGAAAAATAAAGAAAAAGACAACCAGAAGAGTGAAAAACAAGGTGAGCCCGCTAGCAGTACTAGCACGTCAGTTAGTACTCCTGATAAAATTGTTTCCAACCCTGTACATAATGAGGAATCACAAACTAATTTGGTCACCAAGGTGGCTAAAAAAACAGAGTTAAGCGCTCCAAAGACCCAGTCCACTTTCAATTTAGGGAGTGAGATTGCGAAAATCAAAATCTCTGTACCATTATCTGAGCTGGCCACTCAGGATGTATATAAAGGAAAAATTTTGAAAGCGTTGAATCTGGGGGAAAACAACGACACTGTGAATCTGAGTGATGATCAACCTACCCTCCTGTTTGGTCCAAAGATTGAGGGAAAGTTTCAGGAAGGAGTAGTTCCACCTTTTTATATCAGTCTCAACATTCATGACAAAATACTTCACAATGCTATGCACGATTCAGGGGCGTCACACAATTTAATGCCTAAGGTAGTGATGGAAAAGCTAGGCCTAGAGATAACACGACCTTACAAAGATCTATATTCGTTTGACTCTAGCAGAGTAAATTGCCTAGGCCTAATCAAAGACTTATGTGTGAGCTTGACCCAGATCCCAGCTAAATGTATGGTGATGGATGTTGTGGTGGCAGATGTACCACCCAAGCATGGCATGCTGCTATCTAGATCATGGGGAGCCAAACTACAAGGAACAATGCAGATGGATGGCTCATATGCCACAATCCCTGTATTTGGCCAACTTATAAGACTGTATAGAGAATCCCAAATAAAATTCCTATTCAATAGCCCCGAGAAGCCTGAAAACTCCCCTTTATACTCTGTACACACAGACCTAGACTCTTTCATTCTTTATAATGACCCATCCTTAGAAGAGCCAGCGTCAGGAAACAGAAATGCAACCAATAACATAGAGCCCATGGACTTTAACATAATGGCTACCCTAGAAGAATACGATGAAGAAGACCATGGGAAGGGTACTGAAAACGAAACTCTGAGTGAACCAGAACCAGAAACAGAACGTAAACAGCAAGATGGCCAACTCTCTGAACTCCACACATGTCGTGGAGAACAAAACAACCCGCAGCCTAGCACAGACCCCACAACGCAATACAATGGCGAACCCAGCTATAGGGAAGGGAAGAATAACGAAACGGAAAATGAACCCCTGTGGGAAATGAATTTCGATGGATCTTGTACTAGGAAAACTGCTGGAGCAGGGGTGTGGGTACATAACGTAGAGAGTGATTATGCAGAGAGCCACACTATCAATCTGCACTTCAAATGCATAAATAATATTGCAAAATATGAGGCTCTCATCCCGGGTCTGAATTTATTGAAAAGACTAGGAGCCCATAGGATAACTGTGAGAGGAGACTCAGATTTAGTTATCAAACAGGTGAATGGTGAATACACGGTAAAACACCCCAGGTTAAGAGCATACCGAAACGACACTCTGGATTTATTGAAAACATTTGTTGAATATGAGTTAGCGTTTGTTCCCAGGAGTCAAAACATTATTGCTAACAGATTAGCTTGCCTGGCTAGTTCATATCTTAAGACTCCCCCTGACCAAAAAATTAGCATTCAGACCAAGTTCAGACCTGCAGTGCCAGACAACGAAAAATATTGGCAGCTCTTTGAAGGAGACAAACAGATTGAAGATTTTCTGGTGGGCAGAAATGAGTTCGAATTTTCTGATTCCAACTCAAAATCTGATGACAGCTGCCCAGGTGAGGATCCCCCAGACGAACAAGAAACACCCTGTAACATAGAGATAAACACCCTGAATGAAGAAAACGGAAATCCAACCAAAAAATGTGGAAACGCAGATAGCGAAGAGATAGAGGTGCTGCAGGCCAAAGATAAGAACATACCCAGAGGCCTAGCACCCCTTGAGGACCTTTTTGACTTTGATGATGTAGCAAAAAGGCCCACTATAGAACATGCAGACTCAGATATAGAAGAATGCAACAATGGCACTAAAGATAAGCCCAAAATGACTAAACTGGCTAAGTCAGTGCCTGCAGACATGAAGAAGAAATACGCTGACCTGTTTAAGGAGTTCATTGATGTGTTTGCATGGAGCTACGAAGACTTAAAGGCCTATGACACCAACATCATACAACACAAGATACCCTTGAAGGAAAATCAGAAGCCTTTCAGACAAAAACTCCGTAGGATCAATCCAAAACAATTGCCTGCAGTTGAAAAAGAAATTAAAAAGATGTACGATGCAGGCATAATAGTCCCTGTAAGGTTTTCTGATTGGATGTCAAACTTAGTGGCTGTGAGAAAGAAAACAAGGGAAATCAGAGTATGCATAGACTTCAGAAACCTCAACAGAGCCTCCCTGAAAGACAACTACCCTTTGCCTAGAATGGAACATGTCCTGCAGAAGGTAGTGGGCTCTAAGAGAATCTCCCTGCTTGATGGTTTTTCAGGATACAATCAAGTTCTTGTACTCCCAGAAGATCAACTCAAAACAGCGTTTACCACTCCATGGGGCGCCTTCATGTATGTGAAAATGCCTTTCAGATTGATGAATGCTGGAGCCACCTTCCAGAGAGTGATGGATATAGCTTTCTCAGATGAGATAGGACAATTCATAGTTATCTACTTGGATGACTTGACAGTATATTCCAAAACTGAAGAAGAACACTTGAAACATCTAAGGAAAGTCTTCAAAAAATGTAGGAGGTACGGTCTGTCCCTAAATCCTAAGAAAATTGTTTTTGGGCTGCAAGAAGGTAAACTTCTTGGTAACATTATATCTGAGAAAGGGATTAGGATAGACCCGCAAAGAGTCGAGGGGATACTTCAAATCACACACCCGAGAAACATCAAGGAGTTGCAGTCCTTCATTGGGAAGATCAATTTCCTTAGGAGATTCATTCCCAACCTAGCTGATCACCTTAGGAAAATGACTAACATGCTAAAGAAAGGTGCAGGAATTAAGTGGATTGTTGAAGCCAAGAAATCTTTTGAGTTGGTAAAACTGGTGCTCACTCAAGCCCTTATCCTGATCAGTCCAGATTTCTCAAAAGACTTTCTAATCTTTTCATTCACCTCTGAACACACACTAGCCGCTATCTTACTGCAGAAAAACACAGAGGGAATGCAAGAGCCAATTGCCTTCTTCAACAAAGCGCTAAGAGATGCACCCTTGAAATACAAAATTATGGAAAAGCAGGCCTATGCCCTGGTAAAGGCCTTAAAAGACTTTAGGGTGTACATTCTGAATTCTCACACCATAGCCAATGTTCCAAATATAGTAGTCAAAGATATCTTGTCCCAAGACCATGATGGGAAAATGGGCAAATGGATTGCTACTATCTTAGAATATGACCCTGAGATAAAGCCCACCAACCTGATCAAAGGTCAAGGCCTAGCCCAATTAATGGCGGAATCTAATTTTCAGGCCCTTGACATTAACATGATAAATGCCTTAGATGAGTAGGAAGGATTGCCCCACCCAACTGTTGAGGAGAAGTTTCAGAACTCTCCTTGGTATTCCGATATCCTTTACGTGCTCACCAATCTCAATGCCCCTCCAGAACTGTCCAAAACTAAGGCCAGATTCATAAAGCTAAAAGCCAGAAATTACAGCATCCTGAATGAAAACCTATACTGGAAAAAATCCAAATGGCCTATTGCTGAAATTCTTGTCCGAAACTAAAGCTGAAAGAATCAAACAAGAATTCCATGCTGGGGAGTGTGGAGGCCACCTGAGTTGGAAATCCACCGCAAATAAAATACTCAGGGCTGGTTACTATTGGCCCACACTCTTCAATGACGTCCATAAAATGGTAACTGTCTATCATAAATGCCAAATCTTTGAGGGCAAAAGAAATCTCCTCCCCCTCCCTTTACAACCTATCACCGTAGAAGGTCCATTCATGCAATGGGGCCTAGACTTCATTAGGGAAATTCACCCCTCTTCTTCTGGACAACACAAATGGATCCTAACTACTACAGATTACTTCACCAAATGGATAGAGGCCATACCCACTAGGAATGCCACCGATTCTGTCATCATTAGGTTCCTAGAAGATTACATCCTCTCTCGGTTTGGTTGTCCAAGAAAAATAATCACTGACAATGCTGCTATTTTCGGATCCAAGAGAATGGTTGATTTCTGTCACAGGTATGGAATAGCCCTTGGTCATTCAAATGCCTATTACCCTCAGGGTAATGGATTAGCTGAATCATCCAACAAAAGCCTAGTGAACATCATTAAGAAGCTGTTGGAAGAGAACAGAAAGTCATGGCACAAAAATTTGGTGCATGCTTTGTGGGCAGATAGGCTCACAACAAAGAAATCCATTGGCATGTCACCGTTCCAGCTTGTCTATGGAACTGAAGCAGTTTTTCCTACCAGCCTGGGAGTGCCAGTGATCAAGCTTGTCCAAGAGATTCAGACAGAGGAAAACGGTATGGTGAGAAGAATTAATGAAACTATCCATCTTCAGCAAACAAGGGAGCAGGTTTATAGCAGAGCTGTCAGAGTTCAGGAAAACATCAGGAGGCAGTTTGACAAAAAAGCCAAAGCTTCAGATTTCAAATTTGGAGACAAGGTTTTGAAATGGGATTCAAGAAGAGAGGACAAAGGTAAACATGGCAAGTTTGATAGTTTGTGGCAAGGTCCATATATTATCCAAGCCACTGCGGGTCCTAATGCATTTTTATTACAAGAACTCAATGGTACAGAGCTGTTTGGGGGTCCTGTTAATGGCAGGATGCTCAAGCATTACTTCTGCTAAATTCAGTTTCAATTTTCCATTTCATTGTACATATCATTGCAATGTTTTCTTTCTCTAAAAAAAAAAAAAAAACAGAGATAGATTCAGACATGTTCAAAACATGAACCCCCAAAAGGCAAAAAGAGTGGCTCAAACATGGTCAAAATCTGAGCCAAAGGGAGCAGAATAACTAGTCCTAATACGCTCAAAATCTGGACCAGCAGTGAAAATAAAAATCAGCTCTAACATGCCCAAAAACTAGAGCTGAAAGGAAGAAAAGAAGTGACTCTAACAAGCTCAAAACTTGAGTCACAAAAAGAAGAAGGATGCTGCAAGTTACATATTTTAAGCCTTCACAGTTTTGTTTTCTACAAAATTCTATCCATGTGCAACTGATTTTATGCTGTGGATCCACAGCAAGTCAGACAGTTTAATCCTGGCTTGATTGTTTTTTAATTTCCTCTCTTAGAATGTAGGAGAAGAAACCTGTTGGACAGTTTAATCCCAACAGGTAGCAGATTAGGTAGAGGAACATATGAGGCCAACAGTCCAATCTGGTCTCATGGAGAAATAAGGGTAGATTTAGAATAGGTTTGTTTTCTGTTTCAAAAATAAAAAATGTAAAGGGTCTGCTATTTCAAATTCACCCTAAAGGGAAATGTTAGGACTGTAGTTTGGGTAGGTAGATTGGTTGGGAAAATGTTTCTGCTGATTTGTGTATCTAACATCTTGTGGCAACTGAAAATTAAAGGAAAAATGGATGTGATGAGCAGTAGGCATCTGGCCTACTCCAAAGATCATTTCTGGTTTCTTGACTCCTTCAAGAAGAAGCCATCCCCATGTGGAGCCACTGTTAGTCCCCCTATGAAATTCTTGTCAAGCAAGCTGGGGGCCAGTTTGTTTTGGAGCCTTTAAGGAATGCCTTTTCCCCTGAAAACCCATCCTCCTTGAAGTCTCTTTGTGTGTTATGCCTAATACAAATCCCCTCTGATGATTCATTTCTCAAAGCCTCTCTGATTATAGATTTCTGCCCCATATACCCCTGCAAATACACCCATTTCGGCCTTCCTTCTATTTGTCCAAATTCCCTTCGAACCTTCCTTAATTATACCTTTACCCTCCTAAATCACTCCTACACCCATTGTTTGGCTGAATCCCCTCATTATTCCCCTATCGTTAACCCTCTGTGGCCCTAAAACGCATTAAAAATGTGCATAAATTCATATATTTTGTATATCGGGCCCTAGCCCCCTTCGGCATATGCACCCACGTTTTTTTCCTCCACGTGATCCAGTGCCCAAACCACCCGCGAAGTCCAAAAGGCGCTTACCTTGGTTGCTCATCGGGCACGACGGCAGCCGTTGATCTTGGTTGATCGGATGCTGAACGTTAACCCCGATGCCCCTTGTGTTTCCCCGTTCATTTTACGTCCCGCGCCATCGTCGTCCATTTACGCATTGATCTAACGGTTCGAATCCCATCCGCCCAGTGGACCCCACCATGCACTATTCCAAAACAACCTGGTTTATCCCGCACCGCTTATGCGTGATGGGTGATTTTCCCCAAGAACCCAGCGATTCCATACAACGCTCGCCACCTGTCCCTTGTACGACGGCAAAACCGCTCTCTCCCCGCGCATTATCTTTCGGTCCAAGTCACGCAACGAAATTTATGCAGGCCGTCCGATCCCGAGCGCCTCATCCAATGGTCATCATTCGTCAGAGCTGTGCACTGTTTAGCCCCGATCACCGTACCCCTGGTCCACCATCCGTCGCCCACCCACGCGTTCTCTACCGTTGATCTCTGCCCCGATCGAACGGTCCGGATTCGTCCTCCCGATCTTGACTAGTCTATTGCTCCCTGTCCCGCCACGTCACCTCCACATGTACCCACTGTACACCCATTTGTTCTATTGCATATAACGTTCAAATTCGGGATTTCTAAGGTTATTTGGTTTAAAAATGTTTGTTGCTACAGTCTACCATCTATCTCGACTTCCACTTCGCGCTGCGTCCTTCCGCCACCATCCACCAGAGCACGTTCCTCCATTCTTTCTATGATTTTCTCCTCCGTATTGTCATCTACACGACATTTCTCCGCTTCCACATCATCCTCCACCCCATTCATGATTTCCTTAACTTGTTTGTGTATTTTGCAGGGTTGTAAATGATAAAAGACCGCCATAATGCACGGCCTTTGTTACAATGACGAAAAAATCAGGGAAGATCATCTTCAGCGGCAGAATTTATGAGCAAAGACCCTGGAAGGTGAAGACAGGATGTTCATTAAAGAGAACAGGGTTTAAACTCTGTAGAAAACCTTCTAGCACCTTTAAAATCTCGAGCTAACCCGCCAGAAGCAGAGATAGAGCGGCAAAGTGTTTCAGTACAAAACAAAGAGATTTAGGCATGCCAAAGGAAAACTTAAGCCTTAAATCAGTGGTTTAAGAAGCAAAGCACCAGTTTGAAGACCCCGAGGATCGATCAAAAGGTCCTGCACGCAAGTAAAAGGTAATATCAGGGTTTATTAATCAGCATAATTGTTTTCTTCATCAAGTACAGGGCGCCCATACAGTTTTTATTATGCACAATGTCCCTGAAGGAATTTCCACCCTGACAACATTTCAAAGCAATTAAAACATTTATGAAGCAGACTTCTTAGTATTTCATTTGCCTTTTACTTATTTACCACAAGTACAACACCGCAACCAAAGATTTCAAAATCATATCCGGAGAAGATCATTATTTCACAAAGGGGGTGACAGAGATTAAATACTCAACATTCAAACAAAACGGGCTTCGGCCCTCTTTCTCTTCATGAGTTTAATCAACATTTAGTTTTTCATCTACCCCTTCTGCTCCCCTTCAGCTATAAATCTTAGAAAGAAACATTGTAAAGTTTGTTGATGAGATATCATAGAAATGCAACCATTTTCCTCTTGAGACAAGTTCTCTGTGTAATATTGTAAGATAGGCTGAGATTTGATGTATTTAGACTGAATGTTCAAGCTGTGGGCAATGATGTACCTAATTGGTGTTGTTTTTAATATGACAAGCACATTTCTTTGGATCCTGATCTAAAGCAGCTGGTGATGTCTCCCTATCTTTGTGTTTGATTTCATTTCATTCCATTTCTACTGGCTTGCATCAGAAGTTTGGCATAAGATTTACCCTTGATAGGTACCTTATGTTGCTGCTCTCCCAGCCTTTTATGTTTTCTGCTTATATGTGTATCTGAGTATTGATTTCAATTAATTTAACCAGTGTAGTGGATGTTATTTCCTGCTCTTTGATATATGAATTAATGAAATCTATGTTTGGATGTTCTTGTGAGGATCTAGTTGGATGCGTTGGGAACACTGGGAGGTCTAGAACCCTGTATCTGCCCCACTAGGATCTTTCCATCTTAATTAGGCCTTTCCAAGATCCCTTGTATTGCATCTGATTTTTCCCAAGCAGGTCTAGAGTTAGATGACCTCTGACCTGATCTATAGGCAGAATTGGATGGTCCTCCTTCATTTATTTTCAGTCCTTGATGTTCCATTTCGCCAACCATCCTTTAAGACCCAAATGCTCTAGATGACTAGCCCAACTGAAAGCTTGCACATTGAATACAAGTAAATCCTTTCTTGACTCCATTTCCCAATGGCCTTGATGTTCCCTGAGTTATCCACCTTTTCCTAAACTTCCTCTTTGCTCATCCTTGTCTTATATTGGACCCTTCTTCCCTGATTCCCAACAACCAAACATAAACAATCAAACAAACAACCCTGAGCCTATAACTATAATAACATCTTAAACTTTGAGCCTCAAAGACTTATATACTTTGAAAATCATAGAGAGATCCCTCTTTGGACCTAGGAGGGCTAGATCCTAAGGTCTGAAAGTGGTTCTATGTTGTCTCATATTTTGGTCTTGTCAACCTGGCCAAAACATGGGAACCCCAACAGGAGGGTGAAGGCAAGTGTTTTAGCATCCATTTTGTGGGACAATTATCCAAGAAGGTAACTCTAAAATTGAAGGCTAGCCACACAAGAGAGAGGGTCAAGGATAGCGTGGGACAAGACCGCATAGGAGGTCAAGGTTCTGGGTAGGAATTCAAATCTATTGAGGGATTGTCTTAAGGTTAAAAGACAGGTTCGAGAGGTATGTTTGGAGTTCGAGAGTCTGGGCATGAGTGCAAAGTTGGTTGAGGACTATCTTAGGGCTAAAAAGGTGATTCTAAGTAGTTTTTCTAGGGCCAAGGTGCTGGGAATACAGGATGAGGAGCACAAGGGACATTACATTGCTATGTGGGGTGACTATTTGCTAATTGGAGGTCGAAGGCTACATCAAGTTGTTGTGCTAGGCCACAGGCCTTAGCAACCAGCTGGAGGTGTCTTTAGGGCAACATTAAGGATAACTAAGGCTGGAAGGGATAGCGTGGCATAGGAGGTGCCTCTCCAAGGCAAGTCCCAACCCTTAAGGGCTTAAACTTGTTGATTGTGTGGAGGATTAAGGGTTGAATGGTATGCCCTAACCTGAACGGCAATGGATAGCAAGTGAAAACAAAGTACAATAGTGTTTCGTGGAGGTTTTTCGATCAAAGGTGTTGACCGAATTTGGATTGTGATAGGGAAACCTGTGGAAGTCAACGAGGAAAGGGCATATCTCATGGTTAGATGCCCTAGATCAGTGATAGTTTCCACAGTGATTGGGCAGAAAACTTGGAGCAAGGGTTTGTCGTGTATTGGGTCAAAGTGTTGACTCTTGCGTGAATCAGTTGATGGGAAACTTGAGGAGGCCTTAGGAGTTGTTTGGAGGAGCCCATGTGGATTGTTGGGAGGCCTACCAAGCAACCAAGGTGACAGTACGCACATTAGATCGGAATACAAGAGGAAAACAACAAGGTATGTTGTAGAAGGACCCTTGTATGATGGATTGATGGTTTTGTAGGTGGGGACACAGTCAGGTGCCTAGATTTTTGCAATATCTCCTCTATTGCAGGGCAAAGGGAAGATAAGTGAATTACGTGGGCAACCATGTGTAAGGGTCTCTCCCAGCTTTGGGTATGCCCTAACTAGGAGCATATGCTACATCATGGACTTGGTCTCTCGTGGACTGTTGGATGGCAACGTGAGAGAAGATCAAGTCTGGATGAGATTGGGAACTTATAGTGTGATGGAGGATAGCGTGATAGTGTAAAAGTTGGAGCCAAAGTGCAGCACCTTGATGGAAAAAGGTGACTGCTAGCTTGGTAGTTGTTGGAGCTCAAGGATCTGATCAAACCAAGAGTAGGATTCTGGAGCCCGAGACTAGTGTGTGGAGAAGGACTTCTACAACAGAAGATGGAAAGTCCTCCTAACCTGTCTTCATTGTGAGAGATGGAAATCTCACAGTAATAGGTGGCATCCCTTTGTGCCCTATGTTGGTCTTCATCAGAGCAACACAGGAAGACCATAGTGGGCTAAAGTCCCTTAGTAGCTGAGGAGAAGAAATGGTGTTGGGTTAGGGTCCCCTGGGGTCAAATTTTGGGTTAAGTTTTGTTAAAACACATTGTGCACAAAAGTAGAGGGGTTTTGGGCAGGTCAAGGATCCTTATCATTGTAATGGGTAAAAATGGAAACCACGAGTCTCAAACCATGGTTTGAGACCATGGTATTTGCATGTTTAAGTCCTATAAGTATGTAAGAGTCAAGTCAAGTTAGATAGAATTTGACTACTGAAAAAATGAATGTAATGATCTGACTTTGGGCAAGTTTTGTAATCGGTTTGTGTCAAGACATGCTCCTGCTATTGTGTGCGCAGAAGAAGAGGCATGGGTTGTGTGCACGGACCCTACTTCTGTGTGCATAGGTGAAAAATATTGTACTTATTGAAGATCTATTAATAAAGATAAGTTTTAGTGAATTTTGATCTATTATGAATCCCATGTTTACATGTTAATGTGTTGATTTAATTATAAATTTGTTGTTGTTATGATTATTGAATGTGTGGTGTCTGAAGTTAAATAGGTCTCTGTATCTGTGCAAGTAATGCATCTGTGTTAATATTCTTGTTAGAAGATAGATCGTTGTGATGGTGCAAGGGTTAATGTTAGGTCCCTATAATACTAATTTATACCCTTAGTTTTTTTAGTGTAGCCCCCTTATTGTTATTGTTGTACCCCTATAGCCCCCATATTGTTATTATTGTGCCCCATAAAAGCCACTATTATTATTGTTGTGCCCTTACATTATTATTGTTAGGTCGGCTACGATTATATTGTGACCCCATTGACTCTTATATATAGAAAGGAGGTTTTGTCATTTCTATCATCTAAGAATTTTTCATTTATGTAATGTAAAGGAGGTTTCCCCCTTGAAGTGATCAATTTCTAAGGCGTTGATCTCTCTTTTCTTCTATTTTTGGAGTTGGTTTCATAACATTTGGTATCACAGCTTTGGATTCTATGGTTTCGTTGCTTCAAACAGGTCATCGTGGAATTTTCGCTATAAATTTTTTTCTATGAAGGTTAAGAAGCTAAAAAAAAACATTTGCGAATAAATCCTAAGGAACATCGTCTAAAAATTTCAGATCTTGGTTCACAATAATTTCGGAGATATGATCTGTGGAAGTTAGGGTTTTTGCAGGCTCCCAAATTTCTTCTCAAAGAGGTGACCTTGGGAAAATCGTCATTACTCTCTTTTTGAGCATCAGATTGGAATTCTGTAAAAAGTGGCTGAAAGTACATGGAATTTAGTTTTATTTGTATCAATTTCAGATCTGAAGGAGGAAAAAGTGACATGTGGCACATCGTACAAGTTCGCTCTACTAAACCAATCCATAATTACGTCATTGTGGGAGATTGGGCATAACGTTGCCTTGAAGACTCCAAATCAGGTCAGGCCTATGGCATTGGAAATAAGATTCAGAGGGCTACTACAGTACATAAATTCAAATGTTGAAGATCTGAAATCACAGAGATTATTCAGCTTCAATATCAAGCTCGTCAAAAGAAAGAAAAAGGCATGTATTTTTTTTCAAATTGTGTAAGTCTTGTTTGAAAAATCAATTTGAAGTGATTCGAAGGGCATATTTAGGCTTAGATACTAGTATTGGGTTCTAAACTTCCCCCTAAAACTAATTCCACGCCCATTAAGCCCTCAGAAAGCTCTAATATGATGCACGAAGAGAAATAATTGCAATATGATATATCAAAATTATGGTACCAAGTGCAACAAATTTTGATCCTACAAAGAGCAACCAAATATGACATAGATGGTTTAAAAGTAGACATGGAAACTAAGTTGGATGGTTTGAAGGATCAAATGGGAGCTAATATGGATGATAAAGCAATCGAATATCACATCGAGAATCAACAACAAGTTCTCCAACTCTCAAAGGATAACCTAACTTTGGTGCAATATCGAATGAAACAAAAGGAAGATCAACATCGCAGCAAAAGAATTTTTGTAGCAATCACGGAAACAAGAACTCGACAACTACAAAATCGATCAATTTTAGAGTATCTCAGTAAGTCGAAGAACTTACCCACTGAAGATTCCACATGGGAGGATGAGAATTTTATACAGAAGCATCGACAAATAATCAAGCGTTGAGGGGCATGTTAGGTCCCTATAATACTAATGTATCCCCTTTTTTGTTAGTGTAGCCCCCTTATTATTATTATTGTACCCATGTAGCCCCCATATTGTTATTTTTGTCCCCCATATAAGCCACTATTGTTATTGTTGTGCCCTTACATTATTATTTTTAGGTCGGCTAGGATTATATTATGACCCCATGGACTCCTATATATAGAAAGGAGGTTTTGTCATTTGTATCATCTAAGAATTGTTCATTTATGTAATGTAAAGGAGGTTTCCCCCTCAAAGTGGTTGATTGCTAAGGAATTTATCTCTCTTTTATTATATTTTTGAAGATGGTTTCATAATAGTTAATTCTACTTTTGTTAATTATAAGTATATATGTGTGCAAGACTACATCAGAGTTAAGGGTTTTCTGCAGTTAGATCTGGTTTTATATGGTTAGATCTGAATTGGGTTAAGGAATTTCTTGCATGGAACAATAGTCATTAGATTTGTGAATAAGGGTTAAGATCCACATCATACGCTCCCTCAAGGTGCGAAAACCTGGTTCTAGCACCCCCCCCCCTCCATACTGCTTCGGGTGAGACTTTTGTCTGTGCAAGCAGATCACTGTCGAAAGGGCCAGTATTAGGGGAATTTTGAGGTCTAAAATGGCCCCCCTAAGAAAAATGTACAACCAAAATAAACTTTAGAAGAACTAATAGGATTCAAGATGATGATGTCAACCATGGGGGATGATTCACCATTTTTTAAGTAAAAGGGTAAAAATATTAAAAAATAATAAAATAATAAAACTACTTTTTAAACTCGTATTTTTAACTTATCTCCCAAGGTTTTTACTCAAATTTCAAGTGGGAGTACACATTGGATGCAAAATTTAATTCTTCATCCAAGGAGTACCCATGTTGCATACTTTGATGGACCCTACTACACGAAAAATGAGAAATACATGAAAAAACGTGATTGTGCAAAATCTTAATTCCTCATCCAAGGAGTACCCATGTTGCATACTTCAATGAATCCTGCTACACGAAAAATGAGAAATACATGAAAAACGTGATTGCAATCACGTTTTTCATGTATTTCTAATTTTTCGTGTAGCAGGATTCATTGAAAGTATGCAACATGGGTACTTGTTGGATGAGGAATTAAATTTTCCATCCAACGTGTACTCCTGCTCGAAATTTGAGTAAACAATTTGGGAGATAAGTTGAAAATACAAGTTGAAAAAATAGTTTTTATTTTTTCCCTCTAAAATTTGATGATGTAATCAAATATTATTTTATTATTTTGACTATTATTTTATAATTTCCTTAGGAGGCCCATTTTAGACCTCAAAATTCCCCTAATGAGTTGGAGGGTTTTGTTGGTTGCGCAGAACACTCTAAACCTCGGTCAGAACCCCTCAAGCCAACAAATGGTTATGTTGTCGAGACCTGGATCTATTTGAGGGAAGTTTGATGTGGCATCTGACAAAGATAAAATTTCAAGATTGGTTTGATAAGAAGGTGCACGAGTTTGGAATCCAAGAAAACCAAAAACCTAAATTATCAGTTGAAGATTTGGAGCAAAAGTGTATCTATACAGAGATTCACGAAATTTTATTTGCTTCCTTTGCGACAATACTACAAGGGTGTTTGTCTCGGCTTGTTGAGTTTCAGGCCTATTGGAAAGACAATGCGATCACTAGGTGGACTCCTGAACCGATCCAGCAATTGGATAAATCTAGAAACAATATTACCCATGCATTAGATTATTGGATCGATAGCATCCTGAGCAGGTTTGTTACTGAGTTTGATGTTGACGCTTTTGTGTCATATTCTAAAGTTGAAAGGAGATTTTTCAAGGTGTTACACAGTAATTTGTCACCGTCCCTACCATTCCCCGTCCCGCACAATGGAGGACCCATTTTGTGACCTGTGAACATTGTCATGCCTTGAAATCATCATCAATGCATTCCTCTAAGCATGAGCTTCAATTGCCCTAAAGACATCTCCTTTCAAAAAGTCATAAAAACAGCTCCTTTTGCATTGGCGCGGGCAGACAGTTCATCACTCGCGCCAATGGGGAAAATCCTACAAAGAGGTCGCGCCAACTGGCGCTCTGTCCCAGAGCAGTAGTCGCGCCAACCAATTTAAGGAGTGTTTTTTAAATAAAGATGGCGGAAGTTGTGTTTCAACAACTCAGAAACCATTGCCTATCTTGAGTTGGGAGGATTGGCTGCGGGAGTTCTATGGAAGGGAAGTGGTTTGCCACCTCCCATGGAACCTTCCTTGTTGATAGGGCCAATCCCACAATAATAGGGATCCCAACTCCCTCCTTCCCCATCTATAAAAGCCTTCTCAATTCCATGGCAAGCTAGTCTTGAAGTGCCTAAGCTTTGAATCTCCATATTCCCAAGAGCCTTTGTGTTGTAAGAGCCCTCTTTCTTCCCTTAAGGCCGACTCAAGTAAGGAGACTATCGTCGAGAGACTCAGGAGAGGTTTTCCCTTTCCCTGGCGAGCTTTGCGAGACGTGAACGACTGGAGACCCATCCGAAGGAGACCATGATGTCAAAACTTTGGTTGTAATCTCTTTCGATCGTTATTTAATGAATGATTACGATTATGGTTCCACTCTGTTTTCGATAATGTTAATATGAGTAATATCCTTTCTGACTGATATTTAGTTGCGTATGCTGGATTTTATGCTTGTATCTGTTTTTTTCTTGCATGTGCAGGTGTCCATCCGCGGAGATCGTGGGGGATCGTGATCTGCCGAGGCTCAGGAACGGGAACGCTCTCTTCTTCGGATCGTAGCATTGGATTCCAGGTAGGCCTCCATCTTTGGTCTTTTCATTCGTAACTAGGAACTTGTGTTGTAACATTTCGTGATTGTTGCTAGACCCCTGCTGGGCTAGTAGGGATCACCTCTGTCCGCAGAGGGGATTTACCTCCTCAACAATTTGGCGACTCCACTGGGGATCGTCTAGATTTCACTGTCTCGTTTGGATTGTCTCGTTTTGATTGTTTTGCGATTTTCCTTGCTTGGTTAGCCTTCTAGGCTGGGTTCTTTTGCTATTTTTTGTTTCTTGGTTTGCTTAGTTTACATTGATCTGCTTCTAGAGAAGTTCTTTTTTGTTTTTGGCTGAGAAACTCGATTCGTGCACTTTTTAGCCCGACAGTCGCACCAATTGGCGCATGTTGCTTTTGTATATCCCGCACCAATTGCTTTCTGGCGCCAGTTTCAGCCTTACAGTCGCGCCACTCCTGTAGGGTATTGGAGTTTTCTCAGTTTTGAGCTCTCTGGGTCTGGTCAATGTTTTTCTTCTTGATTTTCTGACTACCTGAGTGTGTTGGAGTCCTGGTTGACTGGGAATTTGCCTTCTTCCTTTGGTTGTCTGCTTTTATCTATCGATTTCACGTTTTAAGCCCTAAGGCATCTAGTGGCTTTGTGCATCGAGCCCTCCTTGGGCGTTTTGGTGTTTTGTTTGTCCGGTCGACTCTCTTATTGCTCCTCCGCATTCTTTTAGTAGTTGTTCATTGTTTTGTTGTGATTTTTGGGTGAGTGCTCATTCCTTCATTCAAATTTCGTTTGGTCTTGCTTTGGGCCAAGATCACACGGTCCACTGAAGCCTTTGAGTCTTTTTCTTTGTTTTGAGAGACTTTGGTCGATTTGAGATCTAATTGCTTGTGTCATTGAGTGAAATTTTTTTGTTTTGCTCTCTCAATATCATTTCTCAAGTTGTTCCATTTGTTTTCGGTTTGTTTAGTGCTTCTAGCTATCAAACATTGAAAATTACAAAAAAAAAATCTCTTTTGCGTTGGTTGATTAGTGCAAATTGAAATTTTTCGATTTTACTAGTAATTAGTGATTTGAATGAAAAGTTTTCAATTTCATTAGTTGCATTAGAGATCTCATTGTTTGTCTTCCGATCATTTTATTTGTGTAAATACTCTCAACTCTTCTGTATCTAGTTTTCATCAAACGAAATGGTGTATTGTGGCATGTAGCTTTGCATTTAGGAGTTTTTGAAACAACACATTCGTTAGGGCCTGAAAACTGAAACCTAATTGAAGATCAACTTTAAAATCTATTCAATTAACCTAAGGCAGCATTGAAATCTAACGAAACATATTTAGAGGTCTAGGCTAGAGACGTGTTCCGGCGTCTTTAAACCTAGCAGTTGTCGTTCGCCTTTTGGCTTTAGACAGCGCTAGTACGGACTTGTGCTCCCCGTACCGTCGCGTATATAAAGGGAGACCTCTCTAGGTTTTCAATCCTTTATCCACAGGAAGCCGAGTCTGCCGCCCTATACCCGTGATACACCGAACACAGCATTCGGGGAGATTGCCTGCACGTACGGAAAGTCCTTGGTTGATTTCTTCTTCATTATTAAAACCAAGGTGTATATTGCAGTTCACGGTTATTTGGTACACCCTTTGTGCCTAGTATTCCCGAGCAGTCATTTGGTCTTTTCTGACTCCCTAAATTTGAAAAGACCGTCAAGCGCTTGTCCTTTCACGCTTGTGTCAAATCTGAAAGAGATAGAGTCATCTTTTATCGTTTCTTGACTCTTAAAACATGAAACGGTGAAGTTTCTTATTTTTCAATGTGGTAAAAAATTAATCACCCACGATTATACGCCCTATTAGATATTGCTTGTTGACCGTTTGATCGTGTGTCTTGACTCTTTTTCAGCCCGTGTGTGGTTTTGAGTGTTGATGGCAACTTTTTCAGAGTTTACCAACCAAGGAATCCCCTCATAAGGGAATCCTGGTCATTTTCCTCCTTTTGGAAATGTTGGTGCTCCTTACATGGTGACGTTGTCCCTTCCTGGGCTAATGTTTGGGTTGCCTGTTTGGTTGTTCTCAACCTCTGTAGTCCCGAATGTCTCCACCACTGTTCAATCAGTTCCTCCACCTGAACAACATCATGTTGATTCCAAGGTGGACCTCTCCCCTTCTTCACCTGTTTCTGCATCCTCCTCTTCTACTTCGCCTAGTTAAAGCCTGGATTCAAGTAACCAGGTGGCTAAGAAGAAGAAGAAAAAGACAAAGAAGAAGAAGTCTGATAAGCGAGAGGCTAAAAGTGGAGCCACTGTTTTTGAAATATTTCCTCTCGATAAACCTTCCAACCGTCCACGGAAAGTCAAGTTCCCTTGCCTATTGTGCATGGGATACCATCTTCTTCGAGACTGCCCTGGTATCCCCAAGGTGCTCGAAGCATGGTCCGACGGCCGTTCGCCATTGCCTTTGGCTTCCGGGAGTCAGGTTGGGGGCACGTCTTCAACTAGTATTGATAAGGCTCCTAAGAAGCAGGGTAAGATCACCAATCCCTGTAAGTTGTGTGAAGGGCACCATGCCATTCACCTTTGTCCTTATATGGATGAAGCCAAGTGAGCTTTGGACGACCCAACCGGTTCTACACCACGCCTTCCACCTAGTTATAATCGGCTTTCTTTGAGTCCTCCACCAGCTGATCCTACGATTGGTCAAGAGTCATCCTTGGTCGATCCCACTCCCCCAGAAATTCAAATTCACGAATTCGTCCCTGACCAACCATTGGTCGTAGGATCTGTTGAACTGGCCCCATCCACAGTGCACTAGTTTTTTTCTGTCGAGAGTGGATCTCACACCCCCCATGTCCTTCTGATTTCTTTAGATTCTTCGGACTTGGAGAAAGATTCTCTTGTCCCTATATCTCAAAAAGCTTCTCCTCTGCCTCCCGCGATGGAGGTCCCAGAGGATATTACTCCCACCTTCGAGATGGAGGTTGTGGAGGATGCTTCTTCTTCTTCCGTAACACTAGGGGAAGACCATCTCATTTCGATGGTATCCCCTCCAAGTAGTCTGGTCGCCTCCTTTGATTGGAGTCGATTTGCAAGATTCCGCCTTCCGTCTTACGTGCCTTTCGAGATCACGGTACAGGCTCTTGGTCTGGTCGTACCCAGCACCATTATAGACGAAGGTGCCTCTGTTAGTATTCTATCCTCGACTACCTGGAAAGCCTTCGGTTCACCACCGCTTGCGCCTGTTACGCAGAATCTATTGACTTTTAATAGAAGGACGAGTCAACCGTTAGGGATCCTTCTGAGGTTACCTGTTACTTTTGGAGGTAAAACCGTCCATATGGACGTGATGGTTGTTCCAGGTCCCTTAGATTTCAATCCGCTTTTGGGGTGCGATTACACCTATGCCATGGGAGCACTTGTCTCCTCCCTTTTTCGTGTGGTCTGTTTTCCACATGAAGGACGGATAGTGACCATTGATCAGCTTTCGTTCTTTGGTCCTGATGTGGCAGCTGGCCCACCATCATCCCTCCCTGGTTTTTATCCACCCATTGTATCTACCCCACAGCAGGTCAACTATGTGGCTACGTACCCCGTGCCTGTACTCAGTGATGATGCCGTCATGCATAGTGTGCTGGGAGCATTGGGTCCTGACTTCCAGGATGTTTTCCTTCCATCGGGAGAGGAACTCTTGGAAGCAATGACTTCTCATTCATTATGATAAGGTTGTCGGAGCAGAGTTACTTTCCTGTGTCAAGCTCCTTAAAAAATGAAACAAGGTCGTCGGAGCAGAGTTCGTTTCCTTGTGTCCAGCTCCTTAAAATGAAACAAGGGTGTCTTGAGGATAGTTCTTTTAATGTGTCAACCTCGTTAAAACAATGAAACACGTTCCTGTTCAATTCGAGTCTTTGATCAGATCTCGTAAAATCCCAGTCGAGTCTTTCTCTTGATCTCGTAACTTGAACCTTCACTCCATCTTCCTTTCATATGGATTGAAGCTTGGGGGGCATGTACCTCGAATTGAGTCACCATGCTAGGGGCATGCTTATTTTTTCAAGAATAGTTTGTTTCCGTTTCAAGCTTGTGTAAAAATGAAATCGGTTTCAAGCATAGTTTATCTTTGTTTCAAGCTTGTGTAAAAATGAAACCAACTTCAAGTAGAGTTTTCTGATTTCAAGCTTGTGTAAAAATGAAACCTTTCCATTTTACCTCTCGTGATTGCCATTTTATCAGCCTATTTTTGCCAGATGAGCCCTGGTTTTCTCACTCCATCGTCACTATCTGCTTGGTCGATCATATGCCTTCACTTGTTTTTTTTACCCATTCCTGAGGAACCGCTGCGATGAGTGGTCTTGTTAGCCAGCCTCTTAACCTTTACTTGTTCTGAGCAGTTCCACCATTACCGGAACCAGTAGCTACCATTTATACCACTCGCTCCTCCAGGAGGAGTCATCTTTCATCTCTTTTCTGACTCTCTAAACATGAAAAGATTGTCGAGGCCCTTGTCGTTTCTATCTCGTTAAAATGGACACGAATCGACATCTACCCACTATACGTTTACCCCTTTTTCGGGCTGGGATAGATTGATTACGAAAAAGGAATACCCTAGCCTATCGCGACTAGGAGGTTTTCTCGGATATTCTTTTCTACCTTTTCGGATCTAAGGAACTATCTACGAAAAGGGACCTGTGGAGTTTACTTTTCTGCTGTCTTTTCAAACTCTCTAAACATGAAAAGACACCGAGTTCTCCCTTTTTCAGACTTGTTAAACCCTGATGACATCAGATCCAGTCGAAATGACGTTCTCCGAGTTTCTCCTTCCTAGGACTCGTTAAATGCACTAGGATGGATTCGCCCGAAGGGCGGACTTATATTACAAGCATATGCTATCCCCTTCAAGCTTGTTATCAAAAATAATTGGGGTACTCACTAGAAATGGTGGGGGAAAAATGGAACCATCATCGTTGTCATCGGCAGTATGTCGCTCTTGAACATGGCACTTGTTTGCATTCGTGTCGGGTTGGGGACATCTCATCTCGTTTCTTCACTTTGCCTCCGTGGGTTTGGATAATCCCTTTTGACCTCTCATCTGCTCATTGCCTCATCACCATGACCTCTGATTCGTTGATGTCAAATACTGCCAAGTCCACTGTCGTGCCGTTTATGTGTTCAAGAGAAGTTGGCCTCTGCAAATATCAACCTTCCTCTGATTCTCATACAATCCTGATTCACAACAAAACATCATGTTCCTCTGTCTCGTGTCGATGATGTGGGAAGCATTATGGCCCACCTTCGATCAAGGTCACTTCCTGTCGACTTCAGCTCATTATCCAGGAATTTGATCTAGAGACTCTAGTATGGTACCTTGGAGCCTGCATGCCTCAATGGCAGGTTCGTCGCATTCGACGAGGGGTTTTCATCATTGGCCTCCGATCGAATGATTCTACGGGTGTTCGACACCAGCTCATTGATTCACACACCGTAGATTGTACCTGTAGTACCTTGAGGGCCATTGTCATTATTGGTGGTTCCTCTTGCGTCTGTTAACAGCTCTCATCATTGGCTGGTAATCAGACGATGTTCTTGCATGTTCGACTTCAGCTCACATATTCGCATGCTTGAACTTGTACTTTGTTTGGGTCGAGATGGAGCGCAAGACGCTGGATTGTGTCTGTTGTAATCCAGGCTGCGATTGTGGATTGTTATCATTATGTACATGACTCACTGATTGGATGGCTACGACCATACCTGAGTCTATTTATTTGATCCTCGCTAGATGGCTACGCCCATACCCTGGATCCAGATTATAGTATACTCTGTTTCGGATGGCTGCGCCCATACCGCATATACATCATGTACTTGAGATATCAGTTGTATTTTTCTGCATAGGTTTCCGACGACAGGCCTTCAGTTGAACATGTTATCGTAAAGAATTTCACCCCTCTCTCTCTCGGGCCTCATACTTTAGGGGGCATCTGTTACATAGTAATTTGTCACCGTCCCCACCATTCCCTGTCCCGCACAATGGAGGACCCATTTTGTGACTTGTGAATGTTGTCATGCCTTGAAATCATCATCAATGCATCCCTCTAAACATGAGCTTCAATTTCCCTAAAGACATCTCCTTGCAAAAAATCATAAAAACAGCTCCTTTTGCATTGGCTCGGGAAGACAGTTCGTCACTCGCGCCAATGGGAAAAATCCTACAAAGAAGCCGCGCCAACTAGTGCTCTGTCTCAGAGCAGCAGTCGCGCCAGCCAATCTAAGGAGAGTTTTTTAAATAAAGATGGCGGAAGTTGTGTTTCAACAAACTCAGAAACCATTTCCTATCTTGAGTTGGGAGGTTTGGCTGCGGGAGTTCCATGGAAGGGAAGTGGTTTGCCACCTTTCATGGAACCTTCCTTCATGATAGGGCCAATCCCATGATAATAGGGATCCCAAATCCCTCCTTCCCCATCTATAAAAGCCTGCTCAATTCCATTGCAAGCTGGTCTTGAAGTGCCTAAGCTTTGAATCTCCATATTCCCAAGAGCCTTTGTGTTGTAAGAGCCCTCTTTCTTCCCTTAAGGCCGACTCAAGTAAGGAGACTATCGTCGAGAGACTCTAGAGAGGTTTGCCCTTTCCTTGGCGAGCTTTGTGAGACGTGAATGACTGGAGGCCCATCCGAAGGAGACCGCGGCGTCAGAACATTGGTTGTACTCTCTTTCGATTGTTATTTAATGAATGATTACGGTTATGGTTCCACTCTGTTTTCACTTATGTTAATAATGAGTTATATCCTTTCTGACTGATATATAGTTGCGTATTTTGGATTTTATGCTTGTATTCGTGTTGTTTCTTGCATGTACAGGTGTCCATCGATGGAGATCGTGGGGATTGTGATCTGCTGAAGTTGAGGAACGGGAACGCCATCTCTTCTACGAATCATAGCACTGGACTCCAGGTAGGCCTCCATCTTTGGTCTTTTATTCGTAACTAGGAACTTGCGCTATAACATTTGATGATTGTTGCTAGACCCCTGCTGGGCTAGTAGGGATCGCCTCTGTCCACAGAGGGGATTTACCTCCTCAACACTACCATCCCCAAAGATTGTAACCATTGTACTCCTAGTACAACATCAGCACCTCCCATAGGAATGGAAAGCATTGGACTAGTCAATATATATTCCCCCATGGTTAGCTTGATATTATGGCATTTCCCAAAGCAATTTATAGTTCCTCCATTTGCAACCATCACTTGGCATTCTGGTGCTGGGTATAGGAAACAATTTAATTCCTTGGCTACCTTACAATGAATAAAATTATGGGTGCTACCCGAATCAATCAACACTATTACCTTTTTCTTCTTGATCTGTCCTGCTATCTTGAGAGTTTGAGGAGTGGTAATTCCTGCCAGTGCATTACATGATATGGTCGAATTCATTTCTTCCTCTTCTATGGCTGGTTCCTGGTGTGTATCCTCTTCTTGTTCATTTTCTTCTTCTTCTTCACAATCTATGTAAAATAATTTCTTTTTAGCACACTTATGACCTTTAGTGTATTTTCTATCACAACTGTAGCAAAGCCCTTTTGCTCTTTTTTCTTCCAATTTTTGTGGTGTCAACCTTGTAGTTTGTGGAAATCTAGGCGTAGCAACACTTCCTTCTTTATAGAATTGAGTGGTAGGCTTCCTTGTCGCCATAATTTTACATTCAACTTTTCTTGCCAACCTGAATGCCTTCTCCAATGAATCAGGTTCCAAAACACGAACTTCATGTTGGATGTTATCCTTTAGAGTACCCATGAAGAGATCAATCCTTTGTTCCTCTGGAATATTTGTTACCCTTATATTCAATTTTTGGAAGTCCTCAATGTGCTCCCCACTAAACCCTTTTGTTTTAGATTTATCAATTGGCCAAAGAAGGTGTTTCTCTTTGTATCCTCATAATGTTCTATCATTTCCTCCATAAAAATTGACCAAGTGACAATTTTTTTTACCAGAGAAAAGCCATCGATACCATACAAATGTATTTTTTTCTAAATGTAAAGTTGCAATGCATACCTTTTGTGTGTTTTTCACATTATTGAGATCAAAATATTGCTCCATCTATAGTATCCATGTTACAGGATCCTTTCCATCAAACTTCTTCATATCCATCTTTGGAATATGGTGGTTCTTCCCGCCAACATTAGAGTTTATGAAATCACAATTAACATTTATTTTGTTGTCCTCATGAGGTTCTTCTACTATCTTTTCACCATTAGGAAACCTTTCTTGTATGAACTTTGTCAAACCTTCTGTTGTACATGTTAGCCCCTCATTTCAATTTTTGGTTTCCAACTTCCACAGAGCTTTTAAATTCCTTATCATAGCTTGAGAAATTCGTTTTTATCTACCTTTGCTTTTCCCGCCTCCTCAAACACATTAGAAAACACTACGGGCATACATCCAAAAAAGTAAAACCTCCAGCTCCTTTAGCTGTGGCCCCTATATTTTATCGTTCCATGTGATCAGGGCTCCCAACCAAAGGTTAAATCCAAAGGCGCTGAAAAGTACATATCTATCGCGCGCATTCTTGGATCGTTGGATCAAAATACAAATCAACGGAGCGGAGCTTTACCTATCATAGTGGTCCCCACGCCTGAGTTACCGCTCACGAATCAGCTGGTTAATTCCGCACCACCTACCCAAGGCGAGTGGTATTGCCCATTGTGCCAGCGATTCCACAAATCACATGACGCGTGTCCCAAGGGTACGATTTTAAAACCGCCCATTTCGTGCATTATTGTTCAGTCAAAGGTCGGACAGCGGAATCATCGTCAGCCGTCAGATCTTGGAGCCTCCATCCGACGGCCATCATGCCCCGAAGATGCACGCGCTTTATCTCAGGCCTCTGCTCTCCCCGCGCATTAAATTTCGGTCAAAGGATGTGCAGCAGAATAAATAATCGCCGTCTGATCCTGCGCCTTTAATCCAACGATGGTTATTCCCCAAAGCTGCAGGTGTTTTAACCCGTGTCTATCGCGCCCATGGCCCACCATTCCATCACCCCGATGCTTTTGTAACCGTTGATCTTGTTTCAAGAATGCACGGCCCAGATCATTCACCTGCCACGCTGTTAATCCCGTACTCCTCCACGTTATCACCCCCGCGCATTTGTCATATTTCAATCACCATTACACCTTTCGTTCAAATTTAAACGTTTTACGATACAAACTTCCTCCTGGCTTGTCAATCACCATTCCTCTGTGTTTTTCACCATCCCCCATTGTTTCGCCATGCCTACGAGTCTTCACCACCACGTCCATCTATCCCGTCACATCATTGTCCCTGTACCAGGTTTCCTTTAACATGTTTGTGGGTTTTTGTAGGATACAGCGATGGGGAATCACCATTAACCTCAGCCTCCATTATAAAAATCAAAGATGTACTAGAAGGTTAGCTTCTAGAGGGAAAATTTAAGAAGAAAAACCCAGGGTAGTTGTTGTGGCATGACCTTCATTAATGAAACAAGATGTAAATCTGTCATGCACCTCAGAGCATTTCAAAAGGCAGATTCTAGTAGCTGAAGACATTAATTTCACAACAAAGAATATCAGTTGAAGATCAAGGAAATCCAACGTCCAGAAGGCAAAGGGTACAGGTGCATAAAATCACATCCTCCAGGTTCTACTTCAACAAATTTTCATCCCAGAAGAGTACAGAATGTCTCATATTTTTTTCTTCATACCCTATCCCTGGAGGAATTTGAATCTACAGCATTTACTTCAGAGAGTCGACCTCAAAGTACATACAGCAAATCACACTAATTGAGTAGTATGGGCGTGAATATTTTCCGCCATTTCATTCAAATTAGGAAAATTAAATGTACATGACCGACCTTGTTTTTCTATATTTTTCTGTTCTTTCTATAAATACCCAGAAATAAGACATTGTAGGGGTTCCATATTTCTATCAGCAAACTGTGCAGTGAGAAGTTCTTGTATACATCTTGTAAATCTTTTGTGTAAAGGCTCAGAGCCCGTAGGGTCTCAGTGAGGAGGAGTTATAACTGTATTGAGGATTCTGGTCTTTGGTATTCCACAATATGTAATTCTCTTTTATGTGTTAATACAAAATCTCATTTCATGTTATTTATCTTCTTGTATCATGTTCTAGAATGCGAGTGGCTCACTGGTCTTAAGTAAGGATTCATCCTAGTTGGTGCCCATATTTGGACTAGTCAAGCGCTTTAAATAGGCCTAGTCATGATATATTGTTCCATGTTCATTTCATCCATATTTTCTGCTATATTAGTTACTTGAGGAGGGTGCTTTTAAAACGCCATTGTCATGTATGGATTCTTAGTTGGATAAGCCCATATGTGGTTTTGTTATGTATCTGGGTATCAGCCTCATGTTAACTAGTATCTTCTTCATGTTTCTTCACTGCATCCACTTTCTGATATTTGATTTCTGTGGCATATTATCTGAACTAGCCCTCTTTGCAGTAAGCTGTCTCTTAACTGTCTGATGATTTTGTATTGGATTTTTGCATGTTGTTCCTACATTATTCTTATCTTTGTATCAGCTTCTGAGAGAGTCCGGTTCCAGCTCAATTAATTTCCTTGTTTTGCAAGCGATAGTAAGAGAGCTTTTGGATTGACAACCCAAGCTATATTATGAGCTCCTTGCTATGTTAAGATGTCCTAGGCACTGGTCTATGGCAAATCTAGACTGTCTCTAGGGGGACAAAATTGTCTATAACATCTTTCTGGCACCATTGCCGGGGAACGAATTTAAGAACATCAATTTCCCTGGGCCTCGGCAAATCATATTCACTCTCTAATCAGGTGAGCACAGAGAGTTGAAGAGTTGCACATCTCTCACCTTGGCGACTCCACTGTTATCTATTTGATAAATCTATTGGTAGTCCCTAATCCGCTGGGGAAGACACAAAGGGCTTTGATTTGGTAAATCCCTGTGGTGGACAGTAAAGAGCTTGAACCATCCACCTAGCGACTCCGCAGTTCCAAAACAATTAAAAAGACTCCACTGGTGGAGGACTTTGAGCAGTTTGCAAAAATGCATCCGAGTTTCATAGCAGAGTGCAGAGATGAAATATCATGTGGCTTGGCAAAACTAGAAGTGGAGGACCTTCCACAAATCACTCTTCTCATCACAAGTTGCACACCCATGCTTAATAAAATCCTTCTAAGAGTGATGATTGAAAGATATGAAGCTAAGATCAAACTCTTGCAATCACAAGAAAAAACCCAATACATGGATAATGAGTGAGACACGTATGATTTTTTAAAACCTATAGAAGATGAGCAGGAAAGTGATCAGAAACCACCTGATTTCTTACCTACATCTTGTATTATGCTGATCAGAGAGTATCACGATCTAATAGCAATGGAAAATAGGGAGCGCCGCCTCGAGGAGATAAGAGATCACATAGAAGAGGCAGATTCTGATGTGGAAGAGGAGGCTCAAGAGAACACCCTGCCTCTCGGTCAGCTAATGCAAGTAAAAGGGGATTGTTGTTCTTTTTCCCATGTTGAAAGGGGAACACCTCTTTTGACAGAAGAAGAAATCGCTCAGATATCAAATCAGCAATCCACCTCAGAAATCTTTTATAGAACATGCACTCTTGCCCATTCATCTTATGAGTTTGATGATTCGGATCCAGAAAACTCCTCTGAGGATCAAGATGAAGAAAGACCTGCTGAGAATTCGACGGGTTTGATTGGTGACATTGCTTACGATTTTGACTTTCCTAGTTTTGATTTATTTGATGATGATTGTTTCCAGAGAGAGACTGAGTCTGCAGAACCATCATCAGTAGACCCATGGGAGGAAAGCCAGGGCCAACAATATCAGAATAGTAATGAAACCAATCAGCCCATCTATGATACGGATGAGGAGAGCTATGATAGTATAATAGCGGGTGAATATTCCTTGAATCATCACTCTGATTTACCACAGATCATCAGCAAGATTGGAAACCAACAGTTTTCCTTTTCAAGAAAGGAGGAAGGAAACTCGGTGGAAGACTTTAATCCGTGGAACGAAGAGATCAGGCTGTTGGAGGTTATGTTGAAAAAATATGATTCAATACAGGGAAAAGAGGAAGAAAATCAAGGAGCCACCATTTATCAAGAGAGTTTTCTTCTCCATCCAGTGAAAGAAGAAGGAATCCTGGTTGAGGCCTGCCTGCCAGATATTCTTAACCAGGTATCATTTCATGATCCTTATGTGCATTTCTTGCAAACATTTGAAGAGGGATCGAGGGTCTTTTCTAGCAGCATGTTGCTAGCAGAGAGAAAATTTTTCAAAGCTGCTATTGTGGAACAAAAAGAAGAGATCCCACTACCCTTCAAAATACATGAAGAAGGTGATCAAGCATTCGAGAGCCATATTGAAGATGCAGTGAAAAATGCAAAAATCAAAGCTGCTTAGGATGAAGGCAGCAGTGGGCAAAGTAAGTTCCAGGAAAAAGAAAGGCTGGACATAGAAGTTGACGGCATCAGAAGACTGATGATGAGGGTGTCTCAGAAACAGCAGATGGCAACAAGAAAGCAGAGGAAATTTGGCAATGGAAAAATAATAACAGAATGTGAAAGCATAGATGGAGGCAAATTGCAGAACAAAATATGGAAACATAGAAGGGTACAGTTGAAGAATAATGCAACTAATGGATACCAGCAAAGTAAAGTATGGGACCCAGGAGGCAACAACAGCCTGGTGTATTATATTGTACATTAATTTTCTTTTTGTTTCATCATTCTTTTAATAATGTGTGTGTGCTGATTAATTATGAAGTGAAAGCTAGAGGTGCTGAAGAGAAGAATCCACTTAGAGCATGATCAGATGGTCTGCAGGTTCTCGACACGTTCAGGGATGAACGCGTCGCCCCAAGTTGGAGCCGATGTTGTACATGTCAGCCCCTCATTTCAATTTTTGGTTTCCAACTTCCACAGAGCTTTTAAATTCCTTATCATAGCTTGAGAAATTCGTTTTTATCTACCTTTGCTTTTCCCGCCTCCTCAAACACATTAGAAAACACTACGGGCATACATCCAAAAAAGTAAAACGTCCAGCCCCTTTAGCCGTGGCCCCTATATTTTATCATTCCATGTGATCAGGGCTCAGAACCAAAGGTTAAATCCAAAGACGCTGAAAAGTACATATCTATCGCGTGCATTCTTGGATCGTTGGATCAAAATACAAATCAATGGAGCGGAGCTTTACTTGTCATAGTGGTCCCCACGCCTGAGTTATCGCTCACGAATCAGTTGGTTAATTCCGCACCGCCTACCCAAGGTGAGTGGTATTGCCCATTGTGCCAGCGATTCCAAAAATTGCATGACGCGTGTCCCGGGGGTACGATTTTAAAACCGCCCATTTCGCGCATTATTGTTCAGTCAAAGGTCGGGCAGCGGAATCATCGTCAGCCGTCAGATCTCGGAGCCTCCATCCGACGGCCATCGTGCCCCGAAGATGCACGCGCTTTATCTCAGGCCTCTGCTCTCCCCATGCAATAAATTTCGACCAAAGGATGTGCAGCGAAATAAATCATCGTTGTCTGATCCTGCGCCTTTAATCCAACGGTGGTTATTCCCCAAAGCTGCAGGTGTTTTAACCCATGTCTATCGCACCCATGGCCCACCATTCCATCACCCTGATGCTTTTGTAACCGTTGATCTTGTTTCAAGAATGCACGGCCCAGATCATTCCACTGCCACGCTATTAATCCCGTACTCCTCCACGTTATCACCCCTGCGCATTTGTCATATTTCATTCACCATTACACCTTTTGTTCAAATTTAAACGTTTTACGATACAAACTTCCGCCCGGCTTTTCCATCACCATTCCTCTATGTTTTAACCATCCCCCATTGTTTCACCATGCCTACGAGTCTTCACCACCACATCCATGTATCCCGTCACATCATTGTCCCTGTACCAGGTTTCCTTTAACATGTTTGTGGGTTTTTGCAGGATACAGCGATGGGGAATCATCATTAACCTCAGCCTCCATTATAAAAATCAAAGATGTACTAGAAGGTCAGCTTCCAGAGGGAAAATTTAAGAAGACAAACCCAGGGTAGTTGTTGTGGCATGACCTTCATTAATGAAACAAGACGTAAATCTGTCATGCACCTCAGAGCATTTCAAAAGGCAGATTCTGGTAGCTGAAGACATTAATTTCACAACAAAGAATATCAGTTGAAGATCAAGGAAATCCAACATCCAGAAGGCAAAGGGTACAGGTGCATAAAATCACATCCTCCAAGTTCTACTTCAACAGATTTTCATCCCAGAAGAGTACATAATGTCTCATATTTGATTCTTCATACCCTATCCCTGGAGGAATTTGAATCTATAGCATTTACTTCAGAGAGCCGACCTCAGAGTACATACAGCACATCACACTAATTGAGTAGTATGGGCGCGAATATTTTCCACCATTTCATTCAAATTAGGCAAATTAAATGTACATGACCGACCTTGTTTTTCTAGATTTTTCTGTTCTTTCTATAAATACCCAGAAATAAGACATTGTAGGGGTTCCAGATTTCTATCAGCAAATTGTGCAGCGAGAAGTTCTTGTATACATCTTTTAAAGCTGTTGTGTAAAGGCTCAGAGCCCGTAGGGTCTCAGTGAGGAGGAGTTATAACTATATTGAGGATTCTGGTCTTTGGTATTCCACAGTATGTAATTCTATTTTATGTGTTAATACAAAATCTCATTTCATGCTATTTATCTTCTTGTATCATGTTCTAGAATGCAAGTGGCTCACTGGTCTTAAGTAAGGATTCATCCTAGTTGGTGCCCATATTTGGACTAGTCAAGCGCTTTAAATAGGCCTAGTCATGATATACTGTTCCATGTTCATTTCATCCATATTTTCTGCTATATTAGTTACTTGAGGAGGGTGATTTTAAAATGCCATTTTCATGTATGGATTCTTAGTTGGATAAGCCCATATGTGGTTTTGTTGTGTATCTGGGTATCGGCCTCATGCTAACTAGTATCTTCTTCATGTTTCTTCACTGCATCCACTTTCTGATATTTGATTTCTGTGGCATATTATCTGAACTGGCCCTCTTTGCAGTAAGTTGTCTCTTAACTATCTGATGCTTTTGTATTGGAGTTTTGCATGCTGTTCCTACATTATTCTTATCTTTGTATCAACTTATAAGAGAGTCCGGTTCCATCTCAATTAATTTCCTTGTTTTGCAAGAGATAGTAAGAGAGCTTTTGGATTGAAAACCCAAGCTATATTATGAGCTCCTTTCTATGTTAAGATGTCCTAGGCACTGGTCTATGGCAACTCTAGACTGTCTCTAGGGGGAAAAAATTGTCTACAACACCTTCCATGTCTGCTTTTAGAAAATTCTTCATGTTTTCCATTTTCTCATCGCTCTTAGCTTCCATGTCATCCACCTTAGATTCCATGCCAGCCTCCATACCATCCATATTAGCTTCCATGCCATCCATCTTATCTTGCATGCCATCCATCTTAGCTTCCATGCCTTTCTTCAAAACTTCCATTTCATTTTTTGTTGCTCTTTGCGAGAGTGAAATTTGTTGCACTTGCTCTTGTAATTTTGATAGATCATGTTGCAATTCTTCGTCTTCATGAGTCATAGTAGAGCTTTGCAAAGGATTAATTGGTATTGAATTCTTTTTAGGGCCATTTTATAATCCAATACTGATATCTATTCTACAATATGCCCTTGCAATCAATTCAACTTCATTCTTCAAACAAGACTTATGCAATTCGGAAAAAAAATACACACCTTTTACTTGCTTTTCAGGAGCTCGATATTGAAATTGTATTATCTCTGAGATTGTGGCTCTTCAATATCTAAAATTTAGCACTGATGTAGCCCTCTGAATTATCTTTTGAATTCCACAGGTCTGACTTGATTTGGATTCTCCAAGACAAATTTATGTCCAATATCCCACAATGACCTAATTATGGACTGGTTCAGTATAGCGAACTTGTACGACTTGCCACGTGTCACCGTTTTGTCCTTCACCTCTGAACTTGATAGCTAAGAAACTACAGTCCGTGTACTTGTGACCACTTTTTACGGCACTCCAATCCAATGCTCAGAGAGAGAGTTATTGAAATTTTCTCACGATCACATTTTTGAGATGAAATTCAAGAGCCTGAAAAAGCACTACCTTCCAAAGATCATATATCCACAAATTTTGTGAACCAAGATCTGAAAATTTTTGACACGTTTCCTTAGGATTTCAGCTTCGCACCATAAAAATTTCAGATTTTTAACCTCAGTAGAAAAAACTTTATAGTGAAAATGCCACAATGACCTGTTTAGGAGCCTGAAAAAATACCTAACTTCCACAGATCATATCTCCGAAAATATTGCGAACCAAGCTCTGAAATTTTTAGGCAATTGTCCTCAGGATTTTGGCTTCGTACCCTAAAAAATTTTAGCTTCTGAACCTTCGTAGAAAAAAAGTTATAGCGAAAATGCCACGATGACCTATTTGGAGCAGTGAAACCCTAGAATCCAAACCTCTGATACCAAATGTTGTGTAACTAGCTCCAAAAAGAGAAGAAAAGAGATATCAATGCCTTATAAATGAGCCACTTTGAGGGGGAAACCTCCAATACATTACATAAATGAACAATTCTTGGATGATACAATTCACAAAACCTCCTTTCTATATATAGGAGTCCATGGGGCCATAATGTAATCCTAGTGGGCCACAATGTAATCCTAGCCGACCTAACAATAATAATTTAAGGGCACAGTAATTCCAAAATGGGGGTTACAAGGGTACAATAATAACAATAAGGGGTTTACACTAACAATAATAAGGGACTATACTAGTGATATAGGGACCTAACATCCTCTCACAATGGGCCTCAAAATAAAAATGTACAACCAAAATCAACTTTATAAGAACCTATAGGATTCAAAATGATGATGTCAAGCATGGGGGATGATTCACCATTTTTGGAGTAAAAAATGAAAAGATTAAAATAAATAAATAGAAACTACTATTTTAGTTCGTATTTTCAACTTATCTCCTTACGATTTTACTCAAATTTCGAGCATGAGCTTTTATCAGATGTAGAATTTAATTCCTCATCCAAGGAGTACCCATGTTGCATACTTTTGATAGACCCTGGTACATGAAAAAATGTGATTAATTAAATTTCGCATCTAACGAGTGCTCACGCTCAAAATTTGAACAAAATTGTAGGGAGATAAGTTGAAAATATGAGTTGTAAGAATATTTTTTCTTTTTTCCCTGTAAAATTTTATGATGTAATCTAATCTTGTTTTATTATTTCCATTATTATTTGATAATATTCCTTAGGAGGTCCTTTTTAGACTTCAAAATTTCTCTAATGTATGATAATTATGATAATAAAACAAAAGTATATCTAAGATAATCAAATCTAGGTATGCTAATTAAATTTAAGTATGTCTAATCATTGTATATTCTGATAACTAGTACCCAATCAAAGCCTAAAGTAAATAACTAGGAACTAGTGATTAGTGACTAGTAACTAGTATTTAGTATTTAACTAATATTTATATTAACTATATTATTTACTCAAATAATTCAACCAATGACTAGTTTATGATCCTTAAAAAAATTTAATCCTTTAGCAAGTGATGTATTCTATTGATGCAAAATTGAACAAGTATGAATTCCATGCAATATTAAAGGAATTTGACCACTATGCTAATTTCCATACACTAGTAAAAAAATGATAAAACTACAATAAAATAGTGTTAATAGCTCTAGAAAATGAGTATTATAGTCATGAGATAATTAGGAAAGAACACCTAGAAGCTATAGTTCAAAAATATCTTTTAAATCTTATCTACACGATCTCAAAGAAACTAATTTTTAAGTAGTTTCCAATCTGAATGTATACAATGCAATCGATTAATATAAACATAGAAAATATAATAAAAAAATTTAAAACAACAACATTTCCCAGGATAATGAACAACAAGAATGCTCCATATCTCAAGAAATAACATTTAACTTAAAACTAGAAGTTGAAACTTCGAAAGAACTTCAGGAGTTGATGAAAATCGATAATAATAGGTACTCGAACAAACTCGAAACTATTATGTCAAAATATAGTTTTTCAAAATAATAACACATCTTTAACAAGCCATGTTTTCTTTACAGAAAATTAAGAAATAAAAAAATGTGTTCAAAATTGACTACAACCTATTCTAAGAGTAAGATGTAATCCATCTGAGCTTGTTGGCCATTTAGATCATGGATCTAATCTTCAAAACTTGGATCTGGGCATATTTTTGAAATTGTGTTAGGTTTTTCTTATAGGGTGTCCGCATTGATTGGGTAGTTCAGGCTAGTTTTGACCCAAACGAATAGGTATTTCACCATATTGGGATGCCTAGGAGAAGAACATGTGTCTCGATTTTTACATAGCTCAACTAGAAATATGAAAACAAAGGATGATTTATGAAATCTACTAAAATATGCAATTTTATTTAACAATGAAATCGATTACATAGCATTTTCAAAATAAAAATTCAATGAAAATACCTTGGAGAGTGTTTATATTAGCAAAATATGGGAGAATATTTTCATAAATGATGGGAAATGGTATTTTTAAGGCTAAATAAGTCAAAAACCATAACAAAAATTATGTCAGAAAAGAGGATTGATAGTCCCAATTAGACCTCACATCATTCAGGATAAGAGACCCACTTAAATTTTGGCTCAATAATAATTCTTGGTTTCTCAAGAATGTTATAAGATATGGGTAATTGTCACAATAGTGAGGTGAAAATATTTAGCTAAAAACTAATCTTAATGTAGGAATGAAACTATTCTAACAAAAATTTATATAAGAAATGGAGGGGGAGAGAGAAAAAAAACATAGATGCAAAATGGAGGAAATAGTTAATTGATATCCTAGATAACACTGCATGCTTAACTTATTAGAACAAAATACAAAATACTTATATTTTGAACCAATAATTACTCAATATAGAAATCAATAAAACTAAAACTAAAAATGAGAAATTATAGACCAATTCATAGATTATTATAAGAACTAGTAATAATACATCTCATAGATGCATACATAAATGAATTTCTTAAGAGTAGTTGGAAAAGAAGAAAGCATTTATGTGGAATGAAACTTCAACAATGGCTTTCAAGGCTTATCTATATTAAATATCCAAAAAAATACATAAAGTTTCTAACTTTCAAACTTTGGTATGCATGTTATACCAACAAAATTTTAAAAAATGCAACCCTCATTTTGAGAATTTACAGCATTTCTAGGATAAGCTAGTAACTTCATCTTGTGATTGTTGGGCTTCTCTAAGATTAATTAAAACTTTTTTATCCTCCAATTATTTACAAATATGATAAAGGGAATATTTAAAACTCCCATAAAATTAATCAAAATATTGCTTCCATCTAATTGGATCCTTAATTGAGAGCTTCTTAATTTCTTAAATACATGCCACCCGGTCTTCACAACATGATGTAATAATCATGACTCAACTCATTAGTAATCTCTTGATGATGACATGGAATTCTAATGTAGCTTGGTAGGTGACTAGGACATTCTTTTGTAGTAAGATAAATTATGGATTAAACATTGTTTGTTTCATTGCAAGGTTCACAAGACGTTTGCTTCAACTTATCCACAATGAGCTTATTTAGGAATACATTGAAAGATAACTATTTCACATTTAGTATCCCCTGTAATTTGAAGCTTCTTGTTTCTTGACTCAATATTTCCTTAAGTTTTAGGCTTGTTCAAGATTTCTATCAAACAACATGTGGGAGACTTAGTGACCTAAATATTATTCCTTTAATTTAAATTTGTTTTCAACTCTATATATCAGTAAGTCTGATTAATCTATGGGATTATTTTATTTTTATACAACTGATATGTTTCTAATACTATGTATGATATAATTATTGTTTAACTAAATTATCAAGTTTTATTTTTTCGGGGGACTCAGCTACTAAAGTTTATAATGTTTACCTCTTAGACACACCTATGGTTCTTTTATAAAATAATGAATCAATAAGAACCCATTATATATATTAGTTTAAAATTATATATGAAAATAACTTATAGGTTTGGTTCGAGGATTGATTTTCTTATGTTCATGCATTGGGCTTTAGAGGTGAGGATACGTACAAGATTTTCCAAACAAAACTCTAAGGAGATGAATGAAAAAAAACCAAGGATTTTTGAACCATGATAAGAGTTCTTGAGCTTTTATGCATCAATAATTTTTCTGAACTTGCTCTACATTTCCCTTATTGAACCCTTTACCTTCAATAAACTCATGTGTTACACAAGTGAAACCTGAAAGAAGCAATCTTAAGAAGAAAGAGGCTTGAAAGAGTGACTTGTAACTCTAACATAAGGCTAAAAGAGGAACTATAACACTTGGAATATAGGCAATGATGCACTATATCACTTAGGATAGGCTTAATTTTTCACTACAACGAGGCAATGAGGCTAGAAGGTGGACTCAAGAGAGAGAAGGCCACTATAACACTCCATTAAGGATTATTTATGAACTATAACGTAATATAAATGGTTTAGGATGCTCTATGGAGGGTTAACATGGAAGAAATATGGCTTGAAAATCAAGTCCTAGGGATGAGTTTGAAAGTGTATCACTACCCTATGGAGCAATAGGGAACTATGACATTGAGAAAAGGCTCAAGGGAGCACTGAAAGGGTCAAGGAAAGGAGGAATATAGAGTTAAGAAGAGAAAGCTTGTAGCACTACACAAAGGCCTAAGGGAGTGCTATAACACTAGATAGATGCCCAAGAGGGAACTACACAAGTCCAAAAAAGATCAAAATGTATAAACCTCTCTCTAGTAGTTATCTCGTAATGATGAAGGGCTGTAAATTGGATTGACTCACAATAAAATGAAAAAAAGAAGTGATGGGATGATAAATGATTAGTTCTCTTGGACTCAAGACATTAGAACACCTTTTGGGGCATTCTTCTTCCCCTCATGCCTTGGTCAACATTACATTTTATTGATGTGTTTTTGAGCTAAAGTTTCACTCATCATGTTACAATGTGACAAATTATCATTTGGTGTTCAAATTCATGAACATCTACCACAAAGGTTAGATGATAATGTTATTCATTTTTTTCTAGCACAAAACAAATGTATCAACTAAGAAAAACAAAATTGTGGCTATTCATTTAGGTTTTGATAATTATGAGACTAGTTTGGCTATTTTATTGATAGTAGGTTAGATCATGAGTTACATATTGTGATTAAATGAAAATGTAGTGATGAAATGACGAACTATTGAATTCATTGGAATCAAGACAACATATTACAGGAATGGGTACCCTTACCTCTCTCATCCCATGAAATGGGAGATGTAACTTTTCTAGTTCACTTAAATGATATTGTTCTATACTTTATGATAAAATGTAACTAATTTGTATTTAGGGAGAAATTTTAAAATCTATATGCCAAAGGATGGAGGAAAACATTAAAGCGTTGAATTCCCAAATTAGCATTAAGGGGTTGAATTCAAAAATCCTCTACCCTGGAGGTTGAAGGATGATATTATAACATCCATATTATCATAAAATAAATTAAAGAGTTAAGAAAACTCAAATAGGTCTCTATATTCTAGTTTATATTATAATGAGACCAATTTCATTAGTATTTGCATTAATCAAATTACAAGATGTAACTCATGATGAAAAATAAATATTTGGAATGATCAATTGTTAAATATGTTAGACTTGATACATAAAATTTCCTCTAAAGGAACCTTTTTAGACTTTAGACATAAAATTTCCTCTATAGGAACCTCTCTCCTAATTTCTCCATGGCCTATGTGACACCCTTTGTGAGAGTATGCAACAAGTTCAGTGTTCACATTCAAGGGTAAAAAAGAGGTGATTCTCTAAATACACTCACACACATATTTTTTCACAAGGGATCAAGTTGATAAACACTATTTCATTTGATTATGGGACGTGTGCTCATGTGTTCCTTGGCCAAATACACTTGTAGGAGCTTACACAACTCAAATATGATTCTTTCTTTGGATTTTATGCCCCTAGACCAAATTCACAATGTGTTCTTGAATGAATTTAGGAATCAAATTGCAACTCCTCATAAAAATATAACCAAGGCTTAAATTAACAAATAATCCATGTAATTGGACTTTCGACATTGGTTTATATCTAGGGGTACCTCTTTCCTATGAATCCATTGCTTGGAAATTAATTTATTCAACAATATATCGAAATAGAGTTTTGATTGATAAAGAACAATGCAATTATTGCACAAAGGGGATGATTTGAATAAATTTTGTCTTATTTTATTGTGAATAGCATGCCCTAGCCTTGGAAAAAACACATGCACGATTACATCATTCAATTATGCTGCTCGATTTGCATTTTATGCCTCACCAAATTCACAACGTTTCATTCAGTGGCTTTACCAATTGAATTAAAAATCACCATAAAAATATAATTGGGGCCTAGATTAGTGAACCATAAGATATGTTAGACTCTTGTCCAAAATTATTTTAGATATAGGGGCACCCATCTCATATGATTCCATTGCTTGAAATTGTTTTATTTGTTGATCTATGGAGCTAGGTTTTTTTTTAGTAATAAACAATGCAATTTTTGCACGAAGGGTCTTATTTTGGAAAAATCTAGCTTGGGTGGTTTTGGGTAGTGGAATCATGTCTGTGTTGGCCAAAAAAACTTATGAGTTCTTATGAAACTCAATAATTCTACTCTATTTATATTTCACTTTCTTGTAACAAATTCAAAATGTGTCCCTAGATCACTTGAGGAAGTGCATTGCAACTCACCATAAAACTCTAATTGGGACTCACATTGGTGAACCATCAATTGCATTAGAATATGAAAACCAATTTATATGTAAGGGTATCCATTTCTTGTGACTCCATTTCCTAAAAAATGTTTCATTCAGCGATCTCTAGAACTAGAGTTTTTTTAGTAAGGAGTTGATTTTTCAAAAAATGTCTTTGGAAATTGCAGATAACATATTAACATGGGCCTCGGCCAAATACACTTATGAAATCTTACAAACTCAATTATGTTGTTACATTTTGATTTGATACCTAAAACCAAATTCACAATGTTTCCTTGAGTGGCTTTACCAATTTAGTTAAAACTCACCATAAAAATATGATTGGGGCCTATATTAGTGAAACATCAAATATGTTAGACTCTTTTCAAAAACTAGTTTAGATTTAGGGGCACCGCTCTCTTATGATTCCATTCCTTGATATTTTTTTGTTTTTTAATCTATGGAGTTATGTTTTTTCCGAGGAATGAACAATGCAATTTTTGCAGCAAAGGTGCTATTTTGCAAAACTCTAGCTTGGGTGAATGTGGGTAGTGGAATCATGTGGGCCTTGGAAAAAAACACTTATGACTTCTTATGAAACTCAATTATGCTACTATATTTAGATTTCACATTCTTGTAACAAATTCAAAATTTGTCCCTAGATGGCTTAAGGAAGTGAGTTACAACTCACCATAAAAATCTAATTGGGACTCACATTCGTGAACCATAAATTGCATTAGAATATTAACACCAACTTATACATAGGGTTATCCATTTCCTAAAAAATGTTTCATTCAATGATCTATAGAACTAGAGTTCTTTTTAATAAGGAGCAATGCAAATTTGGAAAAAAGAGTTTATTTTTCAAACAATGGCTTGGGAAATTGTACATATAATATTAGCATGGGCCTTGGCCATATACACTTATGAAACCTTAGAAACTCAATTATGTTGTTACATTTGGATTTTATACCCTTGGTCTAAATTCACAATGTGTCCTTGAATGACTTCATGATGAAGTGAGGTGCAACTCACCATAAAACTGTATATGGGAATTAAATCAATGAATCGTCAATTTTTTTGAACTATTAACATGAATTTAACACAATAACCACCATTACCTTATGACTCCATTTCCTAGAAATTGTTTAATTCAATGATCTCCAGAGTTATGGTTTTGGTCATTAAGGATCAATGCCATTTTTGTATAAAGGGGTTGATTTTTTACAACCATAGCTCAAGTGATTTCGGTTAGTGTGCTAATGTGTGCCTTGGAAAAAAAACTTCTAGTAAAATATGGAATTAAATTATGCTACTTGATCTAGATTTTTTCCCCTAGAAAAAATTTACAATGTGCCCCTAAATGAGTTCAAAAAGTGAGTTACAATTTTCCATAAAGCTCTAAGCATAATTCATATTAGTAAATTTTTTATTAGATTGGACACCTCACACTAAATTATGACTAGGGGAAGCCACCTCTTATATTACATTTCATAGATTTTTTTTTATTTGATGATCTTTAGAACTAGGATTAAGGAACAATGAAATTTATTGCAGAGAGAGGTCAATTTTGTAAAACTGATGTGGGTGAATGTGGGTAGCACACTCATGTGGCTCTTGGAAAAACACATTTGTGGGAACTTATGAAACTCAATTATGATACTTGATTTGGAGTTTATGGCCCCAATCCAAATTTTTAATGTGTCCCTCAATGGAATTAGGAGGTGAGTTACAACTTGCCACAAAACTCTAGCTAGGGTTTGGATTGATGAACTCTCAAATGTTTTTAAATCCTCGCAATGGACTATAGCTAAGGGAAATCATATATTAATTAATTATTTAAAATTCTAAGGAATAGGAATTTTGCTCAGCAAGGAGAAATGCATTTTTTTCACTTAGTGTCCGTATTAAGTTTTTATCATGAAACTTTTTTGAAGTGTGTTGCTTTTATAAAAGTTTAATTAGGATGGTTACTAAATACCATATTGTCTTTCACATCCACATAATTATGACATGCATTTTCATGAATTTGTAGATAATATTGAAATTGTTGGAGTCCAAGAAACTAACATTGACCATTAAAGATCCAAATGAGTTAGGAATTTGATGGGGACCATAAATATTTTTAATGCATCACATTCACAATTTTTTTTAATAATAATGGAATGTATACCCATTTTTTTAGTCATTTTGGTGTCTTTTCCTAATCCCATAGGTATTTTTTTCACATGTTTGAATGAATTTCTCACGTAGGAGGTGTACTAGCCTCCCAATATAGTGATTTTCCTCTATAGAGATAATCATTAGTTATGAATGCTAATAGATCCCCTAAGTGCTCAATATTGACTCTTATCTTTGATATGGGCATGATTCTACCTATATTGGTGATACGATGGAGTGGTGGTCATGGAAAACAATGTTATTAAGAAATATAATGACATCAATATTCTAGTGTGTTTACTAGGGCATAAAAATATTTTTCATATCTTGTAATTGATCTTCACCATAGAGAAAATATTTAAATTATAGGTAGTAGGATACCCTCCCTATTTAAGTATGGCATAGTGGAAAACTATGATGTATATATTTTGGTATCAAAAGAGTTTTATAGAGGAGGATGATAATAGGATTTGAATATTAAGATGGTATGAGGTGGGTGATGGTCCATTATGCCTTGGGGATCCAATTGTAAGGCTTATGGTTGGAAAAATAATGTAATGGTTGATTGATATGAGAAAAATGATGTATAGTTTTTCTATAATAGTTCAAAACAAACACAACTTGTATTCTAGTATATAGTAGAAGTAGGCTTGGGAAACTGAATAAAAGTGGTAACCTCTATTGAATAAGCATGGATACAACTTATATTGATGATGAAACCAATGTATGGAATATAAATTTATCCAATATAGTATTTATAATAAATATAGAGCCATATATAGATGTTGCAAATGTTCTTATCATGTATAGTTTTAGATGAGTATGTCATCTAAGTCGACATAAATAAAATTTCCTATTTGGTGGGGAAATAGATTTAATTATCCTAGTAAGAAATGGGGGAGAATTGGGAAATATTTGAACTATTTTCTCAAATTCCAAGGATTCATAACACTCTCTTGGTGCCCTTGTTTCACCTTTTAAACCAACGAAATGCTCTTAAAAGCATTCAAATTATGTGATTGAGAGATATGAAGGGAAACTCTTATATTTGTTGAAGGATTAAGAGATATGTGGGAAACTAACTCGAAAATTGTGAGTTATATGGAATTTATTTCTAGATTATTTTACATTCCTATAGTGAAGAGAAAAGAACTACCAAGCTTGTATACTTCAAGATTGAGTTTATCGTTTTGTAGTGAAATTTGGATACATTAGCTTTGGTGTGGAAAATATGAAAAACTGGGAGATTATCGATAAAAGATATTTTTTTCCCAACATTATTTATTTATTTTACCCTATTTTCATTTTAAAGTATAATTTTATATTGAATATTGGATATATGTAACCTAAATGTAACTACGTATACATGTTGATACACTAGGAAAAAAGAAAAATAATAAGGTTGTATTCTAGTGTGGAATACATGTATGGAAAAAGATTACTTAAACACTAACAAGTGACCTAATTTTAGGTAAATCACCACTCTATAGTTGTTTATGGGAGAATATTTCACATAGAGCTATAGAATTATTTCCAATTTGAATCATTTGGGAAAAAGGTTTGGTTCGTTTAAGAAATATAACATTAAACATATGCCCAACTTAATAAGATAAACAAGGTAATATCATCATCAATTGAAAATGTACATAAATAGTGATGAATGTATTACCTAATTTAAAAGATAGTTTTTAAAATCCCTTAAATACATACAATTTTATTTTTCTTTAAATATATCAATATGACATTGAAATATGAGATAAACAATTCCATGATTTAACCAAAGGAACATATAATATCAACGAACAATTTATTAACATGATGATATGAATTAGATGAGTTGATACTTATGTTTTCATGTTTGTAAGGGTAAATCATCATCATCCTAATCATTCATCAAACAAACACATCATTTCATACAACACATGCCATGAAATTTCTAGGTGTGTATACATTTTTCAAAAAATCTTGCATTGTGCCTATCATTCAAAATGCCACCTCATGCTGTAACATGTAAAAGAAATACATGATGCCCTAGATAAAGCATGGCACTAATTAACCACTTATAACTTCACCATTATATGATGCATCCGAGAAGTCAATATTTTTTTTCTGATTCTGCACATGTTTCATAGTACAAATAATAGTTGCGGAATAAAAGTATAACCATAGGTTTTACCAACCTTGCATTAAATGTTCATTTGATTTTAATTATCTGATATGTTGCGGAATGGGGGATTTGTAATCCTGCTCAGAACTTATTTTAATTAATTTCTTTCAGCATTCAAACAAAATCTGAGACATGCAATAAAAATCTACTTGGTTGATTTACTTGTGTACCACAAGTATGTTTTTTGTCACTTTAATAAGTGCGGTGATTGAGATTAGTTTTCTCAACACCCCCCTTAATCAAAACTTCTGCCATTCACAATTCCCAAAAAATATCTTACATAAAAAAAAATTCACGTGCCAATGGCTTTGTGAAGATGTCTGTAAATGTTTCCCATGACCTGCAATGTTGCAACATAATTTCACCATTGTCAATCAATTATCTAATAAAATGATATTTAGTGTCAATGTGCTTGCTTCTCTTGTGAAAAATAGAATTATTTGATAGTGCAATTGCAAAATTGTTTTCATAGAAAATAGTTGTTTTTCTCTCTTGTTCATGGCACAAATCCCTCGAACATTCTTGTCATCCAAACTGCTTAACACATTGTTGTTGTTGTTGCGGTGACATATTCAAATTTTGTTGCTGACAATGACATTATCGACTACTTCTTGGAGGCCCATGAAATGGCCCCTGAACCTAAATGAAAAACATATCATGGCGTGCTCTTTATATCATCAACACTTCCTTCCCACTCACTGTTAGTGTAACCAACCAGCCTAAAATTGTTTGTTTCAGTGTACAAAATTCCATAATCCTTTGCACCATTGACATACCTTGAAATCCTTTTGGCTGCTTGCCAATGGATCTCCTTATATGTCTTCATGAACCTTGAACCAAAATCACTGCATACATTATATCAGGCCTAGTTGTTGTCAAACACATCAAGCTTACCACCATACTTTTTTATAATGTTGGATTGGCATTTCCTCCACAATTTTATTTGCTTAATTTCAATCCCATGACAATTGGAGTTGGTGCTGGCTTGTTGTTATGCATATTAAACCTCTCTAAAATTCATGCTACATAATTTTCTTGAGAAATAAAAATACCAGTTTCTATTTACTTCAATTCTATGCCCAAAAAATATCTTAACAACCCCAAGTCAGTAATTTCAAATTCAATTTTCATGAGTTTTTTGAAATCAACGAGGAAATCAACACTCCCTGTAAAAATAAAATCTTCTACATATAGAGCAATAATAAGAAGCTTACTGTCAATGTCTTTTATGTAGAGAGTAGGATTATCGTCACATTTGTCAAAGACAATGTCCATCAAGTAAGCATCTATCGTGCTATACCATGCAGGTGGTGCTTTCTTCAGCCCATAAAGAGCATTCTTTAGCCTATACACCTTGTCTTCTTAGCCTTCTACCTCATAACCAAGTGGTTACGGAACATATACTTCCTCTTTCAACAATTCATTCAATAACGTTGATTTTACATCGATCTAATACACTTTCCATTTATGTTGCGCGACAATTGACAACACTGTACACACTCTCTCCATCATCGCGACTGACGCAAATGTCTCTATATAATCTCTTCCATGTTGTTGCTTGTATCCTTTGACAACTATCCTTTCTTTATGCCTTTCATTCTTTCCTTCAACGTTGTTCTTGATCTTATAGACTCACTTCACTCGAATGACTTCTTAAATTTCCTTGCAGAAGGTCCACTAACTCCCATCTGTGATTCTTTTTTTATTGCTCATATTTCTTCATCCATTATTGTGATCCTTTTTTCCTCTTTGACTGGATCCTCAAAATGGATTGGGTCGTCTGCATGACAAAACAATGCGAACAAGGAATTCATACCTACACTACTATCAACTTCATTTTTCTCATACTTTTCACTTAAATTTCTAAATTTTTGTCTTCTTATGCTTGTGGAAGATGGACTTGACATGTCACTTGATATTCTTCTTGAAGTAGATGACACTGTGGGCCTTTGCGATGTGTTTTGAATAGTGTTTTCTTGAATGTGCAACACTGTCGTATTATTTTTTGACGATGTCACTTGCTGGCTACTTTGTTGAGCCTGAATAGGAATAGGAGGATTCAATATTGAGAAATTAGGTGTTGCAGTCAATTCCTCTTTGTCTTCCTCTGTTATACATGTTTTCACATTTATTTTATTCTCCAAACTTCCATCCCATGCTTCCTCTTCTATAAACTGCACATCTCTGTTGATTATGCCCTTCTTGGTTAATGGATTGTATAGCTTGTATGCCTTAGGTTCATCATTATATCGAAAAAATATGCATTTATCCCCCTTTGTTTCCAAATTATTTCTTAGTTCATTTGGGACATGCACATAAGCCACACATCCAAACACTCTCATGTCAATGGCACTATGCTTTCTTGTACTCCATGCCTCTTCAAGAACCATATTCTTGACACTTTTGGTTGGACACCTATTAATGATGTATGCCACACAAGCGACATCTTCAGCCTAATAGTCATTTGGAAAATTATTTTCCTTCAACATACTCCTTTCCATTTCCATAATGGTCCTATTTTTCCTTTGCGTGAAACCATTTTGCTGAGGTTTATACTTTTTTGTAAATTTCTTCTGAATTCCACGCTCTCTGCAAAAAAAAAGGAATTCATTTCAGATGTATTCAAAATCTTCATTAGTCCTCAAAAATTTGATGCAATGTACATTATGCTTCTCAACAAGAGCTTTGTATTGGCGGAAACACTCAAACACTTCACTTTTTTGTTTTATGAAGTAGACCCATGTATTCCTTGTGTAGTGATCTATGAAATTAATAAATAATGGATTTCCCCAATTGTTAGTGTTTGCACTGGTCCACAAAAATATGAATGGACAATCTCCAAGAATCCTTTCTCCCTTATTGACTTCCCTGTTGGGAATGTCTCTCTATGTTTTTTGCTGAAGATACATCCTTCACATAATCTGTACGAATTTTCTATGAGTGGCAATCCATTCACCATGTCTTTCCTATGCATAAAATTGAGGCCTCCAAAATTGAGATGACCAAATCTCAAATGCCATAGCCAGTTTTCATCTTTGACCTTTGCTTGAAATTGTACTTGTGTGACAATTGCAACTTTTTTTTCATCCTCTTGTGAAGTCATTGAAAATTGTTCTTGCACACCTTCTTCCTTCAAATATAGTTTTATATTTAGGGGAGACATTTTTTTTCTTGTCATTTTCAATTTTTCAATCAGTCATTTGTTTGGAGACTTATCCAAAATTGTGCACACTCCATTCTTGAAAAATACACTATATCCCTTTTGCATTATTTTTCCAATGCTTATGAGGTTATGCTTCAAACCAGAGATAAAATATACATTTTAAATGTAATTATTCTCCCCCTTATTTGTTATAATGTTGACTCTTCCTTTTCCCATGAAAAATACTTTGTTATCAGTCCCTAATTTCACTTCATATTTAACACTTTCATCTATATTTGTAAACATTTCCATGTTCTTTTTCATGTGATTGTTGCACCTTGAATCTAGAAACCATACATCCCTTTTTTCTTCTTGTGCTACATTACAAGCTAAAAACATGATATCTTCGTTGGGATTTTCCTTTTGTGAAATTTTCACTTGGTTTGTTACTTATATAATGTTTCTTCTTTCTACATTCATTTGCATAATGACCATACCGCTTACAATAATGACATTGAACTTGAGATTTATCATACCTCTGACATTGTGCTTGATTCTAACTTAGGCCTTGACTTGGATTTTGATTGTTTCCCCTTACACTTGAGCTTGAAGGGTTTCTTCTTCCACCTCTATGTGGGCTTCTGCCTCTTCGTCTTCCTTTACCTTGACCAATTGAGACTTCTGTCTTGAAGGGATGCTCCAATGAGGATTTTTTTTTCTCTATTCAATATTTGCTCATGAGAAATCAATGATGCTTGAATTTCATCCAATAAAAATTGTGAGAGATCAATTGTATCTTTTATGGGTAGAACAATGACATCAAATCTTGTTGTTATACTTCTCAAAATTTTCTCAACTATTCTCCTTTCCTTAAGTGTCTCACCATGATACTTAATTTGAGTAACGATTTCAATTACTTGTGTAAAAAATGATACACTCTTTCATACAAATTATCTCAAAATATCTCCTTATAATTTCTAGTTTTTTTGTCTTCACTTTTTCTATGCCTTGGTGGGTTGTTTGGAGGGTATCACTACTTGCTTGGAATTTTTTGAAGTTGCAATCCTTGGGAAAATACTTTCATGAAGTACTTGAAAAATGTAGAAGAGGAATTTTGAATCCTTTTTCCTGTTGTCCCACATAAAATCCTTTTCTTCTTGTGTAAAAACATTATATGATGTTGCATCTTCTGGTTGTTGGAACCCATTCTCCACCAAATCCAAAATATCTTGAGAATAAAACAAAGACTTCATTTTTATAGCCCAATAGCCATAAATTTTCCATTAAACTGAGGTATTTGAGGATTAGTCAAGCTTGTGCTTGATGCTTTCATTTCAATTTTTATAAAAAAACTCTCCCTACTAGTAAATAAGCTAAAAAAAATCCTTCAAAACAACCTTTAACTCTCAGTAAAAGCACTTGCACTTACACTATTAAAAATTTACACCCTCTCTGATACCAAGTGACGAAGGCTCAGCCCTCATGTACATGTGGCACAACACCGGTTTCCAAGTCCAAGTTTAATATGATAGTCGTGATCTGTTAACACACGTCAGCTCCAATTTACGGACTTAAACAATGGTTTAATGAATATGTGATAATATGATTTTGATTGCAATTACGCTGGGTGTACGTAGGATCTATTGGTTCTGGTGTAAATCCACCTCTGCATTTAACATAATCCCTCGGGTTCTGTTGTAATTACTCCACTCCGTTTTCCCCGCCACACTTCCACATTTGCAACTGCGCTCCACTGTATGGTTATTCTTCCACCGACTGAAACTAAGAGGAGGGGTTCTCGACCACTGCTGGTTTTCTTTTCCAGACTTGCGAGGGTCTTCCGGCTGCCCTGTGTTTCTGGTAATAGAATGTTTCTCTCCTTCTGTCCAACGAAATGCTTCTCTGTTCTGGTCGCGCAATCTGTCGAATAGGGGTTTCTGTCAAACCCTGCAATGGTGTTTTGTTGTCCGACTGTGGTGTAAGTTTTTCTTTGCTGTCCCGATATTTCTAACTGAGGTTTCCTTCTATTTATTGTTCTTTGACTACTGGTTATCTATTTTCTTCTTAAGGTCTAGATTGGCGGTAACTCTTGCGGCCACCTCAAACTGGAAAAGAAAACACAAGTAATCTCTCGTTCTATGCTTCAACCCTCTCTACTCCTGTATTTTTCCACTAATCACTCCGGCTCCTCCGTGAGTAGGTTTCTTTAGTTTCAGAACAGAATTTTCCGACGCTTCTCCACACACGTCCTTCTTGGTAAGTCCGACTGGGACTCCTCTTTGAATTCCTATATTTATCCTTGCTTAAATGGATGATATGTGGTCAATCTAGTTCAGCTCGAAAATACTAAATAACTCCTTGTTTTTTTTTCAGGTCTTTGCAAGTTTGCATGCCTGGTATCCTTCATTCGGCAACAGAACCCTAAGGGTAGGGTCGATACCTTGACAGTCTTCAAATGGCACTAGGGTTTATTTTCTGTCGTTTTTATAGGCTGTTGACAGGCTTTAACAATGTATCTTTTCAAAAGGAGGGTTTATACATGTGTATTGAAGTCTTAATGTATTTTTTCCCTAGGCTGTTCTCGTCGGCCTTTCATTTTTTTCAGTGGACAGTAATATACCTTTTGGGTTTTGCTGTTCACTTGGGTTAGTTTGCTCTTGGATTTGAACCTGCATTGGCAGGTGACAGACCTTTATTTTCTCTGTTTAAACTTTATGATACCTCATGGACTATTCGGAAGTTTATACCAGTATATATTAAACAAGCTAAATTTCAAACTGGGTTTTATGAATATCGCATTTACCTGGCACCGTTTGTTCAATGTCCTTTTTTCTCTTGTTTCTACTTCATCGAGAAGAATGACTTCCAGTTTTACCACCTGTGCAATGTTTGCCAAAATCCCCGTACTTCTGCTGTTATCTTGTAAGAATTCCTGTAACGTAATACAGTCTTTGTTTTCCTTTCTACACTTTAACTCTGTTCACATATTTAGTTTAAATGCTACATAAATTTCAGTAGGAAGATTACAAGAATCACATTTACAATGATTGAATATCAAAACAACAAATTTGCTGGAAGAAAATTTTCTATTTTCAGATGGTTTTTAATTCCTGTCTCATATTCACTTACAGATGGGAAAATCAAACCCTACATATGATTTTTCTCCCATTTAAATACCTGTAGGTGTTAATCTGTTTTGGTTTTCAGTTGAACTGTCAACTGCATGATTCTAACTACATTGTCAATTTCTTTTTAAAAAAAAACTTCTAATTAACTACAAAAACATTTTATTTTCCTAATCCTACTGTCCTTGTCCAATTAACGACTAATAAAAGTAATTAAAACAAAGGTTTAATAACCTGTCCACAAACACATGCTAATCAGTGAGACAGTTAGCCATCTTTCATCTCCTCCGAGCTAGATGCTCCTGAATCAGGCTCCCGGGGTGACAAAAAGTCATGGCTCCGTTCCATGAGATCGTCGACCGAATAACCAGCCTTCCGTATCTGCGCCTCGTTAAGCCACAAACTGTCCTCAATAGGACGGTTCTTCCACTTGACCAAATACCGTAGATATTATTTCCTTCTCATGCACTTGGCGACCTGTGTGTTGAGAATACTCTCGATCTCAAGGGGCTGTGCCGTGGGCATCTGTCTCACCCAAGAACCTTCCTCAAAATGGGTGTCCCGTTCTGGCCTTACTGTCATGTCATCCTTAGAACCAGTAGTATAAGGAAATAGATCTGCCACATTAAAGATGGGTGAAATACCTATTCTTGGTGGTAGCTGTAATTCGTAAGCATTAGCGGAAAACTTGTGAATGATTTTGCAGGGACCAATCTTTTTAAATTTCAGCTTGTTATATTCCCTTTTTGGGAACCGTTCCTTGTGCAAGTGTGTAAGGACTTCATCTCCAATGTTAAACTGAACTTCCCTCCTTTTCAAATCTGCCCGCTGTTTGTACTTCTAAGTGTTGTCTTGCAATTTTAGTTTCACTTGCTCATGTAAGTCGCTCATTGCTTGGGCAAAATATTCTCCATCAGCACTTTGTTTTTCAAGTTTTCCTAAGTCTCGCAGTTCACGCACTCCACGAGGCTGCATCCCATACAAGACCTGGAAGGGACTGTAACCTGTGCTGCGATTTGGTGAATCGTTGTAAGAAAATTCCGCTTGAGCCAGTACGCGATCCCACATCTGAGAGTTTTCACCTACTAAACTCCGTAGCAAATTTCCTAGGCTCCTGTTCACCACCTTTGTTTGCCCATCAGTTTGTGGTTGATAGGCGGAGCTGAACTGTCACTGATTGCCCAACTTCTTCCACAAGGTACGCCAAAAGTGCCCGGTGAACCTCACATCCCTATCGGAAATGATGGACCTCAGCAGACCATGTAGTATGATAATCTCTATGAAAAACAGGTGTGCTACGTGAGTGGCATCACTAGTTTTTCTACAGGGTATAAAATGTGCCATCTTCGAAAAACGATCCACTACCACCATCACTGAATCAAAACCCCGCTATGTTCTAGGCAGACCCAAGACAAAGTCCAAGCTGACTGAGTCCCATGGTCTTCTTGGAATAGGCAGTGGCATATAAAGTCCTGCATTCTGACTGCAACCTTTCGCCAATTAGCATGTTTTACATCCGCTTACGCACCTTTTCACGTCTCGTCGTACCCTTGGCCAGAAATAAAAGCACTCGACCTGCGATAATGTCTTGTCTATGCCGAAATGTCCGGCTAGACCTCCACTATGCTTTTCCCGAATAATGTTCTCCCTCATCGAACAGTCGGGAATGCATAACTGTCCTCCCCTGAACAATAATCCCTCCTGCAAATTGTAGTCCAACCATGGACTATTATTCCTCAACAGAGGGTTTTGGCAGGCCTCATAGGCCTCCTTAAAGTCTGCATCCACCTGATCCAGATCCCTCAAATGCTCAAAACCCAAAACTTGCATTGTAATTTCCTACAAGAGTAAAGCCCTTCTACTCAACGCATCTGCCACCTTGTTGGCCTGCCCAATAATATGTTTCAGTGCAAACGTAAAAATCTGCAGATACTCAACCCATTCTACATGCTTATGGTTCAACTTATGCTGCTGCATAATGTACTGTAATGCAGAATTGTCAGAAAATAAAATGAACTCATTACCTAACAGATAGTGTCTCTAGTGCTTCAACGCTTGGACAATCACATAAAATTCCTTGTCATAGGTTGAGTACTTCTACCTTCTTTTGTTCAGTTTCTCACTGAAATAAGCGACCAGCCTATCTTCTTGGCTAAGTACTGCCCCAATGGCTGTACCGCTGGCGTCACAATGAACTTGAAAAAGTTTGTTGAAGTCAGGTAGCCTCAATATCGGTCTCTCTGTCATCTTCCTCTTCAAAGCCTGAAAAATCTTCTCTGCTGCCTCTGTCCAGCAAAAAGGTTGATTTTCCTTCTTGATCGTATCCAACATGGGTGCACATATTTCACTAAAATTCCTAGTGAATTCCTTGTAAAAACTTGCTAATCCATGAAAACTTTGAACTTCAAATAAACTCTTTGGGGATGGCCAGCTAATTATAGCTGCAACCTTTTCTGGATCCATATTCAACTCATTTTCTGCAATTACAAAACCCAGATACACTAACTCCTACTGAAAAAAAGTACACTTCTTCATATTTATTAGTAGCTTATTCTGCTGCAGCTTCCTCAATACACTTCGGACATGCCTAAAGTCTTCTTCTCGTGTCTTGCTAAAAATCAATATGTCATCCAAATAAATGATTACAAACTTCCCAATGAACTCTTTCATCACTTCGTTCATTAGGCGCATAAAAGTACTAGGGGCGTTACTCAGCCCAAATGGCATCACCAGCCATTTGTATAGCCCTTCATTCGTCTTGAAGGCTGTTTTCCACTCATCCCCTTCTCGAATTCTAATCTGATGGTAACCATTCTTCAAATCGATCTTCGTGAAGTATGCTGCCCCACTCAAACAGTCCATCATGTCGTCCATTCGTGGCAATGGAAACCTGTACCTAATGGTAATCTTATTAATAGCCCTTGAGTCTGTGCACATTTTCCATTCGCCACCTTTCTTTCGAGCCAAAACTATCGGAACTGCACAGGGATCAGCCCTTTATCCAGCAATTCCTGCACCTGCTTCCTAATCTCCTCATTGTCCTTAGGACTCATACGATAGGCTGCTTTATTTGGCAGAATAGCTCCTGGTATGAAGTCAATACAATGACTGATACTCCTCTTAGGAGGCAACTCTTCTGGAAGATCATCTACTATGATATCACCAAAATCCTGCAACATATCCTGAATCTCCTCTGGTAAATCTGTAATTTTTGTGTGCAGTACCACTGTCTTTGGCCTCCTCACAACAGCAAAATTTACATTATTATCATCGATCTGTTTCAAAAATTCCTTTCCACCCATCAGTAACGCTTTAACTCCACTGGCTTCTGTTGTACTTTCCTCCTTGATGGGTACAAGCGTGTGCTTAATCCCATCCTTGACAAACTTGTAACAGTTTTTTTTTCCATCATGAACCACTTTCCTGTCATACTGCTAAGGCCTCCCTAACAGTATATGACATACATCCATCGGCATAATATCACACATAACTTTGTCCCTGTACCTGCCAATGTGAAATTCCACTTCACACTGCTCATCAACTAGCAGCTGATGTCCCTTTTGCAACCACGACACTTTATAGGGAGTGGTATGCTTCAGCCATTTCAACCCCAACTTCTCCACCATTTCTGTGGCCACCAAATTATCGGTACTCTCACTGTCAATTATCAGTTTACAGCACTTACCTTGTGACTTGCAGACTGTCCGGAATAAAGCTTTTCACTGATCCGGTTTTGCAACTTCTTTGGCTAGTTTCAGCAGCACTTTATTCAGCACCAAAGCTTCCCCTATCTCAGGCGCATTTTCTACTTCCTGAGGTGGTGCCTCCATTTCCTCTGTTTGGGTGACATAAGTCCCTCTACCACTTGCTGGTTCCCCTTCAGGACACTCATAAGACTTGTGCCCCCAATTATGGCACCTATAACACTGGAAAGATCCTCTGCCCTGACCATTTCCTCTTCCCCGCTGATATGGTCATCCTCCTCTGGTGTTATTTTCTTTTTCTGCTATCCCTGAAGGTTTGGAACCACTGCCTTCTTCGCTGGAATTTGTGCCTCTGCCCCTTCCAAAAGCCTTCCCTTTTCCTTTGCCAGATCCTCCTCCTCTTCTGGCATTCTGCTTCCTGATTATTTTCTCTTCCGTTTTCAAGGCACACTGATATGCCTCATCAATAGTTCTGGGCGAGAGAATACTGATTTCATATTGTATCTCCCCTCTCAAACCATTTACAAATCTGGCTGTCTTCTCGGGTGTATCTTCTATATACCCTGCTATCAAATTCAGCCTGTAGAATTCCTCCATGTACTCTTTGACAGTCAACCCTTTTTGCCTCAAATTATGCACCTGTTTATACAGCATAATCTGGTAATCTTTTGGCAAAAAATTTTCCTTCAGTTTGGCCTCCATTCTGGCCCACTTTTTAATAGGCAGTTTATTCAGCCTCTTCCTCTCCGCTTGTACACTGTCCCACCACAAGGACGCATGTACTTTTATTTTGGTGGTAGTGAATTTTACCTGTTTGTCTTCGCTGATTTCTTCAAAGTCGAAATACTTGTTCAACTCACTCAACCAATCCAGCATCACTTCTGCTGATAGATTCCCATCGTAAGTAGAAAGCTCATATTTTGGCTTGCTACTTGATAACAAAACTGACCTCAACAATCTAAGTTCAGGTCCTTCTCCTTCAAAACCATCTGTCGTTTCTACAACCTCCTCATCACTGTAATCCCCTCTGTCAGGGTCCCTTCTTCTTCCAGCCTCAACTGCTGCTAATCACTCGTTCAAAATACGAATTTCCTCTCTCAATCCTTCCTCTGCTAATCTTCGATTAGCTCTCCCTCTTCCTCGTCCTCGTCTACCAACCTCCATGTTCACTGTTCAACAAACTCGCTTTGATACCAAAAATGACGAAGGCTCAGCCCTCGTGTACAAGTGGTGCAACACTGGTTTCCAAGTCCAACTTTAATATGATAGTCGTGATCTGTTAACACATTTCAGCTCCGATTTACGGACTTAAACAATGGTTTAATGAATATGTGATAATATGATTTTGATTGCAATTACGCTGGGTGTACGTACGATCTATTGGTTCTAGTGTAAATTCACCTCCGCATTTAACATACTCCCTCGGGTTCTGGTGTAATTACTCCACTTCGTTTTCCTCGCCACACTTCCACATTTGCAACTATGCTCCACTGTATGGTTATTCTCCACTGACTGAAACTAAGAGGAGGGGTTCTCGACCACTGCTGGTTTTCCTTTCCAGACTTGCGAGGGTCTTCCAGCTGCCCTTCGTTTCTAGTAACAAAATGTTTCTCTCCTTCTGTCCAACGAAATGCTTCTCTGTTCCGGTTGCGCAATCTGTAGAATAGGGGTTTCTGTCAAACCCTGCAATGGCGTTTTATTGTCTGACTGTGGTGTAAGTTTTTCTTTGTTGTCTCGATATTTCTAACTGAGGTTTCCTTCTATTTATTGTTCTTTGACTACTAGTTATCTATTTTCTTCTTTAGGTCTGAATTGGCGGTAACTCTTGCGGCCACCTCAAACTGTAAAATAAAACACAGGTAATCTCTCGTTCTATGCTTCAACCCTCGCTACTCCTGTATTTGTCCACTAATCACTCTGGCTCCTCCATGAGTAGGTTTCTTCAGTTTCAGAACAGAATTTTCTGATGCTTCTCCACACGTGTCCTTCCTGGTAAGTCCGACTGGGACTCCTCTTTGAATTCCTATATTTATCCTTGCTTAAATGGATCATACGTGGTCAATCTGGTTCGGCTCGAAAATACTAAATAACTCCTTGTTTTTGTTTTCAGGCCTTTGCAAGTTTGTGCGCCTGGTCTCCTTCATTCGGCAATAGAACCCTAAGGGTAGGGTCGATACCTTGACAGTCTTCAAATGGCACTAGGGTTTATTTTCTGTCTTTTTTATAGGCTTTTGACAGGCTTTAACAATGTATCTTTTCAAAAGGAGGGTTTATACCTGTGTATTTAAGTTTTAGTGTATTTTTTCCCTAGGCTGTTCTCGTCGGCCTTTTATTTTGTTCAGTGGACTGTAATATACCTTCTGGGTTTTGCTATTCACTTGGGTTAGTTCGCTCTTGGATTTGAACCTGCGTCGGCAGGTGACAGACTTTTATTTTCTCTATTTAAACTTTATGATACCTCGTGGACTATTCGGAAGTTTATACCAATATATATTAAACAGGAAAATTTGAAACTGGGTTTTATGAATATCGCATTTACTTGGCACCATTTGTTCAATGTCATTTTTTCTCTTGTTTCTGCTTCGTCGAGAAGAATGACTTCCAGTTTTACCGCCTGTGCAATGTTTGCCAAAATCCTCGTACTTCTTCTGTTATCTTGTAAGAATTCCTGTAACGTAATACAGTCTTTGTTTTCCTTTCTACACTTTAACTCTATTCACGTATTTAGTTTAAATGCTACATAAATTTCAGTAGGAAGATAACAAGAATCACATTTACAATGATCGGATATCAAAACAACAAATTTGCTGGAAGAAAAATTTCTATTTTCAGATGGTTTTTAATTCCTATCTCATATTCTCTTACAGATGGAAAAATTGAACCCTACATATGATTTTTCTCCCATTTAAATACCTGTAGGTGTTAATCTGTTTTGGTTTTCGATTGAACTGTCAACCGCATGATTCTAACTACATTGTCAGTTTCTTTTTAAAAAAAAACTTCTAATTAACTACAAAAACATTTTATTTTCCTAATCCTACTGTCATTTTCCAATTGACGAATAATAAAAGTAATTAAAACACAGGTTTAATAACCTATCCACAAACACATGCTAATCAGTGAGACAGTTAACCATCTTTCGTCTCCTCCGAGCTAGATGCTCCTGCATCACCAAGTGAAAGTTTATACACCCCCACAACAAATTATTCACAATTTTCTCTCTTTTGTTCTCAAAATCAGTAACTAAATTGTTTTTAGGGAATCACCACAAGTTACTCCACTATTTTCTCTCTTTTCTTCTCAAACTTGCATCGTCCACGTTGCAAAAGACTTCTAATTACTTGACATTTCTCCACTATTTTCTCTCTTTTCTTCTCTAGCTTACATCCCCACTTTGCAAAATACTTCTAATTACTTATTTGTTCAAAGAATAAAAATTTTCAACACATTAATTCATGACAAGTCAAAGTATTAAAACAAGTATGGACGATCATACAAAAAAAATAGTTTTATGAGTCTGCTCCTGTTTGGGAGTTCAAATGACAGTTCTGGAATAAAATTATGAGGATACGTTTTACCAACCTTGCATTAAATGTTTATTTTATTTTAATTATTTGATATGTTGTGGAATGAGAAATTTGTACTCTCGCTCATAACTTCTTTTAATTCATGTCCTTCAAGGTACAAACAAAATCTGCAACGTGTAATAAAAATATACTTAGTTGGTTTATTAATGTACCACAAGTATGGTTTATATCACTTTAATAATTGCGGTGGTTAAAATTAATTTTTCCAACAATTTTGTCTATATGCTTAAATTGCTTCAACTACCTCAAATATAGTTGCTCTCAATTTAATAATTTTAATGGTTGAAATTAATTTTCCAACAATTTTGTCTATATTCTTAAATTACCTCAACTACCACAAACAAGGCCTGAGAAACTTGAAATTTCTCACCTTGTTCAACAATTAACATCATGCATCTTACTAGTAATAAGACCTAACTTAACACCACATTTTCTTTGTTTACCTCGGGTAACAAAATACACGATGTTACTTCGAAGAAGAAACCTGAAATGTCTTACCTTGCTCAACAATTGAGATTGTGAATCTTGTGAAAGAAATATGGCTTGTTACCTTTTCTTTCAACAAAATCTATCAAAGATGAGTGATGTTGGGAAAATTGTTGCTCGCGATTTTATCATTTTGGTACCCTTTGACAAAGGCAGGCAATCAATAACCATAGGCCAAATTTTAGATGACATACCAAATTTTATAACAGGAGGAATGACTGTATAGATATTTTTTAATCAATTTTAGTTGTTACATAATCATGGTTAGAATGTTTTTTATTTAATTTATTTCTATGTTGCACGAGTTTCCGATATGTGAGTACTTTTGGTACAGAGGAATAAGTATCCAATACGGCTAGAAGCTTTGTCCAAATTTACAGGAAACATCTGGGAGCGGAAATAATATAATATTTTAAAATTTAATATATATTAAAAGTGAAATAAAATTATTTATTTATTTCCATCCAAAACTTGCCAATTAAATTCCATCCTGCAGATTCCATCTTGCAATGAAATATGTAAAATATTGAACTTTGAAACATTGCCACAAAAAATCAAATATTAATCCATCAACAACTTGCCAATCAAATTCATGCAACACTATATTATATTCAAGTTTGGAAATTTATAAAATGAAACTTACTAACACTTTACTATTTCACTTTGGGACCATCATTATAATTTTTTGAATCTTATCATTAAAGCTTCAAGATAGACTTCAAGAAAGTAGACTTATTTGCAATTCTTGAACTTCAATATTTTCAACAGAGGCTGCCAAGGAATGACTGGCAACTGTCTATATTTTATTGAAACCATTGCTACATCTACACATATCTATCGCTTTACATATCCCATGTAGTCCAACCCCCTGACCTATCATGTATCACTTAGAAAATAAAGAAATGGTCACTTCTTTACTCAAAATAAGTACCTGAAAGGTGAAAATCTGCTCAAAATAGGTACCCGAAGCGTCAAAATTTGTTGTAGTGAAGCTCCTGAAAAGCTCCAAAATACCTTTTGAAGCTCCTAGCAATTTTGGTAAGTTCCCTACAAGCTCCCAAGCTCCCAGGAGCATGGGAGCGGTACCTGTGTTACCATAATTTATTTTAATTCAATATAATTTTATTTTAAATAAAAATTAAATTTTATTTAAATAGAGATTAAATTTTATTTAGCTTAAATTATTATTATTATAATAATATTTTGTAAATTCTATATTGAATTTGAAATAAATTATACATTATATAAATTTTGATATTATTTTAGTTTAATTTATACACACTAAAATCTATCAAATCTAACAACGATTTTTTATTTTCATATATTTTCTTATCCAAATAAACTTCCTCCTCAACCTAGGTGCTCTTTTTTTTCCTTTTCACCATTAGTTTGTTGGCTTTTAGATGCAGGAGTGAACATATGATTTTGTATTTTCACGAGAGAACATAGTAGTGAACATATAATTCTGTTATATTTTAATGAAGGCAATTGCATTGGTTTATTTTTACATTACATTTACAAAGCCAATTTTTAGTATCTCTTACGTATTTGAAGTTTCATCAACACTTTTTACTACTTTATGATAATAAGAGAAGGAATGATTATAAATGGTTTTTTATATTGAATTTCTTATATTAATTTTAGTTGTTTCAACACAATTATATTAAAAAACAAATTTTATTTATTCTATTTTAAATTAATATATATTATGGTAACTGTATTGAGGGGATGGAATTGTTGCGGTATTTGTCAACTTAAAAGAAACAGAAAAAACACTTTGAAAGAGTTAATTTCTTTTTGTGCATTATAAATTCAAAATTGTTGATTCTATAACATCTATATATTATATTTTGACTCTATAATAGTGTAAATTTCTAGATTCAATAGAAAAAATTATAAACAAAAATTCTAACTATTGATGGATAAATATAGAAAATATTTTATTAATAAATATATAATCTATGAGACCAATGAATTATGAGAGACTTGCATATAAGATGAAAGAACCAACTTACTAATAATGTTGTGATTTCAAACTATTGCATAGCAATCTATAATCAAATTGAGGACAACCAACCTTTGAAGATGAATGTGGAGATGACTCTCTACACAACTATAAGATTGAGTACATCATCGTTTTTTGTAATTGACCAATCCCTTATACCTGAGTCAACTACCTATAAAAGTCATTGATGCTTGTTTCCTAATAATTCTTTAAGAGAAAAATGTCTCACATCATTTTCTAAATAAAACTTCTTCTCCAATAATAAAATGAAAAAATCTATGAACATAATCCACTAGAACTCATGTATTTTTATTTTACCTTAAGTTTTGATTATTTTAGTTTTTTCCATAAATTTATCGTTATATCTTTTTACTCTCTTTTTGTTATTAATAAAATAGTTTTATTTTATTTAATTATTATGATCAGTCACTTTATTTATTTATTATTATATATTTAGTAATAATATGGAGCATTATATATTTTTCTTTAAAGAACTTTGTCCCAAAGTTAAATTTAATCATGTAACTTATATTTTATTTATTTATTTTTTGATATATTTTACACAAAACCTTCTAATATAACTAGTATAAGGACCATCATAATGATCATAACCAGAATCAAAAGTTACATCATAAATCTAGGGGAAATATGACTACTCTCAAACACTTCTTTCTTAAATTTTGGAACCAAGGTTAAAGAAATTTGGTCTATCTAGATTCCTAAAGTTCAAGACCTCATAAGCTCCAAGGTAGGATTCCAATCTTGTACTCACATACCCAAATCATCTCAAAAGTTTTACTCACTCTTATGATGACTCACTAAATTATAGATCCAGGCATTGAAGTCTCACACACCACTTCATCCCTTCCGCTAGATTTCAACAAATCTGATATTAGGAACTCAACCTTGTCAATATGGTCTCATATCCCATCAATAATTATACAAAGCAAAAGAAACATTTTAATAAGTAATTGATTGAGTTGTATTAAACCCATAAAGTGTTACATATTATGCCTTGTAAATATGTGGTCTAATGAAATCAAATAAACTAGCCCTCTTAACTTGTTCTTAGATTCCTTATAAATGACCACCTCAAAACATGAAACCAATGCATCAATTATAATCAAAATATCATCATCTCATAAAAATTAATCGACATGTTAACTCTCAATATCATCTTGAGAACACTACATCATCGTTATCACAACATCCTAAATAGTAAAGCATTCATGCATGCCATTACCTCATCAAATATCATTTATAATATTATAACATTAACATATTTTTATTGAAGACATAACATTATATAAATATAATCAATAGAACCACTTGTTAATATAACATCATAGAATAACACCATAAACACTATAATTGTCTGAACACATATCACATGTAGAGAAATAAAACACTAGAAGAATTATTTTCATAATCCATCGACACAATTAAATTAATCATCATAAATGAAAAATGAATACTAGATATTACATTCAACGCAATAATATCATTTAAAATCCATATAGGATATGGGTTATATCATCAATACTAGGTAGTCATGCTCTTATCCAAATATCATTTTCTTTATAATTAGTTTCTATTCTTCCAACAAGGAAGTTGACAATTTATAGGATAGGTATAGTAGCCTATTAGTATTTTAAATTTCATATATTTTCTTTATTTTATATTTTTAAACTTTCGAGTAAGCCTAATTATCTAGAGCTTTAAACTCTAGTTATATTCTCTTCCTTGCCAAGGAAAATCTGGTGAATAACAACAGTAAGCTATTAGTTCCCTTACTAGCATGTTTTGAACCATCAATATAAAATTTTAAATTCTCATCCTTGTATATCCTTTGATCATTATCATGGTTCTTACATCGCTTTACTTCTTTTGCTTATCCATTCAAATCCTACTACAATATACCATATTGCATGTAAACACTAGGTCATCATTAAAGTTATATTTGTTATATCTCTCAACTATATTAGCTCATCTAATCCAAATACATAATTTGAATTAGGCCTACAAGCTTCTTACTCTTCATGCTAGGTGACTTCTCGTAAGTCCCTAAGGCTCAATTTATCATATCACCTATGTCCTTTGCTGAAAGGTACATAGTCATTATTCTTGCACATTTATTTTTAAACATTTCCGCAATCTATTACTTGTCATTTTACACCAATTACAAGTCTTCTAGTTCATAACTCACCTTATTAACACTTTAAATTATATAGGTCATCAATATGATCCCAACCAATTATTCTTAGTCATCATTCACATTGCTAAGTCAACTCAACTATATCCTTAAGAGTTATTCACATAAAAGAGAGACCTCTAAACTATGACCAATTAATTTGGCTATAGGATTTAGTACATCTTTCATCCAATTTCATTATGCTCACTTGAAAGCAGGGGAGAGAATGGCGATGGCGACGTCGCCCCCAATCCCAAGCAGGGAAACCTACAAAACAACTTTCTCTCCATGCAGGGCTCACACTACAGACTCCATAGCCCTTCCAAACACAGAATGACTAACAAAATCTCTCACCACCATCCATAAAAGTCAAACGAGCACCACCACCCACGAGACCCTACTAAAAATGAAGTTTCACACGATGCTCATTACTCCTTCCCATACTCAAGGTTTGATGAGAGGACGGGGAGGTTGGCCATCCCGCTCGCAACCATGTGCTCACCATGAGTGCCCATGCGTTCCCTCGAGAACGCCATCAACGTTGTTCATCATCCTCATCGGGGAGATTATTTCGATATTTAATTTTATATAAATTTTCATAATTATTTTTAAAAATTAATTTAATTTTCTATTATATGTGTGTGTGTGTGGCCAAAACAACATAGAAAAAGAGTTCATGGCTAGGATGGATTTAGCTCAATTGAGGACCACCATATCAGACTTACAATCATTGTTTACGAGTGTTGTTCAAACAAACTCAATATATTATGATAAGAACAAATTTTCAATATAAGGAATCCAAAACTTGCTTGCTTAATTGATGCATCTAAGTAACGAGAAATATAAATTTTATGAATTAAGAATGTTTATTTTATTTCTTGGTTTAGCCCACAAGGCTTTGAATCTCATTATTTACATAATACTTCATAACAAGGTAATCACCAATTGAAGTACCCTAATAAACTAAATAAAAATGTATTATTTTTATTAATATTTTTTCAACTATATTTAAACTAAGTAATAATAACTATTTTTATAATACTTGTTCAAACATAAAAACTATTTTATACTTTTCAAAATTCAATAATTAAACCAAACTCCAAAACCACACTAACTATACGGACTTGTTCTACTAATTGTTACAAACTATACTTTCATTATTTATCTATGTATTCAATACCATTTCAGTTTTAACGTATGTTATTGTGATTTGTTATACAATGCAAAGGTTATATTATAATCGTTTTGCTTCATCGTAGGTTCTATTCGTCATAACCTTGTTGTAATGTAAATGCAAACTAGTCACATATGTCCATTATGATTATTATTTTTAAAAATAAAATATAAAAATATGAAATTTAAAAATAAATCAATATAGATTTATCTAAAACACGGATTTAATATGAGCTGAGAAAGATCAAATTTCTTTTGTTCTAAATATATTTTAGAGTGAAAAATAATGGGTAATATTTTAATCTTTAAATTACATTTTTGAATTTTATAAAGATTACATAACATGTGCATTGAGCCATTTTATATTAATTTATGCTAAAATATTTTATTCATAACTCACATTGAATGTTTTATATTTGTAAAATTATACTATTTACCTCAAATTGAATGTTTTATCTATGTAAAATTATACTATTTAAAATTTACATTGAAAATATTATTTTTTTGAAAACTTAACATACTTACACATGTCTCTTATACTGGATTTTAGAATAAGCCTCTCAACTCAATAACATTTAAAACCTGGGAAATCCTAGTTGTAAAAATGACTACAAACATGCATTTAAAGTAATTTTATCGTTATTGGCTTTTTAAAATATAAAAATGTAATTAATGTTAATTAAGTATTTTCATCTCCTGTTACATGTCAATGGCTTAAAATTTAAAGCTATAAGGTATATGGCATGAAAATTTGTCTTTTTATGATTATTTGAGGGTAATTTTAGGTGATATGGTTGTTCTTAATTTTTAGGTGATATGGTTTTTTTATAACAATAATAAGTTAGCATGCATTCAATGATAAGGTAATTTTAAGTGACATGATTTTTTTAATAATAATAATAATAAGTTAGTTTACATTCACTGATAGAGTAATTCTAGGTGATATGGTTATTTTTTAATAACAATAATTAGCTAGTCCGGATTCACTAATAGCAGCTAATAATAAATCTCCTCATTGCTAATTTAAGAACTAAATTATAATAAATTTTCTCAGTAAACTTTTCTATATATATTTATGTTTTCTAGTCTATTTTTAAATTATATATATATATATATATATATATATATATATATATACATATATATATATATATATATATATATATATATATATATATATATATATATATATATATATAGTGTAAGCTTGGTAAGACTACATCTTCAACATGTTCCATATATTATTTAATTAGAGCTGAAAATTGAATCACTAACTTCACATCAACCAATATCTTAACATAACACCTAATTACTTTCTATCCAAAATCCAATAAACAAAAAAAACCATCTTTAACAAAAAAAAAATAATTAAAATAATTTCTAAATCAATGTCCCCTGTTTTACATGAACGTGCTAAGTTAACATTGTAAACTTTATTGTATCTATTAGTAAAGCTATGCAGATTTGTCTTTTATATTTGAACCATTTTATATGTAGTGAGATGCACTTTTATTAAATTAAGAAACTAAAAGTTTATAGAGATTATATCCCTATTTATTATATTGTGATTAAATGTAAACATCAAATGATTATGGTCAAATGTATTGTTATTTTTGAAATGCAATGGTGTTGCTAGTTTATAAACATTTATGGTCAAATGTATTGTTATTTTTGAAATGTAATGGTGTTGCTAGTTTATAAACATATAGGTGTTATACTGTTTCTCATAAGTGTTTATGGTAAAAGCAAATGTTTGTTAGTACTTAAAATTCGAGTTAAGAAAATAATTTTTTAATTCAGATTGAATTTATAATTTTAAAAGTATGTTTTGTTTAATTTTTTCAATTTTAATCTATTTACATTGACTTGTTCTTTATTTAGGATGGAAAATATAATTATTAATTTGGTTATTTATACCTGTTATTATTTTTTTATATGAATATGAATAATTATGGAAATTTTCATTTTATCAATTATTATTATTATTATTATTAACAAATTTATTATTATTATTATTTTTAATTTATAAATATTTTTGGTTATATTATTATGGCTTATCAATATTATATGTTCAAAAAGCTATAACTCATATGCTCTGTATAACTTATTTCATATTTTTATATAATGAATTTAATTAAAAAAATAAAAATGCATAATTATTATGAAAATAAATCTTAGCCTTTGATTTGTATATACTACTATAATTTTTCTAAAATAATCTATGAACATCAAATTCGTACCATCTGTTTAATAATTATTGATAATTAAATTAAAATTCTAGAAACTTTATTCCATAATAGACATTTCTATTGACATAATTAGGTGAGTAGTGAGATTTAACCTCTAGAATATTCATACTTGTATACAAGTAAAAAATAACATATGAATAATGTCTTATGAAGTGAGTTATAATTTTTGAAGTTTTCTTTAATGCGACTTTTTAGAGTCTTTAGTGCTACTTTCAACTATTTCACATTTCTTAATTGCAATGCAAACTTTTGTTCGACCGAGGATTGAAAATATAAGTAAGTACGTTTATTATTACAACGTTATAATTATGAAAAGTCGGCTTTTATTGAAAATGGCACTTCTCACCATTTATTTATATAAACGTTTTGCAATTCAAAGATAAGATAATTCATATGAGTATTTGACTACCATCTCGGGCCCCTCTATGCTTAGTGTCCCCATATTTTTTTTTGTTCTTTCTGGAGGAATTTAACATTCAGCATCCCGGAATCTGATAGAGGTAGCGAAAATGAAGGTTTGGATCAAAACTTTGAAGGGGAAGCAGTTCCACATCGAGGTGCAACCCACTGATAAAGTTGTAACCGTTAAGAAACAAATAGAGCTACTCCAAGGGGCACAAACTTTTCCAACCGAACAGCAGTTACTGATTTACCAAGGCAAGGTTCTGAACGATGAAACCACCCTGGAAGAAAACAAAGTTACGCAGAATGTTTCCCTCGTCGTTATGCTATCGAAGACCAAGTTATCAACAGCTGGAACACAACAGACCCCACCGGCTTCTGAAGCTCAGCTCCCATTTGCCCCTCCTGCAACCACTCTGCCAATTGTTGCTACTGAAAGAACAAAGGAAGATGCAAATGCATATAATCACGAAGCTTCAACTGCAGCAGCAACAACTGGGGCTGGGCCTAATGCAGTTCCTTTAAATCTTTTCCCCCAGGGTCTCCCCAATTTGTCTACCGCTCAGGCTGGGCCTATTGCAGACCACTCAGATATTTTATCACAGGGTCTCCCCAACGCGATTCGAAGCGGAGGAGGGGCTTTGACAAATGCTCAGGTTCTTATTGAAGTTATTGAAATTTTACGGAGTAGCCCACAGTTCCAAGCTTTGAAGCCATTTATTCAGGTCCACCCTGAAATATTGCAGCCCATGCTTCAGAGACTGAGCAAAAAGTATCCTCGAGTGATGGATATTATTCAAGATCGCCAGGCTGATATTCTTCGCCTAGTTACTGCACCTATTCAGGGCGCTAAAAACGAGTCTGCTGGAGGAATCGGCGAGGACATCAATCTAAGTCGAGAGGAACGTGAGGCAATTGACCGTCTCATAGCCATGGGTTTTGAGCCTGCCCGTGTTATACAAGCCTTTTTAGCGTGTGACAAGAATGAAGAAATTACAGCAAAATATCTTCGCGATAACGGTGCCGATGATAAAAATTAAGTTACTGGACAGATTTCATTGTGCAATTTGATTGATATTGATATTGTTGATGTGGTTTTCGATTCATTTAGGGAATTTGGTTTTTTTAAATATTGCTGTTTTGGTCATGGTTGGAAAGGGAAAGGAGATAAGACAAATTAACAAAAGTAATTCACATATTTTGTTGCTTTGCTTTTTTATTGATGAGACAAATTAGATTCAATTACGATGAATGTGGTTTTTTTATTGATCACACAAATTTGATTCAATTACAATGATTTTGGTGAATGGTATTTAAACCTTTTCGACTAGAAACTCATCTAATATAACTTGACATGCAACCACACACTAAATTCATGTATAGCATAACTCAATTTGACTCAATGCTCAACTAAATTACTCTTTAAATATAGCTAATTCTTTATGAGAGAGTTAATTAGCTACTTTAACACTACTCGATAATTATAACCGTTAAATTAAAATATGACTCATGACAATTCAAACATGTATGTTAGCTTATGTCTCAACTAAGATTATAGCACTCATTTTTTTTTGTGAATCTCAAACATATTTTTTTCTAATGACTTATTCAATATATGAGGCAATTGATCACCATATTTACAAGGTTTCAAGTGAATTTTTCCATTGCTCACAAGTTTTTTAATAAAATGATATCTAGTATCAATATGTTTTTTCTTTTGATGAAACACATTATTCTTGGATTGTGCAATTGTTGAAGTGTTGTCACAATATATTGTTTTTTTTTTTTCTAATGACTTATATCAAGAAATTGATCACCAAATTTACAAGGTTTCAAGTTAATTTTTCCATTGCTCACAAGTTTTATAATAAAATGATATCTAGTATTAATATGTTTTTTCTTTTGATGAAACACATTATTCTTGAATAGTGCAATTGTTGAGGTGTTGTCACAATATATTGTTGTTGATATTTGTTGTTTCTATTTGAGTCCATTTAATATTATTCTTAATTGCATTGTTTGACATGTTGTTGATGTTGTTGCTACATATTTTTCTTCCATTCATGATAGTGTCACAATGGGATTGTTCTTATATTTCCATGAAATCACACTTGAACCAATATGGAACACATAACCGGAAGTGCTCTTCCTGTCATCCAAACTACTTGCAAAATCACTATCTATGTATCTAATCAAATCTTTCTTTTATGGCAACCAATATTTTGAATAGAGTTGGATCGACATTTGATTCTTCATTATCGTTGCTTAACTTTGTACGTCTTGCAACTAGTGTAGGGACATGTTTGCAATTTTCCATCCTGAATCTTTCAGTGAATCCCTAGCACATAAAAAATCCTTTTTCAGATTGTTGAAATTCTATGTCAATAAAGTATTTCATAATACTAAGATTTTTCATTTCAAATTATTTCACCATGGCTGTTTTAAGTTCATCTAACTCAAGATCACATGTAAAATCATGTCATTAACATATAAGAAAACAATAAAAATTTGTCCATGCTCATTTACCTTTGTGTACAAGGTAGGCTCAAATTTTCTTTTGGAAAATCCATTCTTAATCATGTAGCTGTCGATTCTACTATACCATTCTCTAGGTGTTTTGTTAAGTCCATAAAGCACATTCTTCAACTTGTAAACTTTATTTTCTTTACCTTCAACTTCATAACCCAGTGGTAGTTACAAATAAATTTCTTCTTTTAGAATACCATATAAGAAGGTTGCTTTCACATCCATCTAATATAATTTCCATTTATTATGAGCTACTATGGATAGAACTGCTCTTACATTATCCAATCTGGCTACCAGAGCAAATGTTTCTCTAGAATCTATTCGAGGTTGTTGTGAGAATCCTTTTGCTACAAGTATTTCTTTAAATGTGTCAATTTCACCTTTTTCATTCAACTTTGTCTTGTACACCCACTTCACACTAATTAGTTTTTTATCTTTTCGTAAATTAACCAAATCCCATGTATCATTATTCTTTTCATTATTTTCTTCATCTTTCATTGTTTCTTTAAATTAGTAAGATTGGAATGACAACCATGAAAAATTTCTATTAACATTGATATCATCATAAATATTTTTTAGACTTTTCATCTTTCTCTTACCATTGCTTGATTCATCACATGGTTGGAGGTTGGGGGAATTTTGGTCTATTGATCTACTTGATGATCTATGCTGCTCCGAAAATGTTGGAGTCCTTTCTGGTGTGACTCTGTTAATTTGGTGTTTTCTCTTTTGATACTTGTTGATCCCTTTTTGCTACATCATCCTCTCCCATCAATAGTGTTTTTGCATCAATTTTTTTGTCTATAATCCCATTCCAAAAATCTTGTTATTTGAACACAACACCCCTAGTGATTATGGTCTTCTTGGTGACATGGTTATACAATTTGTAAGGTTTTGAATATTCAATATAATCGGTAAATATGCAATTCACTTTTATCATCCAATTTTCCTCTTATCTTCTTAGGAATTTGTGCATTAGCTACACATTCAAACACTCTGAGATAAGATACAATGCAAGACATACCTTACCATGCGTCTTTTAGTACTTTGTTCATCACACTCTTTGTAGGTGATCTGTTTATCACATAAACAACACATGCATCTGCTTCTACCTAATACACATTACACAATTTTTTTCCTTTCAACATGCTACTTGTCATGTTCACAATTGTTATGTTCTTTTCCTCTGCTACACCATTCTGGTGCAATGTGTACCTGGTTGTAAATTGTCTTATGATTCCATGTTGTTTGTAGTAATCATGGAAAGCCTTTGAATCATATTCTCCACCACTATATGACCTTAATACCTTGATCTGTTGATCACTATGGTTCTTTGTTAAGGCTTTGAATTCTTTGAACTTTGAAAAAGTTTTTGACTTTTGCTTTTATAAGTGAACCGAAATCTTTTTGCTATAATCATCAATGAAAGTCAAGAAATAACAACTTTCACCAATCGAATATGTCCTCATAGATCCACACAAGTTTGTATGCACCAGATCAAGGGTTTGTATTGCTTTATATGCAACTCCCTTCGGAAAACTCTCACGGTGTTGCTTTCCCAAGATGTAACACTCACAAGTACTAATAGGTTCCTTGATGGAAGGTAATCCTCTGACCATCTGTTTCTACTACAATAATATTAAACCAAAAAAATGTAAGTATACAAATTGAAAGTGTCATAACCAATAATCATTAGAACATGAAATTGTAAAATAATTTACCTAATAGCCCCACATTATTAGATAATTCATGCATGTTATGGAAATCTAGGAACATGGACTTAATATTGTTTTTACTAACAATAGTTTGTTGGTTTCTTTGATCAACTATATTCTTCTTGCAATCACGAGCATAGTGACCAAATTTATTTCAATAATAACTTCTCACATTTTATTTTTCAACTCTTTGATTATTGTTGAAGCTTCTCCCGTTGCTTCCAAAATTGTGTGTGTGCTGTTCTCAACCATCTCTTTGACCACCATATTATCATGATCTTTGATTAGTTTGGTTGAAATTAGATAATTTGAATTTTTCAAGTTAGATAGAGTCTATGAGTTGAGATTAGATGCAAATATTTTTTTCTTTTTCTTCATCAATTAAGTGATGTTTAGATTGGGGACATTTTTTTTAGTTAGGTCAAGTGTAGGATGAAGTTAAGCATAAGTTGTAAGTTAAGTGAAATTTAAATTAAAGCCAATTATAATGATGAATGAAAAAATTATCTTCTTTTTAACAAAATAAGAGTCAAAGTATTTCTTAAAAAAACCCTCAAACCTCATAAAAACTAAATCCCGCACAAACTAACTAATATACTTTACTTGATAAATATTGAGTTTAATATATATATATATATATATATATATATATATATATATATATATATATATATATATATATATATATATTACAGTATAATAAAGATTTTAATAAAAATTAAAATATACTAAAATATCAAATTTCCTCTTTTCCAGCTTTATAAATACATATTCATATTATTGTCATAGTACAACTATAAAGAATAACTTTTGAAGTTCAAGTAATGATTTATCAATCATATATAAAATAAAAAAGTGAGATTTTAATGAAATAAAATGGAAAAATCTTAATAATTTGAAAGATAAATTAGATAATTTCATGATAGCAAGTATACGCTCAGAAAATGTGATTTTATAATCATCTAAATTATTATAAAATATCATAAGATAAGTGCCTTTGATATTGTTTTACATAAATACATATCTTCAAATAATATATCTTTTTTTAATGAAAAATTGATAATAATTCAAGTGTCATAAAACTACAATTATTCATAAGAAATTATAACTTTAACCATGATTTCCCCAACACATTATAAATTTAAATTATATATTCAAGAATGGTGCAAGTAAGAGGTGTGTCATTTAGTAAGATAAAACAATTCGGTAAAGTCCTTAACTCGAACGGACCTAAATAAGTGGGGTTACGTTTTTCATTCAATTATATGTTCTCTTCAAATACATAAAATGGTTAATATATAATGCATCTTTAATTTGAGTCATCTTAATCAATGTCCGGTGTTAGGTTCAACCGAAAATGCCCTTTTTTACAAAATAATTTCACAATGTTCTCATAAAAGTTTATTGAAAAAAAAAAAAAATTATTCCTTTTAGCTGAGTATAATAACTTCCAAATTTTTCTTTATAGGATTTCAACTTATGACCTTTAATATACCATTAACTGTACTAACCACAATTCCTTCTCTACATTTTCAAATTCATTTATTATAAATATATCCAAATACGTTAATCTTTGGCCATAGATAGTCAAATCACTCCTACTGAGCAGTCATTCGACTTCATAATTACAAAACATATTGACCATTATCGACCATTATCCATGCATAACTCCAGAATGTTGCACTCACAAGCCAGTCATGAAGTCCAATGGATCTGCTGGAAAATCAACTTCAACATACATTTTTCTTTTCTAAAACAACTATCACAACACTAAACCATATTGAACATTATTTATTTAAATCCACGACCACCAATAAGCCTTCACCTCTCCTTTAGCTTTTCAGGTCAAGGTCAAGTTTATGTAACAAATCTTACGACATGCGGCAATTTCCCATTCCCGATCTCCTTATATGATAAATTTAATCACATAATAGTATAAGAAATGCAGATTATTCATTCATAAAAGTTAATATTATTCACTTCCAGATTCAATTTCAATGTATGCGCTGATATATTTTTATAGCTCATGGAATAAACGTGGAAAGGAGTTGGTCAACTACGATTTTATGGTATATGCTTTTACAGAATTTTGTGACGAACTTCAGCTAAATATTCTCCATGATCGTGAACATTCTTATCACAGTTATAAAAATTGTTGTTGTAAGCCTTCCACATAAACATAGAAAAACTTCGTCACATGCATACTTGTTCTTTTAATCAACAAAGTGGTAAATTTCATTTCACAACGAAGCTTGTTCAAATATTGCACATGCCCTTATTGCATTTTTAATCTAGATTTGGAATATATTGAAGGAAGAAAGACACAAGGTCTAGGTATCGAGCATATGTTCTACAACGAAATCTGTGATTACTAACACAATTTTGAAACCATTTTGCACATATTCTTTAGGCCGACAACAACTCCAAAATAAGAGAGACTGAGAATAAACTAGCTCAATCATTTAAATCCACGTCGCATGCTAGGATATGATGCAATACTCAGGTTGTTAATAATTTTAATCGACTGGATGCTCCGTCATCATCTGCAACTCTCCAAATCTACAAACCTCTCGTTGAAAGTGATACCCATGCCAAGACCGGACTGTGAACGACATCATTGATACATTAATTAGATTAGAATAATAACAATATTAAAATTGAGAGTTTCAATTCCTGGTAGCTACTGGTAAATGGAATCACAATTTTTTATCATTTAATTAACTAAACCATCATCTTTACGATGTACGTTGCACAAAAAATGTATGTAGGAGCCATCATATTGCTGAATCAATAATAAGAGCATTATAACAGGAAGAAAACCCTTGTAGTTAACGTCATTGTTTTAAATGTAACAATATTAATAAGATGACCCGGACTTAAAACGTCACTATTACAGAATAAAATAAATACATTTCCAATCGACGTTCAATATTTCTCGTTTTAACCTCAAAGAAAGAGCAAGCTTTATTGTAAATCTCGAACCAGATCATTATTTTTTTTCACAAACTTGTTGAAGGTTGAAAATGTTTCGCCAACAGTAAGGGGATCTCCCTAGTGCAGGATCCCAATTAGACTCTAGACTATTTGGTTTAGGATCCCATCCGTTATATAGGCCCGGTTGCCATTAAGTTGGTAATGATAGCTTTCGGACATGGAGGGGACTCACTGAAAATAGAAATGCATGGACGTTGAACAAAAACAAATCAATGATTGATGAATGCCCTATGAAACACAATATTGTGAATAGAAAAGTGGAATTTAAATCATGAAACTTACGAAAATCATTGTTAGAAAAACTTTACCAAGATCACACTGATAAGAAGATTCACTTAACAAATGAGAAAAAAATTGCGATGGATAAGCATTTCATCTATGATCTACACACATTCCAATGAAGATTTAAAGAAAATATTGACAAAGCAATTCATCAACATATCCTTAAATTTAGAGCATCATATACCATCCATGTGTTGTAAGAAAGCTCATAACACAAGAGAATACATGAGTAGAAATGTGCACCAATACTTGAAGAGAGAACTGGTCATTTGAAGGGACCATATTCATAGAAAAACCACATAGGGGACTTCCGTCGGATTCAATAGTGAGATCCAATAACACTTATTTGTATTCATCAAAAGGCATGCATTCAATAAGCAACAATGTTTCTCTCTCAAAAGTCCAAAACCCAGAACTCCCTCTACAAAATTGCTAGAAGATGTACATATAGGCTGAGATGACTCTTGGATTTCCCGTGACCTTTGGTCTTCCCCGCTCTTGGGCTTACTTGCGAGTGAGGGGATTTTGAGACTTGAGGAGGATTTCGACTTAGGGGAAGTTGCGACTTCAAGAGGATTGCGACTTAGGGGAAGTTGTGACTTTAGGAGGATTACGACCTGAGGGAGGGGAAGTTGCAACCTAAGGGAGATTGTGACCCAAGGAAGATTGTGACCTCAGGGAGATTGCTACCTAAGGGAGATTGCGACCCAAGGGAAGTTGCGACCTAAGGGAGATTGTGATCCAAGGGAATTTGCGACTTGAGGGAGATTGCGACCCAAGGGAAGTTGTGACCTAAGGGAGATTGCGACTCGGGGGAAGTTGCAACCTAAGGGAGATTGTGCCATAGGGGAATTTTCTACCTAAGGGAGATTGCGACTTAGGGTAAGTTGCGACCTAACGGAGATTGTGACTTGGGGGAGGTTGCGACCTAAGGGAGATTACGACGTGAGGGATATTGCAACCGAGGGGAAGTTACGACCTAAGGGATATTACGACTGAGGGGAAGTTGCGACCTAAGGGAGATAGTGACCTAAGCGAGATTCCAACACATGGTTGATTGCGACCTAAGGCTGATTGCGACCTACAGTCTCCCTCATGTTTCTCTTAAGTTCTAATTCAATTTTCCCTAAGACACCATGTTGTGCAACACAAAATGAGATATTATTTATCATGCATTTACCTTGTGCTAATGATCTGGTGATTGATAAGGACAAAGTGTCAATATGTTGATGCTCCCTGAGATAGGTCTTCCATGATTTGTAGTCTGTATCTATCATGACCAGTTGAGGCATGTCTTCCCCGTGTTTGTGCATGCACTCAAGGGCATCTGGAATGAAAGTGCTTTTCTTGGTGTTGACTTAGTTTGACAAGGTAGAAAATTTGGTGTGAACCCTGACTGACTCAACCACATACTACGTGATGCTCTCTCTTGTCACCTGCAAGTCATTGGAGCTGGAAGCTTGTCTGATTGGGTTGAGAAATCCTTGCATTTCCTGTATTAATTCCTCTCGTTTCTTAGGTGCTACTAGTGACCCGATGGAAGAAGTGTGATTGACTTTGACCATCGATATAACCCAATGAGGAGATGATTATATGAATATATAACCTTCTCTACATCCTTGGCCAACTTGTATCAATATTGGATTCTCATGCGTAGTTGTACTTTCTCATTTTGTATATTAATCCAATTCTTCTTTGGAAGAGTATTTGGAGCTTCGGGATATTTGTTGGTTGAATCAATGATGTTGTCTACTGTTGTTGAAGCGTCTCTCAAATTAGCTAATTTTTTCCTTTTATAAGAGTGATCGAGTGGCGGAATGTGACATTTGTGACCTTTGCGACCAATGCGACCTATGCGACTTTACAAACTATGTGACTTTACGAATTTGCGACCTATGCGACTTTGTGACTTTGCGACCTTGCAACCTATGCGACTTTGCGACCTATGTGAATTTGTGACTCTGTGACTTTGCGACCTTACGACCTATGCGAATTTAAGACTTTACGACCTATACAACTTTGGGACTTTGTGACCTATGCGATTTTGGGACTTTGCGACCTATGCGATTTTGGAACTTTGCGACCTATGCGACTTTGCAAATTTGCGACCTTGTGACCTATCCGACTTTGTGACTTTTGCAACATATGTGACTTTGCAACCTATTCAACTTTGCAACCTATGCTACTTTACGACCAATGCAACTTTGCGACCTATGAGACTTTTCGATTTTTACGACATTGTGACTTTGCGACCTATGTGAATGTGCGACTTTGGGACTTTCCATCCTATGCGACCTCATGACTTTGTGACTTTGAAACCCATGTCACTTTGCGACCTATGTGACTTTGTGACCTATGTGACTTTGCGACTTTGTGAACTATGAAAGTTTGCGACCTATGCCAGTTTGCAACATATGCTACTTTGCGAGCTATTTGACTTTGCGACCTTTGTGACTTTGTGGCTTTGCGACCTTTGTGACTTTGCAGCTTTGTGTCTTTGAGAGTTTGCGACCTATGCAACTTTGCAAATTTGCAACCTATGTGACTTTGTGACCTATGTGACTTTGCAACTTTGCAACCTATGTGACTTTGCGACCTATGTGACCTATGCGACTTTGCGACCTATGCGACTTATGCAACTTTGTGACCTATGCAAGTTTTCAACCTATGAAACTTTACGACTTTGCGACTTTGCGACTTTGTGACCATGCGACCTATGCAAACTTGTGACCTATGCGACTTTTTAACTTTGTGACTTCATGACCTATGTGTTACATTCCTCGAGTACAAGCGTTGCCTCGTTGGACGTGGATCTAAGCCATATTTTTTTGGTGTCCTTCAAAGAAGATGAAACAAACAAACTAGTTTACCAAAGCGATATTTTTAATGTGGGATCAATGAATAGATAAAAAGACAAACATTGATTCACTCTAGGAGCATGAACCATAAAATAAACCAAAATATTTTTTTATAAATTGCATGGATGGATCAGCGCATGCTTCACTTTGGAGATTGAATTAAAATTTAGATATTTAATGGAAGCACCAATCATGACTTCAATATTTTTTTGTTTCCCATTGTGATGATGTGATTTTAGATCTAGTGCCTTGAGGCACTATGTGAAAATAGTTCTAGATAGTGAAGGTTAATTCAAGGCATGATCGGATTCTTGATCTTAATACTTTAAGGTTTTAGAGGCACAAAGGAGAGCCAACATTTTCCATACTCTAATGAAGCTCAAGCCTTGCCCTAACCATGAACAGAAGATGTCTCCACTTTTTTTCAATGCACATGCTAGAGAAAAGGGGCTTGCAGGTGCATAGGACTTGTAATGCCTCGCTAAAACCCTGAAAACCTTAATACACATGTTGAGACGAGGGAAACCAATCATGAACTTGAGGGAAAATTATATTCAATTATTTTATCATGATTTCATGCAATGGCTATTAGAATGTGCCCCAGTTGAATATGAATTAGGTAAAATGGGAATGGGATCACTCTCTTGAGAAATTAGGGTTTCTCCCAAACCCTAGCACGACCAACATAATGCAATCCATATTGAATCCCTACCTGTCTGAGATCAGTGCCATTACTGATTGGTGATGAATACTATGGGCAGCCTAGCATAGAATCCATGGAGGAACTCTCAATGCTCTTTACAGAAGCGAACCCCCCAAACCCCAGTGCAGTCATAAGACAACAAGATAAGTGGGTGTGATGTGCATCGTATGAATGGACACAATGACAAGGTTTGGTAGGAATAGGTCATAGGGATATTAACTGACCAAAGTCTAGGTCAAAACCTTAATGGGATAAGCGAGAAAAGAGTTACTTTAAATTTGAATATGCTCATAATTTTGGGTGGTGTTGTAGCAACTACAACAATTGGTGAACCACTGGTAGAATCCAGCTTCTATGACAAAATCCCTGCAATAGTCTGAGTCTGGATAGTGATGCAAGGGAATATTGAACATACACTGGGTACCTCATGTGTTTCTTTGACCTTTATAGATATGCCTTTTTTTGTGCCTCAACTAGGTCTTTTTTATCAGTAAACACCCAAGTAGAAATTCAGAAATGCCAGTAGTTGAGGATGATGCAAAGAAAATGGAAGAGGGTTTATTATATTTATAATTTTAAAATAAATTTCTAGTGTTTCTCCGCTGTCTAGGGAAATTTCTCTAGGGTTTTGGTGTGTGCAAATAGGTTAAAGAAATACCTCAGGCTTCAAGCATGTGCAAGAAGGTGTAAGAGAGCTAGCCATGGCACCAAAGGTTTGAAGGCTCCAGGTTCAATGAAGGCTCATGCAGTGGTATGCAGCAAAGAGGAAAATGCAAGTCTAGCTCAATGACAAGTGTCTACTATGCAAGAACGAAAATGTATGATGTAGTGCAGTGAGGAGGGATTATCTTGCAATGTAATGTTATGCGTGAAAGAAATCACCTAATTGCAGATAAAGGAAAATGAAACGGATGTGTATTGATTTTATAAATGCCATGAAACAATGAGAAAATGAAAATTAGCACAAAAACCTTAATGCATAAAAATAAAATATCTACAGTGAATAAAATATAGGGGACATAATTTAACCATAAATAAAATCCTAAAAATTAAACCCTAATTAACAACATGAACAAGTAAAATTTAATTAACAAACCCTAGCTAGCATAAACCTCAAAACTTAATTGAATTGTAGAGGTGGTCGAGTCATGTGAAATCATATTTCCACTGCAACCATTGCATCAATTCCTAACTTGTAATAACAAGGATGTACGTAATCAGAACCAACATGAAACATTGTGCACCAACAACAATGCTTACATGTAAAAGATGTATAACAACAAGAAGGTTATGGCTACTTATCAGAGAACATGCTAGAAAATTCTATTCAAGCCGAACTACAATCCCATCTTGATAGACATGAAGATGTGCTTGAAATATATAATCATCTAGCCATGACACACATTCGTTCGTGTTTAACCCTAAATCTAGTGCAAGTGAGGTAAGATGTTGTCTACTTGTAGAGAAATTTGGCGGATAACATCCTTCAAGGAGAGAAGCAGCCTTTTCATAATAGTGGGGATGATTTGATCACATGGAGAAAATATGCATTTTCCACATGATTTTGAGATGCTAGAGAATTCATGTGCAGAAACCCTAGTTTGAAGTTGTCCATGGGTTTTTTGAGGATGTGAGGACTTGACGTAACTGTTAGTAGGAGTTGGAGTTCCTCACTACACTGGAAAAACTTTTTACCTTCAAACGGGGATCTATTGAACTTTGGAGGTTTCGTGAGATTAACTATCATTATTTAACAAATCAGATTCTTTATATTCCCAAGGATGAGATGAATTAAGCATAAAAGTCTTAGGCAAGAGAGAGATTGAGTGATTGGATTGTAAAACATCATCTGCTTGTACTTGACTGCAATTTGTACCAGCTGGGCAACAATAAAATAGAGTTGACAATCGATAGTGTCCTCCGTTCAACAAATAAATTAGGGTATAGAGGTTGATTCACATCGGCTGATAGGGGATTGAAATATATTCTTACGGAAACATCACTCGAATCAGGGGATTTTCAATATGATCTGGAATTCAGTGAGATTATAGTGGGAGGATTGCAGTGTGTGGAAACCCTAATTTCATAAACCTTAATTTGACTTGGTTCATGGGTCTCATCACGATCGTGAGTACCTGACATAACCATTAGCAGAAGCTGAAGTGCCTCAACATCCTGATGAGTGCTTGAATCTTCGAAAGGTGAATGATCGAATTAAGGTGGCTTTGTAGGATCAGCAAATAGATACAAGTGACAATCACCAGAGGTGTGAGTGAATACATTTTTGGAGAAACTACAAGAATTGAAGCCACCAATTTGATCAGGTTTGGTATCTGGTACATTAGGCTCTTCTTGGATTAAAAATGAGGATGAAACGGTGAGAGAAACATCCCGAGATTTCCAAGACATAAGGTCTCTTTCTTGACCGGTTAAGGAATGCGGATGGAAGAGATCAGGAATAAGAGATTCATCATTCTTTTAGTGCGATTGTGAAACATCAGCCTCTTGTTCATCACTTCCACCAACACCAGCAGAAGAAAGTTCTAAATTATTTGTAGAAATCACTAGTGTGGTAGACTCAAGAAATGAATCAGGGAGTAATAGATGAAATTATTCATATGATGGGGTACCAATCATACCAAGAATTTCGTCTCGCACATTAGTTTCATCCATAGGGAACAATGAACCTGCATGCATTTCATGGTGCATGGATTTTACAGGAAAATAAACTTCATTCGAGACAAATCCCAAGTCATTTCTGGTAGGTAAATGGGATTTAGAACTGACCCAAGCATATGTTAAATGGACTCAATATTGGCTTCATTAAAAGGGAGAGATGTTAAATCAAACTATTTTTCTAGTCTTGATTTGACAGGAGTATGAAAGATGTGGAGGCGATACAAAATGGTTCATTTCCCTCCAAGCATCTCTCATCACTTAAAATATTTGTGACCAAAACTCCATAAGGTAGCAAATCAGGAGGAGGACGAGAAATGTCACAAATAGTAAGTTCCTCCTTGGAGGCTTGAATTTGTTCCAGACTTAGAGAAATGGGAAAGAAATTATTTGAGACAGAATTTGAACAGTTAGTAACTTTAGGATTATCTTGATAGCCATAAGGATCAATATTTGTTTTAGATTGAAGGTGTTGCAGAGAAACAAAAACCAATCGTTGAAACTATTCAATTAAATATACCCAATAGACATCTCTTTCAAGGAACTCAAAACAAGGATGAACAAATCTAATCTAAAAATCCTCTATAGATTCATGAGGTTTCATTCTAATCTCATTTATCCTTAATAATACATCTTGAAAATTGAACATGTGAAAAGGTTGTTGAAGCTCACCAATGAGTTGCTCGAACAAATGGATGGAAGTTGTTGGCAACGTGTGAAACAATTTCTTGATGCGTCCTTCAAGGGTGAGGGAGAAAAGCACACAAGAAAACTCCTCATCATCAATTTTGTAATATTGAAAAAAATCAATAAAATTAGAAAGGTGCTCAGTTACGGAAATTCCATTTTCTCCATCGACCTTCAACTAAGACAAGTGATAGAGAGGTTCGTCAAGGATTAAGCATTGACAAATAGATAAACCCAATAAACATCTCGGGAGGATGATTTTGGGACAAGACATTTACAGATATGAGACTAAACTACATGCTCCAAGGGCTCAGCTTGTCATCTGGCCCTCCTAGTGCCAAATTTGTTGATGGTTGAAAAGGTATCACCAAAAATAAGGGGATCTCCCCGGTGAAGGATCCCAATTAGACTCTACACCATTTGGTTTAGGGATCCCATCCGGTATGTAGCCTTGGCTGTAATTAATTTGGTAAAGATAGTTTTCGGAGAGGGAGGGGACTCATTGAAAAGAGAAATGCATAGATGTTGAATGAACACAAATCAATGATTGACGAACACCCTGTGAAACATGATACCATGAATAACAAAGTGGAATTTAAAGCACGAAACTTATGAAAAACATTGTTAGAAAAAATTTACGAAGATCACACTTATAACAAGATTCACTTAACATACGAGAAATAGTTTGCGATGGCTTAGCATTTCATTTATGATCTACGCACATTCAAATAGATGTTTAAAGAAAATATTGATAAAGAAATTCATCAACATATCCTTTAAGGTAGAGCATCATATACCATCCATGTGTTGTAAGAAAGCTCATAACACAAGAGAATATATGTGCATATATGTGCACCAATACTTGAAGAAAGTGTCATTCATTTGAAGGGTGCATATTCATAGGACAACCACACACGAGGCTTTCATCGGATTCAATAGTGAGATCCAATAACACTTCTTTGTATTCATCAAAAGGCATACTTTCAATAAGCAACAATGTGTCTCTCTCAAAAGTCCAAACCCAAAACCCCCTCTACAAAATCACTAGAAGATGTACATACAGATCAAGCTGACTCTTGGGTTGCCCGTGATCTTTGGTCTTCACTGACTATTGGGCTTACTTGCGACTGAGGGGAAGTTGTGACTTTAGGAGGATTGCGACTTAGGGAAAGTTGAGACTTCAAGAGGATTGTAACCTCACGGAGGGGAAGTTGCAACCTAAGGGGGATTGAAACTTAAGGGAGATGGCAACCTAAGGGAGATTGCGACTTGGGGGAAGTTGCGACCTAAGGGACATTGTGATATAGGGGAAGTAACGACTTGAGGGAGATTGCGACCCAGGGGAAGTTACGAACTAAGGGAGATTGCAACCCAGGGGAAGTTGAGAACTAGGGAGAATGTGACCTAGGTGAATTTGCGACCTAAGGAAGATTGCAACTTAGGGGATGTTGTGACCTAAGGGAGATTGTGACTTAGGGGAGGTTGCAACCTAAGGGATATTGCGACCTGAGGGAGATTGAAACGCAGGGGAAGTTGTGACCTAAGGGAGATTGTGACCCAGGGTTGATTGTGACCTAGGGATGATTACAACCTAGGGACCCCCTCATGTTTCTCTTAGGTTCTTATTCAATTTCCCCTAAGCTACCATGTTATGCAACAAAAAATGAGATAGAATTTCTCATGAATTGACCCTATGCTTATGATCTAGTGATTAATAAGGCCATAGTGTCAATATGTTGATGCTCCTTGAGATAGATATGCCATGCTTTGTAGTCTGTATCTATCGTGACCAGTTGAGGCATGTCTTGCCCGTATCTGTGCATGCACTTGAGGGAATCTAAAATCAACATGATTTTCTTAGCGTTGACTTAGTTTTACAATGTATAAAATTTGGTGTGACCCTGACTAGCTCAACCACATACTGCATGATGCTCTCTCTTTCGACTTGCAAGTAGTTGGAGCTAGAAACTTGTCTGAAATCCTTGCATTTACTATACTAATTCCTCCCGTTCCTTAGGTGCTCCTAGTGACCTGATGGAAGGAGTGTGGTGGACTTTGAACATCGATATAACCCACTGAGGAGATGATTATATGAAGATATCACCTTTTCTAAATCCTTAGCCAACTTGTTCTAGCATTAGATTCTCATGCGTAGCTGTATTTTATCATTTTTTGTCGTATTAATCTAATCCTTATTTTGAAGAGTATCTGTAGCTTCATGATATTTATTGGTCGAGTCAAGGATGTTGTCTACTATCGTTGAAGCCTCTCTCAAGTTGGTTGATTTTTCCCTTTTATAGGAGTGACCAAGTGGCAGAATGCGACCTTTACAACCTATGTGACCAATGTGACCTATGCGACTTTGCAACTTTGCGACTTTATGACCTATGCGACTTTTTGACTTTGGGACTTTGCGACTTTGGGACTTTGTGACCTATGAGACTTTGTGAGTTTTCAACTTTGAAACCTATGCGAATTTGTGACCAATACGACTTTGTGACTTTGCTACTTATGCGACTTTGCAACTTTGCGACCTATGCGACTTTGTGACTTTTACGACCTATGCGAATTTGCGACCGATGAAATTCTGTGACCTATGCAAATTTGCAACTTATGTGATTTTTCAACCTATGCGACTCTGCAACTTTGGTAATTTAGGACTTTGGGACTTTGCGACCTATGCGACTTTGTGACCTATGCGACTTTGCGACTTTTACAACCTATGTGACTTTACGACCGATGCAAGTTTGTGACCTATGCAAATTTTCAATTTATGTGACTTTTCAACCTATGCAACTCTGCAACTTTGGGAATTTAGGACTTTAGGACTTTGCGACCTATGCGACTTTGTGACTTTGCGACTTTGTGACCTATGCGACTTTGTGACTTTGCAACTTTGCGACCTATGCGACTTTGCGGCCTATGCGACCTATGAGGCTTTGCTACCTATGCGAGTTTTCAAACTATGCGATTTTGCAACCTATGAAAATTTGTGACTTTGCTACCTATGAGACTTTGCGACCTATGCGACTTTGCGACTTTGCGACTTTGTGACCTATGTGACTTTGCAACTTTGTGACTTTTCTTCAATCACAACTCTACGACCTATCTGACTTTGCGACTTTGCAACCTATGTGACTTTGGGACTTTGCTACCTATGTGACCTATGTGACTTTGCGACCTATGCGCCTTTGCGACCCATGCAAATTTATGACCTATGCGATTTTGTTGTATAAGCTACAACAAAACCAAAAGCAGATGTATTAATGAATCTACAAAAAATGATTGATGAAGCATCCTGGAAGTGCAGTGAGAAAATAACTGTCTACACTGTAATATGTATTTATTTGGTGGATCCCATCTATGCTCCACATACTAAAAAATATGTGATAAACATTGATAGCATGAATGGCATTTGTAGAAGGAACAATTGATGTGCATACCTAATTTTCGATGAGGAAGAAACACTCTTGTTTGTTGTCTCTATCTGCATGAAGGCCTACACACAACCTCACATATCCTCTCAAAGCCGATAGGAATTCACCAAGATTTCAAGACCAAGATTTTGAGACAGGAGCATTGAATGCCCAAAATGGCTATAAAACCAAGTCAATTTATAGAATGGCCACAAAAATTATGGCTCCAGTCAGTTTATTGGTGGATAAACTACCCTATCTAATACCACTGTAAGATACACAAGCTGGAAACCAAACTCAATAATATATTAATGAATGATTTCAATTAATGATGTACATATAAATACAAAAATAAACCATTGAGTCAGTTCCCGAATTTTCTTATACTTTAATAACCAATTACCCTAACACAATCTAACCCAAGGATTAGTTTTCTAACAATTAGTAGTTGGAACTAATTGTAAATATGCCAAATACAATTTCTAAGGTTACTAACTTTCAGTTGTTCCTCATTTTATTTTTCAAACTTTGTATTAGAGTTGATGTCTTGAAACCAACAACTTGATTCCACTAGCCTTTGTTTATCTCCATTTCCTTTACCATATGTTTTAGATTGATTTAATTTATTTTTAGAATGCTTTTATGTGAGTATCAATATTCTCACCTCACTTTCTTATTTTCTCTTAAATTTTTTCTGCAAATAATACGAAGATATTTTATTTTCTCCCTTTGTGACTAGAGAGGGGTTTAGTTTCTATTACACTTATCAATCGCATGGTTCTGGGTAATTCCTTTACTAGAGAATGAAAATGGTTGATATTAATGTAGTTTCCTTATAGAAAAATAAGTTATGGTGAACTATATATCCCCATCACTAATAGTAAGTATATATGTGATGATTTCAAGATTCCACTTATAATGTGGTTACCTATAAAAATTAAGCATATATATATGTGTGTGTGTGTGTGTGTGTGTAAGTTTTCTTAAAACAAGAATTGTTGTGTAGTATAACTATGGGTAATATGGGTGTCTCCCAAGATATTCTAATGTTTTTCCTTGTTGCCATACTTTATATATATGTTTTACTTAACCAATGGCATACGGTTGGATTGATATTATATTTTTCTCTTCTGTAATGAAAAATATTGCTTATTAATAGGGGTTCTTTCTCGGGTTTGTGCATTTCTACTTTTAAAATGAAAATAATTAGTTCTATTTAATTTTAATAATGTTTGATCCTAATAAAAATTATATGTAAAAATTAATTTTAAATTTATGTTGATACAAATGCTCATTATTTTCTTCATACAAAGATTTATACATTTTCATCATGTGAACGATCCTTAGGGAGTTGATTGTTGATGAAATGATGATGAACTTAATGAGAGAAACAAAATCTTTAAAATTACATTTTTAATAGTATCGAAATCGTCCATAATCCGTGGAATATGACCATATTTGTTTTTAGTAAGTAGCATAGCATACATTTTTTGGTACATAGGTTAATATAGACAATCCAATAAAAGGTGAAACAATTACAACCTCGTGCTCAATAATATTCCGAATATTAGCATTATTTTTTATATAGAATATAAAAACGTTACTTAAATAAATTTTGATGGAGAAAAATCAAGAAAATGCAATTGGTAAAGCTGTGATGACCATAAAATACAATCACACAGTCCTTTTTAAATATGATCTCTTTTGGCTAGAGCCTCTATTAGTGTTGCAAGCTCATCACACATCCCTTTTTAAAGCTTCTTTCTATTGGCTAGAGCCTTTATTAGTGTTGCAAAATCATTCAATAAGCCTTACATTTATAGAATCCTTATACCGTGTGAGGGAATCCTTTGGCATTTGTCACAAAATCAATCAAAAAATTGATATATAACAATTTATTTTTAGTACCTTTATTATTTTACACTAATTGAATTTTCATACAACTGTATTGCAATTATTTGTAGAGAGTCCCACTATATGCGTAAAAATACAAAAGAAACTTAGGCACCTAGATTCAAAGGCATTAAGTACCTAATTCTATGACCAAAGGCATTAAACTCCACTACCCACTTAATTATGTCAATATGCATGTCTATTATGGAATAAAGCTTCTAGAATTTTAATTTAATTATCAATAATTATGACGGATGGTAGGGATTTGACCTCGATAGAATATTTTAGAAAATTTCTAGTAGTATATACAAATCAAAGGCTAAGATTTATTTTCGATTAGTTATGCATTTTTACCTTTTTAATTATATTCATTATATAAAAAAATATCATATGAAACCATAGTTTTTTGAGCGTATGATATTGATACACCATGATATTGCAACAAAAAAATGTTTATAAATTAAAAATAATAATAAAAATATTTCTTTGTTAATTATAATAATAATAATAGTTATTATTATTAGAATTGAAATTTCTACAATTATTCATATTCGTCAAATGTAATTGTGTATATCTAAAATCTTTTCTCATTTAGAATGAAGGTTTCCATTGTTATTCATATTCCTAGAAGATTTGATGGAATTTTGTATATGATTATTATCAAAAATCATGAAGTGCTTTATTACATTTTTGTGTTACTATGCTCTCCAAAAAAGTATGATAGAAAGGTTTTAATGTCATGTTTAAGATTTTGACTATGTCAAATTACACAAAATTAAAAATAAAAGTAAATTAAATAAAAATATTGACATAATGCAATGAACATTTTAGCTAGGTCAAAATACAATAAAAAATAAAAATAATGATAAACTATAAATACAACCCCATGGTATTGACCCATGATATTAATGTGGAATGTAGTTTCTTTATGCGGGGAACTAAGATACCCGAAATCAATCTCAGCTTTGGATCTAAACTAATTATTTAATAAAATTATTTTTAAATGTTTATAACCATTATTCTTTTAAAATTTTACTTAATAAAATGTATCTAAATTTTCATACACCAACTGCGATGATATATTAGACATGTTGAACAAGTAGTCCTACAAAGTAGTTACTTCCTCACTTTCATTGATGATTATAGCATAAAGACTTGGGTTTACTTCTTGAAGCAAAAGTCTGAAACTTTTGCAAAGTTCAAAGAATTCAAAGCCTTAGCAGAAAACCAAAGTGATGAGCAGATCAAGGTATAAGGTCAGATTGTGGTGGAAAATACGATTCAAAGGCATTTCTTGATTACTATAGACAACATGGAATCATAAAATAGTTTACAAACAGGTACACATAGCAAAAGAATGGTGTATTGGAGAGAAAAACATAACAATTTTTGAACATGACAAGGAACATACTGAAAGGAAGAAACTTGTCTAATGAGTATTGGGCAGAAGAAATTGCATGTGTTGTTTATGTGATAAACAAATCACCTACAAAGAGTGCGATGAACATAATACCAAAAGAAGCATGCCCAAATATTTCTTGCATCATATCTCATCTCAGTTTTTAGATGTGTAGTCTGTGCATAAAAAGAAATGTTTTATTTTAGTTGTCATGATTAAGAGGGAGAGTTAAAATAACTAACTAACTCTTTCATGAAGAGTTTGATTTATTTAAAAAGTCATTTAACTAAGCATTGAGTCAAATCGACTTATGTGATAGATAAATTTAGTATATGGTTGCATTTCAAATTATATTAGACAAGTCATTAGTGGAGAACGTTAAACAACAAACTAGATTCATTGTAATTGAATCAAGTTTATATGATTAATAAAAGAACCACAACTCATGTGTATTTTTTGTATAAATTATTTGTATTATTTTTTTGTCTCTCTCCTCTCCCCTCCCCTCCCCTCCCCTCCCCACTCCACTCCACTCCTCTCCTCTCCTCTCCTCTCCCCTCCCCTCTCCACTCCACTCCTCTCCGCTCTCCAATTACAACAAAAACCAAATCAACAATATTAAATAAAACAAATTTTATTAAAAAATAAAAACTTAACCTGAATAAATTAAAACCCACATCAATAGTGTTTAATGAGCTTTGACAAAGTCTCCTTATTTTGTTCTTCCAATTTTTCTCAATATCAACAAAGAGCACACTGAAATCTATTAATTAAATAGATAACTCCCATGTTATTTTTTCCAGAAATATGCCTATGTTTCTAAATCCTTGACCTTGAATTTCCTTAATAATTATTCAAGACATTGTGAAGTTGGAACCCCAAAAAAAAGAATTTACATTCATAGAATATAAACACATTCTTTCTTTTTCAACCATACCTTTAAATGAACAACCCTGGGATATTAATTTTGTTTTATATAAATTAAAATAATTTACAAATATAATTTTAAATAATTTACGCAATATATTTTTTTTATTGTATAAATTAGAATTGTTAGCCTTTTATTGTAAATATTAGAATCACGTGAAATATATTCTCAGAAGATAATAATACAACCCCGGCATTCTCATAAGAAAATAATAATAGGAGTCTCTCTGTGCAGGATCTTAATTTGTATCATCGGCACCGTGATCGCGAAGATATTTTGCTGTAATTTCTTCATTCTTGTCACAAACCAAAAAGGCTTGTATAACACGGGCAGGCTCAAAGCCCATGGCTGTGAGACGCTCAATTGCCTCACGTTCCTCTCGACTTAGATTGATGGCTTCGCCGATTCCTCCAGCAGACTCGTTTTTAGCGCCCTCAATATAAGGTGCAGTAACTAGGCGAAAAATATCAGCCTTGTGATCTTGAATAATTTCCATCACTAGAGGATACTTTTTGCTCAGTCTTTCAAGCATGGGCTGCAATATTTCAGGGTTAGCCTGCACAAATGGCTTCAGAGCTTGGAACTGTGGGCTACTACGTAAAATTTCAATAACCTCAATAAGAATCTGAGCATTGGTCAAAGCCCCTGTTCCGCTTCGAATCGCGTTGGGGAGACCCTGTGGCAAAATATCTGAATTGCCTGCATTAGGACCACCCTCAGAGGTAGACAAATTGGGGAGACCATCGGGGAAAAGATTTAAAGGAACAGCATTAGGCCCAGCCCCAGTTATGGCTGCTGCTGTTGAAGCTTCTTGATTATATGCATTTGCATCTTCCTTTGCTCTTTCAGTAACAACAATTGACGGAGTGGTTGCAGGAGGGGCAAATGGGAGCTGAGCTTCAGAAGCCTGTGGGGTCTGTTTTGTTCCAGCTGTTGATACCTTGGTCTTCGATAGCATAACGACGAGGGGAATATTGTGAGAAACTTTGTTTTCTTCCAAAGTGGTTTCATCGTTGAGAACCTTGCCCTGATAAATCAGTAACTGCTGTTCGCTTGGAAAAGTTTGTGCTCCTTGGAGTCGCTCTATCTGTTTCTTAACAGTTACAACTTTGTCAGTGGGTTGCACCTCTATGTGGAACTGCTGTCCCTTCAAAGTCTTGACCAAAAACTTCATTTTCACTACCTATATCAGATTCCAGAGACGAACTGAATGCTGACTGTTAAATCCCTCCCGAATGAACAAAAAAATATTGGCACACTAAACGGAGAGGGGCCCGAGATGGCAATCAAATATTGATATGAATTATCATATCTTTGAATTACAAATCGTTTATATAAATAAATGGTGAGAAGTGTCGTTTTGATAAGAGGTGACTTTTCATAATTAACGTCGTAATCATGAAGATATTTAGTCCTATCCAACCCCTTTGTAAAACAAAAACTTGCAATTAAGAGACATGTGAAATAGTTAAAATTCAAAAGAGATATCGTAGTTTTCAGAGAGATTTACAGAGTTAAATGTCAGACGGGTTGCTAATTATTTTTGGGCACTAAAAAATAATTTGTAATTATTGAAGAGTAGGGAATTGGGAGTTGAATCTGTGACTTTATATTAACGAGTGACTTAACATCACCTAATAACCATTTATCTAAGACCTAGTGGATAACATATGTATATTTAAAAAAGCACAAAACAAGATTTTCTAGGATAGAGATTTACTTCATTTTGCCATGGAAATTCTTAATCTATAAATATGTTTTATTATAATACCATGGGTTATCAATACCAAATGTCCAAAAATTATAACTCACTTCACAAAACATTATTCATATGATATTTTTTAATTAATTAATTTAATTAAAAGAGAAAAGAAAAACATAATTACTTGCAAGATAAATCTCAATGTTTGATTTGTTTGGAGGCAATTCCTAGAAGGAAGATTTTTTTTCTGTGTGGTAGGGAGTACTAGTTAATTTTCTGGTCCAACTCACTCTTGAAATATCTTTTTTCCTGTATTGTTTTAATAACGTTATTTTAATTTAAAAATTAAATGAAAAAAAGAAAACAATGAGTTGTAATATGGTATGCATTTTGTTTTGTTTTTTATTTCTTTGTGGAGTTGTAAAGTTGTGCATGTTTAAAGATGACAAAAAAATAGTTACTTAACATTTAGAATGTTTTTAAAAAATCTCTTTCATTGTATTCCCAATCATTTTGAAGTTCATTTATTACAATTTATTAAATACTTTGAATATGTGACTTTACCTCAAGGAGTGCCTTAACAACACGAGATAAATGTCTATCCAAGACCCAGTGGACTACATATGTATATTTAAAAAAAGAGAGGAAACAATATTCTTTAGGATAGAGATTTACCTCATTTTACCATGGAAATTCTTAATTTATAAATAGGTTTTGTTATAATACCATGGGTTATCAATACCATATGCCCAAAAAATATAACTCACTTCACAACACATCATTCATATGATATTTTTGAATTAACTAATTTAATTGAAAGGAAAAGAAAAGGAAAGACATAATTACTTGCAAGATAAATCTCAATCTTTGATTTGTTTATACAACTATGAGTATTCTAGAGGTTAAATTCCACTACCCACCTAATTATGCCAATAGGCATGTCTATTATCTAATATGGCTTCTACAATTTTAATTAAATTATCCATAGTTATTGGGTGGATGGTAGGAATTTGACCTCCATAAAAATATTTTAGAAAATTTCTAGTAGTATATACAAATCAAAGGTTAAGGTTTATTTTCAAAGTACTTATGCATTTTTTTTAAGTTTTTAATTAATTCATTATATAAAAAAAGTCATATGAAATCAGTCATAGTTTTTTGAGTATATGGTATTGATAAGTCATGATATTGTAACAAATCATATTTATAAATTAGCAATAACAATAATCTTTTTTTTAATAATAATAATTATTGTTATTAATAGAATGAAACTTTCCATAATTATTCATATTTGTCAATGGAACTATGTATATCTAAAGTCGTATGTTCTTGATATTTGCTTATATCTGCATTTACCAACTATTTAATTTATATGGATAGGCTTAAATTAAAATTGGAGAAATCCAGTTCCAAAATAGATATGTCTATCACGGAAAATTTTAGGGGTAATATTCGTAGCCAGGCTAATTTTCCATTCTTTTTCCAAAAGAAAGGTTTGTCAATTTCCATTTTCTTAATGTTTATTAACCAACATTCTATATTATAAAGGTATTTTACCCTCAAAATTGCCAAAATTTTATATATAATAATATAACATGATTAGAAACCTAAATATTTTTATAAAATATCTTCAAAAATTTTACAATTTACATATAGGGGATTAGTAAGATTCTCCAAGGTTTCTAAACTTTAATATAAACTTCCATCCTTCAAATTTTCCCTGATGTCTATTAGCTTAACTAGATGAGAGAGAACGAATAATTACTAAATAATCTATGTAACAAGGTAATTACATATATGAAGTGCCGAATTAATGGTTGTCTTTTCTATCATCATTTTTTGAATATAAATAATAGTTTCCCCTAAATATCCAAAGATACATTGAAAGAATTGAACATGCCTATGATGTTACTATAAAAACGCTATAGCAAAGGGAAGATAACAACCTAAAGGGTGGAGGATGGAGGGGAGGAAATGTGTTCAGGCTTGCAATAGTCTCACATTTGTGCCAATGCGTGTCTGACGCTCGAGCCACCTCGCTAAATCATTTTTTTCCAATCATACCACTATGCAAAAATATTATATACATATTATATCCAAGCTATAACATGTAAGGTAATGAGGAGAAACATTACCACAGGTCCTCGTTGATCAGGTGCTCAAAATTATTCTAAAAAATAAAAGTTGTCAGAATAGTGTGGATCTTGAACGATCACGTAGATATCATTGTTATGAATCCATAGTAACTCGTTTCATGGAAAAGCGGCATTGTATCTTCCCAGAAACACTTTTTTTCCACTTTGTCAAACAAGTAAATTAAAAAAAAAAAGCAGGACAACCTAGTCAACAATTTGTACAATTGACTGGACATGCCTACATGGCAGGGTGACTGTACAGGTTGACTTGGTCAATGGTCTCCATGGGCAAATGGTATCGTGCTAAGTGGAACTTGGTTACTGGTTTGAAATGGTGGAATTTTATTTGTGGATTTGGTGGCCAACCACAGGCTGCCACGTGGTCCAGCTAGGGGGCCACCACGTGGTAGGCCGAGGGCCACCAAAATTTATGTGGGAAGCCGAGCAAAGGCGCTAGGGGTCGAACCTGCGATCTCCACCAAACCACAGACAAATATTACCACTTAACTATGCTATGGTCCTTGTTATATATATATTTCCTTTTTTTTTAATTGTAATATACAATGCACATTGGGGGGAGGGGGGTGGGGTCTAGTCCCAACCCCAGTCCCCATGCCGGGGGCGGGGAACATGCCTCGTTCCCCCCCATAACATTATCATATGACGTAACCACAATGAAGATGTAATGTGATTGAGGAATAGCAGCAAACTGTGGTTTATCTTAACTGTCGGAGCTGGAACCGCCATCATTAACCTCTAATGGAAACCGCGACACGTGACCACGTCTAATGCCAATTTCAGCAGTTAGCCTAACTGCACGTGTTTGTTTTTATATAAAAAGAAATTATTTAACCATATTTAATATGGTTTTAAAACTAGATTTTAAAGGCGTTAGAGGGAAAATTAATGCCCCGATAAATTTGCCTTGTTTTTGGTAGAATCAGTGCCACGTTAGTGCTTTTGGGGGTGAAATTGTGGGTTCGGTGCCATATTTTGGGGAAAATGTGGAATGAATAATGGAGAAACTTGGGGAAGTCATAACTAAGTTAGTTTCTGGCCAAATTCGATGCAGAAAGAGGCTAGAGAGGATATTTTTGGAATTCTGGAGCTGATGGAATAGGTTTTAGAGCTGTTTGAGCATTGTAAGCACATGTAATCACAGTTTTTTGCATAATAGAAGAGGGCCAAGCCATTGGAAGCTGGACAAAGGAGACGGAGCCTAGGCGGGGTGAACTCCTTCATCATGTCATATTGTGTTACTGTTTATAGTGATGTTCATGTCTATTAAATGTATCTTTTCAATGTTATATTTATGTTAATTTTCTCATTAAATTCACATAAAAACTCAAATTAAACTTGCAATTAATCTCTCAATCCTCAAGCACTTTGTTTATATTTTGAATTGGGTCTTAGCACAACAAGGCTAATATTCCCATTCATATCAAATGGGTATCAGTGCACTAGGTTTACTTGTGCAAGTAGGATTAATTTTTTTTGCAAGTGTTTAAATGCTTACAAGGTTGAAGCTTAAGAGATGAGAAGGAAAGCTTGTGGGTGCAGGTTCTCTGGTTGGAGCAAGGATAAGGAGGGCATATTTGCCACAATCTCCACCACAATATTCACCTCCAGTTGCTGTAGAAGCTTCAGTAAGCATGTCTCATGAAGGAGGAATTGATAACATATCAAAGGATGAGAAATATTTTAAGAAGGATTTCTTTGACATGAAAAAGATGGTGAAGGTCCTCTATGAAGAGAGGAACACAAGGTTGCAGGGTGAAAGCTCCAGGCCTCCAAGAGGAGAGGGTTATCCAAGAGGAGGATGTAATAGAAATGGCGATAATCCACCATCTACTCCACCATCATCCTCACCGTCATCTTCACCTTCATCTTGATCCTCTTCCACTACTACAACCCTTACTCATACTCATCAACCTACCTCAAAAGGAATTGGTAAACAACCCTTGTTAAAACTTGATATAAAATTTGAGCTGCCTGTGTATAATGGTGAAATGAATGAAAAGAAGGTTGAAAATTGGGTTCGTTAGTTTGAGGTCTATTGTAGAATTCAAAACCTTCAATATGATGATACAAAGATTCAACTAGCTTCCTTGAGACTAGAGGGTGCAACACTAGTATGGTGGGAAGCCCAGATAGAAGATGAGATTAAAAAACATGGTAAGATCTCACTCTCTTGGTCTAATTTCATTGCTGCACTTAAAAAGAAATTTTACCCTCTAGCATATATGCAAAAAAGCCATCATGAATTGGTAGAACTTTAGACAACTTAAGGGCAAAAGTGTGCAAGATTACACCAAAGAATTTAGAATGAGAGCTCTTATGTTAGGCATTGATTTGAATTCATAATACACGTTGCTGAGGTATATAGGGGGTTTACATAAGTACCTAAGGCATACTATCCTTATGTTCAATCCCACTAGTCTAGATGAGGTTTGTGTGCAAGATACTCACCTTGAGGCAGGAAGGAAAAATATTCTAGAAGAGGGCAAAAAGAAGCCATTTAAGGGTGGAGAGAAAGGAAAGGGTTTCAAAGGAAAAGAAAAGAAAAATGCATCCATTAAAAAGGAAGGGGATAAAATGAATTGAAACCATTGTTCCAAGGAGGGTCATGATGAATATCATTGTTGGAAGCTTTATCCGGTCGCACAACAAAGGGAAGGAAAAGATAGTTACAATCAATCAAGAGGATTTTGGGTCCGATTCGCGTAATGAAACTAAAATCACAGCCATGGGGATAGAAGGTAAGAACTCCATTGTTAGCACTAGAATTTAAAATTTTTACACTAGTACCTCAAATGAAGAAACTAGAATTGAATTGTTTCATGTGAAGGTTGTCTCAAAACATACAAAAAAAAACACACTATTTGATAGGGGGTCTCAAGAAAACTTGATATCTGAATACTTAGTCAAGAAACTTAATCTTGAAACCATAGCTCATCCCAAGCAATATCCATTGGGTTGGATATGCAAGGACGCCAATTTAAAGGTTACAAAAAAGTGCATTTTCTGGTTTGCAATCACCACAAAATTCATTGACGAAGTGGAGTTAGATGTTGTATCACTTGAAATTTCAGGGATTGTTTTGGGAAGTCCTTACCTCTATGACAGAAAGGAAATCTTATATCACCATGAAAAAATGTACCACTTTTTCCAAGTTGCTGTGGAGCACATAGTGAGAGCCCATCGCAAGAAACTAAATCTACCATTAGTTAATGCAGGGAAAATGAAAAGGCTAGTCAATTCAAGAAAAACTTTAGTGATTCTTATGATCAAACCCAATGTTGATGATGATTATGAAGCATTTGATGGTTGTAATACAAGTTTAAATTATTATTTGGTTGATTTAATTAATCATGATGATAAGGTGTTCCAGGATGTGAAGGGATCACCTCTCAAGAAGAATGGAATCCCACTTGAAAAACCTTTGCAGTAAGAATGTTCTCTTTATTACATTGACATGCATCGAATGTAAAAACTGAAAAGTACAGAAATACCAAAGCCAAACCAAAAGTTGTTGAACAATAGAATCACTCGACCATATCTTCCACCATGTAGTGCACCTATGGTTTTGGTGCCTAAGAAGAATGGAAAGCATTTTATTGTAAGGGAGAAAGGAGTGGTTTTCATCAAAGAAGATTTTTTGAAGGAGGTATGTGGAAGATGACATTTAACATAAAACAAGGTTTTTTTGAATGGATTATTATATTTTATGGTCTTTTGCATACTCCTACTACTTTCATGCATATGAAGAATGACGAATTGGAGCCATTTCTAGATCTGATAGTCCACTTGTATGACATTGTCATTTTTAGAAAATTTCATTATGATCATGTCATGTATAAGAGAAAAATACTTGATGTTGTAAGGTATGAATTTTTTCTTTGAAGATGTCAAAGTATGAGTTGGGTAAAAAATCTTTAATGTACTTGGGCTACAATGTTGGAGGAGTTAAGTTGAAGGTAGACCTCTCCAATTTTGACACCATTGTGGATTGGTTACACCTAAGATGGTCATCTCGATAAGAGGTTTTTTGGGAGTAGCCCAATGTTGGAAAAAAAATTTTGTTTATATTTCTTCTATTGTAGCTCCTTGGCATGCATTGACATGTGTGCAAGAGGTATTCCAATGGGGAGGAAAACAAAAAGAGGCATGTGATGCTTCGAAGCAAAAGATCATTTCAGCTCTTTTATTTTCTCTTTTAAACTTGAAAAGGTAATTTGAGTTTCAAGTTGATGCAAGTGACTTTGTAATTTCATTTCATTCATAAAATTTTAATGGTGCAATGGTTAACTTGCATCAATTAAGGCTCTTTCATTTGATGGGTGTTCGTCAACAATTCCACTTGGTCAAAAGGTATAAAATAGGTATAAGCGACAAGTTTGTTGATATGCCTTCTAGGCCTGTTATTTGTGTAACTATTGTACTCAAGAATAATTTTGTTTTACATAATAGTTATGTTCAACAATATGCATAATTTCAATATGTGCATTCAAGCTTGAGTCAAGTAAACCATGTAGTAAAATTTGTTTAACATTTGCATAATAATTTTATGTGTCATCTTGGTAAGAAGGATGTTGCTATTGATGGTGACATGGACAAACCCAAGAAGTTCATTGAATGACTCAAAATGGTACAAAAAATAGTGTAAAATCATCTTGAAAAGAGAAAAGGCAAGTAAAAATATTGTATTAATCACAAGCACCAAGTCGATGATTGAGTTTGGCGTCACTTTCGTAAGGAGAGGCTTCAAAGTGAAGAATAAGGAGAACAAGTTCAGATTCCTTCTATTGAAGACTTTTCTTTTGAATATCTTGATGAGATTCAAAAAGACACAATTCTTGACAGAAGAACAAGGACATCAAAACGAGGGAGTGTAGACTACCTTTGTGTGGGTCTCAAAGGCACAAATCCTTATAAATCCAAATGGATCGAGAATGGAAAGGTGAGGTAACTATAACCTCATCTGCTGAACAACTGAAAGTGATATTTTGGGGTCCAAAAGCTTCCAGTCGCGAGGAGTGATCAATTGCTCAAAATTATGCTTAAAAATCAAAGTTTTTGGAATTGTGTGGAACCTGAACGATTGTATAGATATCTCTATTTTGAATCCGGCATACCTCGTTTCATTGAAAACTGACACCGTATGCTCCCATCAACATGTTATGTCCACTTTGTCAAACAAACAAATTTAAAAAAAAATTAAAGGACGACCCAGTCAGTACTCCGTACAAATGACTGGGCATGTTTATGTGGCAGAGTGACTATATAGGTTGACTTGGTCAATGGTCTTCATGGAAAAATGGTATCATGTCAAGTGGCACTTGATTAATGGTTTGAAATGTTGCAATTTTATTGGTGGATTTGGTGGCCAACCATAGGCTGCCACATGGCCAACTAGGGGCCATTAGGTGGTAGCCCAAGTGGCACCAAAATTTATGTGGGAGGCCGAGTAGAGGTGCTGCAGGTCGAACCTGCGACCTCTGCCAAACCACAGACAATTATTACTACTGCACTATGATATGTTCCTTATTATATATGTGTTGCCATTTATTTTTATTGTAATATGCAATGCACATTGGGGGGAGAGGGTTGGGGTCTAGCCCCAGCCCTGGTCACCACGCTGGGGGCGGGGACCATGGGCGAGAGGCTACCCCCGCGACCCCCCATTACCATACCATCTAACGTAACTACGACTGAGATGTAATGTGACCGGGGTAGAGCGGAAGACCATGGTTTATCTTAGCCGTCGAAGATGGAACCACCAATGTTAACCTCAAATGGAAACCGTGACATGTGACCGCATCTAATTCCAATTTTGACGATGAGCCTAACCATGCGGGTTTGGTGTTATATATATACTTTTTTATTGAACCATATTTAATAAGGTTTTAAATCTGGATTTTAGGCGTGGGAAAATTAAGGCCCCGAAAATTTCACCTTGTTTTTGGCGAAAATGGTGCTCCGTTAGCGCTTTTGTGGGAGAAATTGTGGGTTTAGTGCTGGATTTTAGGGAAAATGTGGAACGAATAGTGGAGAAACTTGGGAAATTCATAAATAAATCAGTTTTGGGCCAAAATCGATGCAGAAAGAGATGAGACAGGCAGTTTTTGGCATTCTAGAGATGATGGAATATGTTCTAGAGTTGTTTGAGCATTGTGAATACATGTAATCACACTTTTGAGCATAATAGAAGAGGGCCAAGCCATTGGAAGCCGGACCATTGCTAGAACAAACGGCTTAGTAACGCTACTCCAACTCCAATTTTTCTATCTAAAGGATCAATCGAGTTAGAAAACAATACATCTATGTGAAGTTCTACTATCTGGGTAGGGCATTGGTTATTACACAATATGGAAATTTGTGAATACTGATTATTAAATTTAGTAAAAGTAAAAAATCAAGTATAACGATGGAACCTGTAAATATAATGTAAGGGTTAGATATTATATCCAATAATATATCTTGTGAAATTTTAATGTGGTTTACAGTTATCTATACTTTCATGAGAAAATATCTCAACGGTTAGCAACATTAGAATAAACTTTAACCATGCTAAATCGGATTAGTGAGTAAAAATTATATGTGGAGTTCGTACCCTTTTTTGAATGGCTATCATTAACAATGTCTAGAACTGAGAATGATTGAAATAAGTAGGTAGGGATGATACATCTTTTTTCTCTTCCAACCTACACTGCACACAATGTTCCTTTGTAACATCTAAAAGCAGAGCACAATATGATTTTCCTACGACTTTATCTTTCATGACGAAGTACCTTGTCTTCCTTGCTGAAAGGTCATATTAAGTTTCTTTATACACATTTGAAAGCCTGCAAAGCGCCCTGAATATCTGCTTCAAAACAACAACTTGAGCATTTATCAATCTTCTTTCCGTTGCCACTGATCAAATGAGATAACAAAAAAATAAGTTTCAAACTATTGCTTAGAACCAAGTACAAGAATTGATGTTGAAAAAATCATTGGCTTTCTATATATAATAATTGAATTTCATGATGCTTCGAGCAGAAACAAGAATCACATGTGATGAGGTAGAAATGGTATATACCAATCGGGTATATACCAATCTCCCCAATAGTTTGTGTGCGGGGAGATAAAATTTTAAATTTGAAAAATTTCATACGATACTGGATTTGAATGTGTATATCGCGACTGTTTTATCGGACAGTCAGAGGTGCCGAAAATGTGAGCTGCCGGAAAATAAAAAGATCCTTTTTCCATAGTATATATGACCATACCAAATGTCACATCAAACTCTAAAAAATCACACATCATCCAGATGCCATAGCTATGGTTGTGTATGGTGAAGGGCGCTATCGGGTGCATTGAAGGCCCGATAGCAGGTTGGATATTGCTTGCCCATGCTTGCGCCATTTCTCTGAACCTTCCGCACTTATGTATATTGCGGTTCAAAGAATCGACAACCACCAGTAATAGCATAAGTATATTTCTTCACCAAGAAATATTATCGGGACCTTATAGCAGCAATCGTGAAAACTTCAAACCTGATTAATGAAGAAAACTGAAAGATGAAAGACTGAAAGATTGCTATTATGGAATTAGAAATAAGAATCCTATATTTAAGACTGTTGCCAGCTATCTTCTTCAACTTGTTTTAAAGAATGAAATCCACATGGATATATGAAAGATAAAGAGAAATTTAACTCACATGATTTCCTTGGAGGAAAGACAGACATCAATTACATAAATAACTTTCCTGGAAGACCAACATTTTATTTTTTCATGCCTGATTTAAAATTGAATTCCAACAGAATTGAAGATTAAATGAACCCTAGTACACTGATATACAATCAAAGGAATATATATATAAGACTTTACACATCAAGTCTCAAATAATAAACCTATGGACAAATTTCTCTTTGAGTGCTCTTTGTAGATACCTCCTACTTTTGATGAAATCAATGTTTCTTCTTATCGTTGCCAATGTTTTGTCTAAGCTTGAACCATGATATCCACACAAAGGTCATGATATGATATTCTTCATACTCTTTTGCTATGTATTTTTGACCAACAAGTTTTCTCTCCACAAGCACCGTCACATATGCCAGAGACCATGAATTCAAAGAAGATCCTATAAAGTATAACCTTTTCCAACATTCCAAGAAAAAATAACCAATCCCCACCACCATAAATGCCCCATAATCCCTTATCGATAAAGGGTTCAGTTGGGCCACCCAGATCCCTTAACATCTTGTTATTGCAAACAAAATTTTAGAGCTGAGTATCTACAAACTAAGAAAACACAATGGATGCTGTGCAAACCAAATTAGCAAAGTAATCCCAAGCATTCCAATGTTGTTGATTGTTATGCACTTCAAAGATTGCAAGGAAAATCCCAATGAAGAAGATTTGGAATTGTTAGACAATGGGAATCATGTTAGTCATCTAATACATGTAGACCCCTCGTATCGTATTTGGGCATTTTACAGTCAACACAGGGTCCTAGACCTCAAGGCTCAAAGGCAACTTCGAATTGGAAAATCTAGTGAGTATGTAGAACTTCATAAGCCATCCATGTGCCTATAGTTAATTTTGGTCATGATTTCCATAAATCCTATTCAACATGCAAAATTTGGGCTCTAATTGACTTATTTTATTTTCAATTGGTGAAGAACATGTTTCCAGGGTGAAGAACATGTTTCCATTCTTCTAATCCACCTAATTTAATTTCATGTTTTCAGTAATGGGATGTTTCCAAGCTTCTAATTGACACAATTTTCAACTATTTAATCATTGGGGGCCATGCATTTTATCAATATATTAAGAGCATATTAGATCTGTTACAAAGAAAAGAAAGCGAATGGAACTTCAACTTGCCAATGATCAAAGAGCTAGTGCAGAAATATAGCATGGGAGTGAAATTTACAAGCAAAAATCCATGGCATTTCTTGCAGAGGTAGGTCTTCCCAAGGGCCTGTTGTCCCTTGAGGAGATTGAAGAATCTGGATATGTGAGAGAAACTGGATTTGTGTGGATCAAGCATAATAATGAGATTGAGCACAAGTTCAAAAAGATTGGGAAAACAATCCAGTGTGGTGTAGAGATCAGTGCCCATGTTGATCAACACAAGATGAAGAAGCTGACTGGAGTGAAGAGCAAGGACCTACTCCATTGGATAGCGAACCCTGAGATGTCCATTGATGGCCTATCTAGTGGTAAGGTTTACAAGTAATAATTTGGCAGGTATTATAATTTAAGGTTGAAAATATTAAAAATGCATACCCTGAGAGTCCGACATATCAAATATTGGTGCTCTTCCACCAATAAATACATATTAGACCTAGATTAGTGGGTTTGTTCTAGTAGTAGCTACAACAGGGAAATTCATACTCAACAAAAAAAAGATGTTTTAAATGTCACCCTGTTGGATTGAATACACATGTGGGAAGGGTAATTCAATACATTTTGCATGTTTTATAGGTATTTTCATATAGTATTCATACTAATGTGGAACTAAATCCTTGAAAAGGGTTATGCAACCACGATTTTACTAAGCTTGCATTTTAAAGAGCATCGCAAATACAAACAACAAAACACTCAAAAGTGACCCATAAAGCACATACTACCAGAAGGAGGGAGGAAGCTATGAAATCAACACAGGGGCCTAGACCTCAAAGCCATCTTCAAATTGGCAAAGCTAGTGAGTATGTAGAATTAGCAGTAGATAGTGAACTAGTCAACTTCCGTGCCTTGATAATTGTCGCACCACATTGTTGTACAGTGGTGATAAATTCCCCATCCAACCTCAAATATACCAACATATACATGTTCCCTGTTATAGGTACGTTATCCGTCATTGCCTCCGGAACCACATAAAACAAAAATGATAATAATTTTATAAATGACAGTCATAGTGATTGCAAAGTGCCACAATGATTCTTAAAAAAAAAACTCTTGATAAATTACCCAATATTTGTAACTTATCATGATAATAATTACCAAGCATCATCTGCAACAAGCTCTCCCACTGGTTTCTCTCTTGCTCCAGTTATAACCATGACATGGTAAACATCGAGATACTGGCTTGAAGAGTGGTTGCCCCAAATTATAATATTCTTTACATTACTAACTGTAATGTGAATAAATGAAGCAAACTCTTTCAAAATCAGTGCATTAGTATTTGCTGGGTTAGAAACCACCAAGATCTCACAAACACAATTTCAATAACCTGAATTAATTTGTATCAAGACGACGACTAGTGAGAAAAATTTAGAACTTGTGATTTTCATTTTGTCACTTGATATTCACCCATTAGGGGGAAATGCAAATAGGACCCAAAAAAAAAAATGACAACGCACATTCACACAATATTAGTCCCGTAAAAATATTTAAAACATTGAGATGCTTAGTTGTAGAAGGGCACTGCAAACTCCCAAAACAATGGATATTTGATGAAGCTCTATCTATTCCTGATAAGTTTTACAATGAAAAATAAGCATATTTCCTTTGCTTAAATAATTAAAAACTGACTTCACCTTGCAACTTGGAGAAAAATGTTTCTCTAATTCTTAGGCATGTGACTTGTAGATAGATAAGTTTTTAGACACAATGTCCTTCCTTTCCATACCCTCCTTCTCGGGGAATCCACCAACCATGACACCTATGTTCAGACCACTGCATGCTTCAACGAGATCTGTGGTGGCAACAATACATTTTTTCAACACAGGTTAATTTTTATTAAGGTTCATTCAATCATGCACACTAGATGGTTTAATACAACAATAAAGGGAAAAAAATCCACTCTCATTGTTTATGCAAATAACAACGGATTCCTCAAATTTATGTAGAATATCTTAAAAAAAAAAATTAAAACCTTTCAAAATAGGGAAAGCAACATCTATCAACTCCATTTTCACCCTATTCAGAGCCTCTACTACTGGAGGAATATCAATCATGTGCAAGATAATACGCTGGTCTGGGCCGAGCATTATGCCTCTAACAACCATAGACACCAATGCATAACCGATTTGTCCTGCATAATAGACCATGTTGTTAGATTCATGCCTAGAAAATATACGAGGAAAGAATATGACATTGACACTAGGCAATTTCATCTACTGGATCAATGAAAAATGGAAATGAGGATCATGGAAGTTTTGGGATCAAATTAAAATATCCTATACTTGCACTTTCTAAAACTGTATTTCAGAATAGATTTTCCATTAAAAGAAGCAACTTTAATATACTGAAGATAAAAATTTTCCTACTGCTGTAAATACCAAAATAGGTCTAAAATATAAATAGAAGAATGGGTTTTAAAAGGAATAAAAAAACATGCTACATATTTCAATTTCAAATAGAATATTAATGATTTTATAAGTTTATTAGTACTACTCAGAAAACCATCATAACTGTCATGAAAATAACTATAATGCTAGAGATGTCATTCCACAAAGAGAGTTTGGTCTGGAATTATTGAAGAAGAAGTTTCCAATGATTGCTAAGAATGCAAAACACATTGTTTTGTCATATGCATCCATACCACCATGGAAAAGGCATCAATAAAGAAGTGGACACGTGCCACCAAAATGAACCTAAGCCCGCATAACCCTTGGAAGCTTGAGTTACTTTGCTTATTCTTAGACATACCACCCACACCTCACTATTAGAGGCACCATAAATACTGATTTCATTCCAGGAGTACTAGGTGAGAACTTAACAGTCATTGTTATGCAAAGAACACATTAAATCACCTCCATGTGATATATGGTGTTTGTTTAAGTGTGGTTCTAAAGAATATACCAATAGAAAAGAAATGTTCATCAAACCTAAAGTGGCATTAGCTCAACAAACAAGAACTACGATCTCAGTATGAGTGTTTGTACACAAGGTGACCAACAATAGCCGCACATCAAATAATAATTCCTGGCTAGTATTATTATAAGCATTAATGCATTAAATCACATAAGAGCTTAATAGTTAAAAGCACTTGGGGCTCTAGTACTGATATATGTTTCTAATATTTTTGTTGTACTTATTATGAAGTTTAGTAACAATCTACCGACATCTTGTCCTCATCCCGATTTGAAAACATGCAGTTGTTATTCCCGACATTCATTTCATATGTGGTTATGGATGTCTCACATATAAGTAAAGAAAAGGAAAATTCTTGTAAAAGGATAGAATGAGCTCATCAACGCCAGTTTTATCGAAAGTGAACATTTTCACAAAATCATAACCCGATAGCTTGTTGCATGAAAAATATAACAATGAGCATTCCAAATAGTTCCCCAACTACCCTTGTAAATCTGTTGATAATTAAACATGCCTCTAGAATGGCCAACAAGATTAACAGGAAAGTTGTACATATGCATAACCTGTTTATAACAGGCACAGAATGGGTAGTTAATCCAATTCTTTTGTTGATGTTGTCGTACCCTCTAGCAAAGATTCATCTGAAAATATTACAGACATGAACCCAGATTCAAGGGACATCTGCAAATAGCCAAGATTCATCTGCAAATATTATAGACATGAGCCCAGATTCAAGGGAGATAAAGAATAGGTTGCCAAATAATATTTCGAGTACTTATTAAATTTTAACATTGTTGGTGTTAACTTGATTTAATATATAAAAAAAAAACACTAAATACAATAACTAATAAAAAAATTAAAAAGTTGAATACAATAACTAATAAATCAAGTTAAATTAAAATTAAAATAAATAAAGTGAACTTCCCAACTTCCAAGTGGGGATTGCATGCAACCAAGTGCCCCTTCTGGAATATAAACAAGGTAGACCAAGCATGCACGAGAGTTCTTTTGAAATTAGTCCCCCAACGTATCAATACAGTGTCAGTTCATTGAAATCAGCCACCCAACATATTAATATACAGTCTGCTTACAGGGTATAATGTATTGCCACAAACGAGTCAGACTGGAAATCTCATTAAGAAGGTAGCAAGTACAATATCCCCGAGTGAAGAAAGATGCCAGAATCCCAACCACTTGACCACTCTCAGGTTCCTTTGGTTTATAAAGCTCCCTATTTATGCTTTTACAAGCAGAACATCGAGTTTTTTCCCTTGATTAGTTGCTGGGTGCTATGGTTGATTTTTAGACGTACCCTTGAAAGGTATTTAGACTGATTTGATGAGGTGCTGCCTATTCGAAGGGCCACAACATCTTATTCCAAGTTATTAAGTTTTCTATCGCTCTAGACAGTTAATCTGAGATTATTTATCAAAGCAACATCACTTTATACAACTTCTAATATAACTAGCACAACCACATTAGTAAAAACTAATGTGGTTGATATACGTCGATAGGCGTATATAAAATAGATTTACAACCACATTTCCCAATGTGGTTGATATACGCCGATAGGCCTATATCCACTACCCATCACATTAATTTATATATCAATAAATAAATATTATATATAATAAATTTATTATATTAACTTGAAATATATATATTATATATTAATAAGAATATCAATATATTAAATATATTAATTATGATTAAAATCACAAAAATATTACATATATATTAATAATATTATAATATTACTAATAATCATTATTTATAAATATTTGAATATATATTAATAATATTATAATATTAATAATAAACATTATTAATAAATATTGAATATTTATTAATAATATATATTAATAATATTATAATATTACTAATAATCATTATTAATAAACATTTGAATACGCGGATAGGCCTATATCCACTACCCATCACATTAATTTATATATCAATAAATAAATATTATATATAATAAATTTATTATATTAACTTGAAAAATATATATTATATATTAATAAGAATATTAATATATTAAATATATTAATTATGATTAAAATCACAAAAATATTTTATATATATTAATAATATTATAAAAATATTAATAATATATATTAAAAATATTTATTAATATATTAAAAATATTAACTATATACATGCTATAAATTAACTTGAAATATATATAACATATATTAATATAAAAAAATATTAATAATATATATTAATAATATTATAATATTACTAATAATCATTATTAATAAATATTAGAATATTTATTTACAATGATTAATAGTAATATTATAATATTATTTATATTACTAAATAAATATTAAAATATTAAAATATTATTAATATATATTATTAATAATGATTATTAATAATATTATAATATTACTAATAATCATTATTAATAAATATTTGAATATTTATTTATAATATATAATATTAATAATATTATAATATTACCAATAATCATTATTAATAAATATTTGAATATTTATTTATAATGATTATTAGTCATATTATAATATTATTAATATATACAAAAATATTTTATATATATTTTTAATATTATAATAAGTATTAATAATATATATTAAAAATATTTATTAATATATTAATAATATTAACTATATACATACTACTTGAAATATATATAATATTTATTAATAATATATATAAATATAAAAATAATAAAAATAATATTTAATATTTTCATATTTATTTATATATTAATATCATAGATGGTTATATTATTAATAAACCAAAAGAACTAATAATATATTAATATTATTATAATAATATTATAATATTACTAATAATCATTATTAATAAATATTTGAATATTTATTTATAATATATATTAATATATCAATAATATTAAACTCAAGAGAGTAATAAACCATATGAAACAATATTTAAAGACAAAAAAACTTAAGAGATTAATAAATCGAAGGGATAATTAATAATACAAACCCAATGTCATCATAAACCAGAGGTTTAAATATTATAAACCATAGGAATTGGCGAACCCAAGGGATAAATATTATAAACGTAAGGGATCAATATTAAAAACACAAGAGATTAATAAACCGTAAGAATTGATATTTTAAACTAAAAAACCTAATAAATTAATAATCCATAAGAATGAATATCATTAATAAACGAACGAGATTATTAACATTATAAACCAAAAGAACTAATCGACCCAAGGGTTTAATCTTATAAAGCAAAGAAATCAGCGAACCCAAGGGATAAATATCATAAACCTAATGGATGAATATTATAAACAATAAAGATTAATAAACGCTAAGCATTAATATTTTAAATTGAGAAATCTAAGAAATTAACAAACCCTGAGAAATAGTATTTTAAACTCAAGAGAGTAATAAACTATATGTGTGATTAACATTATAAACCCAAGAATTTAATACTATAAAGAAAATCAATTGGTGAACCCAAGGGAAAACCATTACCCAAAAAATTATAAACCAAAGGAATTGGTGAACCAAGGGAATTGATTTAAACATTGAGACAATTGTTGTCACAATGCGATGATGGACCAACTATGACCAAGGTCGGCCATGGGTGATTTTCATATTGAGACAATCTTTGTCAGAATGTGACATTTGATCATGGATGAAATTGATCAATTATTCATATTATAAACCAAAAGAACTAATAAAACCAAGGGTTTAATATTATAAACCAAAGTAATTGGTGAACCCAAGGGACAACCATCACCCAACAAATTATAAACCAAAAGAAATTGGTGAACCCAAGGGAATTGATTTAAACATTGAGACAATTGTTGTCACAATGCGACGATGGACCAACTATGACCATGGTTGGCCATGGGTGATTTTCATATTGAGACAATGTTTCTCATAATGTGTCATTTGATCATGGATGACATTGATCGATTATTCATATTATAAACCAAAGCAACTAATAAACCCAAGGGTTTAATATTATAAACCAAAGGAATTGGTGAACCCAAGGGACAACCATCACCCAACAAATTATAAAGCAAAGGAATTGGTGAACCCAAGGGAATTGATTTAAACATTGAGACAATTGTTATCACAATGTGACGTTGGACCAACTATGACCATGGCTGGCCATGGGTGATTTTCATATTAAGACAATATTTGTCAGAATGTGACATTTGATCATGGATGACATTGATCGATTTTTCATATTATATAACAAAATAACTATTAAACCCAATGGTTTAATATTATAAACCAAAGGAATTGGTGAACCCGAGGGAATTGATTTAAACATTGAGACAATTTTTGTCACAATTGGACCAACTATGACCATGGTTGGCCATGGGTGATTTTCATATTGAGACAATATTTGTCGAAATGTGACATTTGATCATGGATGACATTGATCGATTATTCATATTATAAACCAAAAGAACTAATAAACCCAAGGGTTTAATATTATAAACCAAAGGAATTGGTGAACCCAAGGGACAACCATCACAAAACAAATTATAAACCAAAAGAAATTGATAAACCCAAGGGAATTGATTTAAACATTGAGAGAATTGTTGTCACAATGCGACGTTGGACCAACTATGACCATGGTTGGCCATGGGTGATTTTCATATTGATACAATGTTTGTGAGAATGTGACATTTGATCATGGATGACATTGATCGATTATTCATATTATAAACCAAAAAAACTAATAAACCCAAGGGTTTAATATTATAAACCAAAGGAATTGGTGAACCCAAGGGACAACCATTACCCAAAAAATTATAAACCAAAAGTAATTAGTGAACCCAAGGGAATTGATTTAAACATTGAGACAATTGTTGTCGCAATGCAACGTTGGACCAACTATGACCATGGTTGGCCATGGCTGATTTTCATATTGAGACAATGTTTCTCATAATGTGTCATTTTATCATGGATGACATTGATCGATTATTCATATTATAAACCAAAAAAACTAATAAACCCAAGGGTTTAATATTATAAACCAAAGCAAGTGGTGAACCCAAGGGAAAATCGTTACCCAAAAAATTATAAACCAAAGGAATTGGTGAACCCAAGGGAATTGATTTAGACATTGAGACAATTGTTGTCGCAATGCGACGTTGGGCCAAGTATGACCATGGTTGGCCATTATAAACCAAAAAAACTAATAAACCCAAGGGTTTAATATTATAAACCAAAGGAATTGGTGAACCCAAGGGACAACCATTACCCAAAAAATTATAAACCAAAAGGAATTGGTGAACCTAAGGGAATTGATTTAAACATTGAGACAATTGTTGTCGCAATGCGACGTTGGACCAACTATGACCATGGTTGGCCATGACTGATGGACCAACTATGACCATGGTTGGCCATGGCTGATTTTCATATTGAGACAATGTTTCTCATAATGTGTCATTTGATCATGGATGACATTGATCGATTATTCATATTATAAACCAAAAAAACTAATAAACCCAAGGGTTTAATATTATAAACCAAAGGAATTGGTGAACCCAAGGGACAACCATTACTCAAAAAATTATAAACCAAAGTAATTGGTGAACTCAAGGGAATTGATTTAGACATTGAGACAATTGTTGTCGCACTTATCGTGTTGGGGCCAAGTATGACCATGGTCGTCATTATAAACCAAAAAACTAACAAACCCAAGGGTTTAATATTATAAACCAAAGGAATTGGTGAACCCAAGGGACAACCATTACCCAAAAAATTATAAACCAAAAGGAATTGGTGAACCCAAGGGAATAGATTTAAACATTGAGACAATGGTTGCCACAATGCAACGTTGGACCAAATATGACCATGGTTGGCGATGGATGATTTTCATATTGAGACAATGTTTTTCATAATGTGTCATTTGATCATGGATGACATTGATCGATTATTCATATTATAAACCAAAAAAACTAATAAACCCAAGGGTTTAATATTATAAACCAAAGCAAGTGGTGTCCCAAGGAAAATCATTACCCAAAAAATTATAAAACCTAAGGAATTGGTGAACCCAAGGAATTGATTTAGACATTGAGACAAATTATGCTTCCAATGCGATCAAGCACAAGTATGACCATGGTTGGCCATGGTTATTTCTGAGAGTAGATGTCTGTTGGTCGCATCGTGACATTTGATCATGGATGACATTGATCGATTATTCATATTATAAACCAAATGAATTGGTGAACCCAAGGGAAAACCATTACCCAAAAAATTATAAACCAAAGGAATTGGTGAACCCAAGGGAATTGATTTAAACAATGAGACAATTGTTGTCATAATGCGACGTTGGACCAACTATGACCAAGGTTGGCCATGGGTGATTTTCATATTGAGACAATATTTGTCAGAATGTGACATTTGATCATGGGTGACATTATAAACCAAAAGAACTAATAAACCCAAGGGTTTAATATTATAAACCAAAGGAATTGGTGAACCCAAGGGACAACCATCACCCAACAAATTATAAAGTAAAATAAATTGGTGAACCCAAGGGAATTGATTTAAACATTGAGAGAATTGTTGTCACAATGCGACGTTGGACCAACTATGACCATGGTTGGCCATGGGTGATTTTCATATTGATACAATGTTTGTGAGAATGTGACATTTGATCATGGATGACATTGATCGATTATTCATATTATAAACCAAAAACTAATAAACTCAAGGGTTTAATATTATAAAACCAAAGGAATTGGTGAACCCAAGGACAACCATTACCCAAAAAAATATAACCAAATGCTAACTGGAAGAACCCAAGGGAATTGATTTAAACATTGAGACAATCAAGGTTTAATGCGACGCTGGACCAACTATAACCATAATGATTTTCATATTGAGACAATGCTTGGTCGTGAATGTGACATTTGATCATGGATGACATTGATCGATTATTCATATTATAAACCAAAAAAACTAATAAACCCAAGGGTTTAATATTATAAACCAAAGCAAGTGGTGAACCCAAGGGACAACCATTACCCAAACAATTATAAACCAAAGGAATTGGTGAATCCAAGGGAATTGATTTAAACATTGAGACAATTGTTGACACAATGCGACGTTGGACCAACTATGACCATGGCTGGCCATGGGTGATTTTCATATTAAGACAATATTTTTCAGAATGTGACATTTGAGCATGGATGACATTGATTGATTTTTCATATTATATACCAAAATAACTATTAAACCCAATGGTTTAATATTATAAACCAAAGGAATTGGTGAACCCAAGGGACAACCATTACCGAACAAATTATAAACCAAAAGGAATTGGAAAACCCAAGGGAATTGATTTAAACATTGAGACAATTGTTGTCACAATGCGACGTTAGACCAACTATGACCATGGTTGGCCATGGGTGATTTTCATATTGAGACAATGTTTCTCATAATGTGTCATTTGATCATGGATGACATTGATCGATTATTCATATTATAAACCAAAAAAAATAATAAACCAAAAGGAGTTGGTGAACCCAAGGGAATTGATTTAAACATTGAGACAATTGTTGTCACAATGCGACGTTGGACCAACTATGACCATGGCTGGCCATTGGTGATTTTCATATTAAGACAATGTTTCTCATAATGTGTCATTTGATCATGGATGACATTGATCGATTATTGATATTATAAACAAAAAAAAATAATAAACCCAAGGGTTTAATATTATAAACCAAAGCAAGTGGTGAACCCAATGGAAAATCATTACCCAAAAAATTATAAACCAATGGAATTGGTGAACCCAAGGGAATTGATTTAAACATTGAGACAATTGTTGTCGCAATGCGACATTGGGCCAAGTATGACCATGGTTGGCCCTGGGTGATTTTCATATAGATACAATGTTTGTCAGAATGTGACATTTGATCATGGATGAAATTGATCGATTATTCATATTATAAACCAAAAAAACTAATAAACCCAAGGGTTTAATATTATAAACCAAAGGAATTGGTGAACCCAAGGGACAACCATTACCCAAAAAATTATAAACCAAAGTAATTGGTGAACCCAAGGGAATTGATTTAAACATTGAGACAATTGTTGTCGCAATGCGACATTGGGCCAAGTATGACCATGGTTGGCCCTGGGTGATTTTCATATAGATACAATGTTTGTCAGAACGTGACATTTGATCATGGATGACATTGATCGATTTTTCATATTATATACCAAAATAACTATTAAACCCAATGGTTTAATATTATAAACCAAAGGAATTGGTGAACCCGAGGGAATTGATTTAAACATTGAGACAATTTTTGTCACAATTGGACCAACTATGACCATGCTTGGCCATGGGCGATTTTCATATTGAGACAATATTTGTCGAAATGTGACATTTGATCATCGATGACATTGATCGATTATTCATATTATAAACCAAAAGAACTAATAAAGCCAAGGGTTTAATATTATAAACCAAAGGAATTGGTGAACCCAAGGGACAACCATTACCCAAAAAATTATAAACCAAAGGAATTGGTGAACCCAAGGGAATTGAGTTAAACATTGAGAAAATTGTTGTCACAATCCGACATTGGACCAACTATGAGCAGGGTTAGCCATGGGTGATTTTCATATTGAGACAATGTTTGTGAGAATGTGACATTTGATCATGGATGACATTGATCGATTATTCATATTATAAACCAAAACAACTAATAAACCCAAGGGTTTAATATTATAAACCAAAGGAATTGGTGGACCAAAGGGTCAACCATTACCCAAAAATTTATAAAGAAAAGGAATTGGTGAACCTAAGGGAATTGATTTAAACATTGAGACAATTGTTGTCACAATGCGACGTTGGACCAACTATGACCATGGCTGGCCATGGGTGATTTTCATATTAAGACAATATTTGTCAGAATGTGACATTTGATAATGGATGACATTGATCGATTTTTCATATTATATACCAAAATAACTATTAAACCCAATGGTTTAATATTATAAACCAAAGGAATTGGTGAACCTGAGGGAATTGATTTAAACATTGAGACAATTTTTGTCACAATTGGACCAAATATGACCATGGTTGGTCCAAGTTGGTCCAACCATGGGAAAAATTATTAAAAACATAAGTTATCAAACATTGGGGTTTCTAGGGCGAGAGGGATGACAATGGTTGACCAAGGATGACCATGGTTGAGTAAGGTTAACCATGGTTGATTATGGCTAAGCAAACTTCTCTATCATTTAACAAAGGTGAGAATAAGACTATGTTGGCAATGTTTGGCCATAGTTGATTAAAATGGTTAGAATGTAAGTATTACTAGTATTACTTATTCATATTCATATTAATAATATTTCTATTAACAATATTAATTTTAATATCATTAATACTATTAATGATATGGTTACAATGAATATATATATATTTTGCCTCAAAATCTTTTTTTATTTTAAATAAAAGATAATTATAATTACTTAAACCATTATTATACTTATTTAGATATTATTATATTCGTTTATATATTATTTTAGATATTATTTTAATTATAAATAGTTAAACTGTTTAAACAATTATAACAATAATTAATTATTATAATTATTAATTATAATTAAGGCTCATGATGGATTATTATGGTTTAAGAGGGTTACCCATGGATGACTATGGCCAAGAAAAATTGTGTATTATTGAGCACTAGTGAGAATGAGTGACATTGATTTAGTGTGTTGGAAATGTTTAACGATATTTAATTAAAATGATTAGCATGTAAATATTATTAATTTTTAAAAGTAGTCTTAATAGTATTTATATTAACATCATTAATGATAATATCATTAATACTTTTAATCATATTGTTAGAGTGAATAAAAGTTTAAATTTATTTTTATTAATAATTCTATTATTAATTATTACAAAATAAATATTATTATTTTTATTTATCAATATTAATGTTAATATTTTTTTTAAACAATATTAATATTCTTAATAATATTAATATTATAATATAGATATTATTATCTTAATAATACTAAATATCAAAAATTTAAAAATTTTAATATATTTTATGATATTTTCAAAAATTTAAAAATTCATGATATATTTTTATATAATGAGTACTATTAATGATATTATTAATATTGTATTTAATGGTATTATTAGTAATATTATTTATATCTTATTTATATACCCCTATCTTATTTATATACATAATTAGATCTTATTTATATACATAATTATTTACCCCTGTCTTTAACGAAACCAAAAAAAATAATTAACTTGAATTAATATATCTTATTTATATACATAATTATTTTATATCTATAAAATGTAAATTTATAACTACTTTAATTTCAGTTTCAAATTAAATTTTAGAATTATATAAAATTTGAGAAATTTGATATTTTAATTAAATTTAAATTTAAATTTAAATATTATATATTTAAATCACAAATTTTATTATTCAAAAAATTATAATATAAAAATCATTCAATTCTTTAAAAAAAATATAATAATATATAAAAATATTTTAATTAAAAAATATATTATATTTAAATTTTATATAATATATTCGTGTCGTGGCTAAAATGGAAGACACGAATGGGTCCATAGAAATGTGCAGTTTAACATAACAACATATGGGTAAGATCTTCATCAACCTTTAATATCGATCACAACCGCATATTGTTCACCCTATTGAGTTACAGTGATGTGGATCGTATTATGTTTTCCTGTTAAACTATATATACCAATAATATGTTTCCATTATGGATTATATCATAATGTCAGGAAATTCCAATGTAATGTTTTATGCTTCCAACTTGAAATCACACTCTCCCCCACAGAAAAAAAAAAACAAGTATCCTGGTTTAGGTTAACCATTCAGTCCTCCTGAAGGCTAAACAAGGTTTTAGAGATATAGAGGGTATAAAAGTTTATAAATCCGATTGATGCAATACCTATGTAAAAGAAAGTGATCAGTATCATGGAAACTAAGAAATTTCATTCCCTCCCTTCACTTCACTGTCTGGCGATTCTGAATTGCAAAAGCAAAATTACACATTTATATATTCAATCAAGTCAGCCAACACTCTACTATTTAGGTTTTCTGCAACAGACAAATTTAAAGTAACGATTCATTGCTAAAGCTCCACACACGTCTGACGCACTGCTAAAACTCCAGGCACATCAGAAACTTTATGGAAATGTATAAAGAAAATGCATTAATATATGTAAAACTGATGCATTGTTCATGCCATTACAGTATATAATAGCTTAAACCCATGTAGCAGCAAGCCAGATGATAACAAATCATAGTGAACTAGCTTGTTACCAGCTTAGGTCAATTCCTCTGCAGCGAATTAGATCCACTGTAATGTTCATTGCTGGAACCACCATGAGCTGAAACTGTGAACGCATCTCTTACATCTGTGTATACCATTATTATATAGTATGTATATATATATCTTCCACAATAACGCAATAATCCTAACCCTAAGTTGGACCATCTCACTTGATTCCCCACAGTGTAATCTTTCTCTCTTGATTTTACTAGGTTTGGGATAACTGATCGTAAGATCAAGACAGGAAAGTGTTTAAATTGACAAAAAATAAATAAATGAAAAATCATCTATGATCTATAGATATATAGTATATATATACCTGTGGACTTGCGAACATCTCCGAGATGAACAAATCTGAGGGCATATCATGGAAATATGACTCGCAGCATCACAAGAAACATGCAAAATATATGATTCGATTGAGGTTCTGAGCTACAGAAAAATATTATGCACATCAGCTGCGAGTAAATACTTAATACCCAATTTAGGTTTAGGTAGGGAAGTCACCGTTGGCCTGCGCACAATATTCGATATTACTGGACTGATATACGGCTCGATCATTGTGTTTGTCACGCCTGCAATGAAAGCCATCGGAGAAATGAGTGCCGTCAGAGGAATAAAATGTGTCACATGCAAACTCTTATCATGATGCCGCTGAAATACTGTATTTGGCGATCATTGCATCCGGAAATTAGCTTCATTGGGAGGAGGACTCCAGAAATTTCACACGATTGCTTAGGCTTTTTAGGGCTCGATGACAGGAAACTGATCCACAACAGCAATTAGAAATTACCAATAGAAATTACCAGTTAGAACACATCACCCTGTAGCTTTATGCCAGAATATGTACCTGCAACACTATCATCCTAATCAAGAAAAGATTGCACAGCTTCAACTCTCAAGAAAAATACCAAATAAGAAAACATTAAACGTACTCTTTAGCCTGACTTCTTCTCGTCCCTAATTTAACTGCAAACCCTCCAATCAAACACTGCATCGGAAAAAGACGAGAAAACCCGCTTCAAAAATAACATAAGATCAACACAACTGCTCCATATCGGAAATTATCATGGTTTCCTCTTCTGTACTGCATCGCATTCGGCAACAAAATAAAATTGATCGGCCGACCAATTATCACACACAGGAATCAACCCGAGACTGAGAGGAAGAGGCATCGCCAGCCACATGTCTACGACTGTACAATGAAACGCTTCTCCTCCCACTCGACTGCTACGTTGGAACGCTTCAACGCTTCAATGGAACGCTTCTCCTCCCACTCCACTGCTACGTTGGAACGCTTCAACGCTTCTCCTCCCACTCGCGTGCTTCTCATGTCATGTTAAATTCCCGATCGCCACATGTCTACGAGCACACAAGCAGACAAGCAGACAAGCAACGTGCCAATCTCCACACGTCCGAGAATGTTGTCAACGTGGTGGTTATGGGATGGGAGGATTTCTTAATTAGATAGGTGGCGGTCAATAAAAGGCGCAGTAAATTTTTAAACATGTTTTGTAAAAAATTAATTTAAGTATGGTTTAAACCCTTGATTTAGACATGCAAGGAAGTTACCGTTTTGAATTTCATCCATTGATTTAGTGGCGGCATTGAGAATATCTTAGGCATCTTTCAATCTAGGCCATCGGATCAAAAGATTAATTAGCCTAATCTAAAGATGCTCCTTAGATGAGGATACGCCTATCGGCAAATATAATGTTTGGGAAGCAAATATCCCACATCAATATTATTTAATTTTATATATTAAAATATTTTGTTTATTGTTTATATAATTTTTTATATTATTATTATTATTATTATTATTATTTAAGTATTTATATATTAAATTTTTATTAAAAATTTAATAAATTACATGTTTCTTTCTTATTATTTTTATTGATCTAATTAAATTATTTTAATTTCAATTAATTTTCACTACAAAATATTTTATTATATTATATATATATATATATATATATATATATATATATATATATATATGAAATATATTAAATTATATTATTAATTAACATAGATCTTTAAATAATTTATTAGGTATACGTATTAAAGTAAAAAATATTTTTTAAGTTTGAGAAAATAAAATCATTTTTTCCAACTAATAATATATATATATATATATATAATTGACCTTACACAACATATATTTCTTTTTAAATTATAAAATATGAATTAATTTAAGTATTTACAAAAACTTATTATCATAATTAATCAATAAAATATAGTCATCACAATCCTAATTAGAACTTCATGACTTTGAGGATCTCAATTGGAAACTACTTTTAAAAAAACTTAAAAAACTATTCAAGCACTGTGCCCAATCCTAATAATAGATATCTATCCATCCTTACATTCGGTAAATAAGCTAACCTCCCATTAACCCTAATTAAACAAAAAAATTTAGGTCAAACTTATATTATTATTATTACATTAAATTTGACTTAATTTTTCTCCATCGATATAACGATTTGATCTTTCTCTCCCGTCAGCATACGGCATTAGCTTTTCTTTGGATACCCCTGCCAGTGGTAGGCCCCAGCAACAGAAATGATTCCTTCAGGGACTACTCTTGGACCACTGGCCATGTGAATGTCCTTTAAACTATTGTTTTCTCAAAAGCGTAATGCATGCCCATGCCTCGAAATTGCCAACTCGGAATCAATAATTAGACTCACGCTTGTAGTTTTTTATTTGTCCTTTAAATGTCTGAATTCATTTTTCATCATCACGTCTTGATGTGATCTGTGAGCTTTATTGATCCTTTACTTGAATAACGTGAAATACGGTTTAAAATTCTATAAAATTGTACGATATCTTTTTATTGAAATTGTGAAGGCAGAGTCCATAGGTTTATGTGAATATCTTTCTTGAAATTGTGATGATCGATATGTCTATAATAGAATACATTCTCATCTATGTCTTGACCTATAGCTTTATTGATCTTTTATTTGAATAAAAGCAAATTATTTGAATTTTCTTTTCAAATAAAATTGTCCATCTTTTTGTGAAAAGTATCAAAATTTAAAATTAGATCTATTTTGAAATTCTAACCTGGATAGGTCTATGTACGAATACATTAAGAGCTAAGAATATGCGATTTTATTGATTTTTGCTTGAATAAGAGCAATCTTTACATGGAACATACACATTTGACAAAATAAACGATGAAAGTTATTGGCATGGAATAAAGTGCTTGATATATAATTTTGTGTATTCATGCTTGCTTGATATATAATTTTGTTGTCATCTCGTATGAAATGTAAGAGCGGTACATCATTCGTAAATTCAAACCTAGGTATACAAACTTATAAAATGTATGGAAGTGAAGCTGATATATAATTTTTTTTCTCCTCACGGTATGAATTGTAATGCGGTAAATCATTAGTAAATTGAAACCTAGGTATACAAACTTATAAAATGTATGGAATGTCTTGATATATAATTTTTTTTTGTCCTCGGGTATGAATTGTAATGCGGTACATTATTAGTAAATCAAAGCGAAGACTATAGAAATGGAATCAACTTCTTCATATATAGTTTTTGTCTGTCAAGTATGAAATGAAATGCACTACATCATTAATAAAATCAAAGCTAGGTATACAAACTTATAAAATATATTAATATGAGTTTGATTATGTTTGTGTCACTTTTTTTTCATTAAATTATAAGTTTTAATTATATAATTGGAATTTTTTTTTCAAATATGAAATTTATTTACATATTTTTAAACCATTTAAATTTACAATTTAACCCAAAAAATACTTTATTAACAAATTCTATATATATACTTGTACTTTTCAAGACAACTTTATCCTTTCTAGCGAGTGTTATCATACAGTTATATAGCTAGTCTTTGGCAGGGTTATTTAAAGTAATTTCAAACCAAACCCATCTATCAAATTTTATGGTTTTTACATTAATTTGATCCATCTTCTGTTTTAGAAAAGATTTTAAACTATATTTAACAGCTAACATATTAGATTATTTTAACCATATTTAAAAGCTAACATATTTCCCAATCTATAATGTCATTTATACGGCATTCATGCCGTGGGCTATCTCTACCCACCTTTAATTATCTAAAAATAAACACTGCTACTTGGGAAACATTAATGGACCTATAGGCTGATAGATATTGATTTCCATATTTGACTGGCAAATGACCATGTGTGCCCACGTCAAATTCCATTCAGCATACTGATCATGTGAATCTAGGTAGTATGCTTAGCAAACATTTTTATGGAATTTCTGTGAAATAGTTCGGTGGCAAAAATTAAGGAATCTTGTTAACTAAAACTCAAAAAATCATGTGTTTGAAGTGTTTAGAATCTATTTTTGATGCTGAAATGAATTCAATAGTATCAAAAATCTTTAAGGCACTCAAAATATTAAAGTTTAACAACTGTAAACAAGATTTTGAACCAAATCTTTGCCAGATTCTCTGAAAATCATTATAAGATTCTAGATAAAAATGCGACCTTTTTAGACTGCTCTACACTTTATGTGAGCCAAGAACCATAAATATTTTACAATAAATGTCTCTTGGAGAAGACAAGACTGTCGGAGGTAATTTTGAGCTGTACATGTTTATATTCAAGAATTATAGTTTCTTCTGGGTGTATGCCGTCTTCCTGCTGCGACCGACGCCAGAGCAAAGCATTCTTCAGATAACATTCTTCAGATCTGAAAACAAGAGGTATTATATTGGGGAAAGCCTTATTTTCAAGTCTATACGTTATTTAATACACTGTACGTAGAAAAACTCTGACACCCGGCTTTTTTTCGGCCAACTTTTCCGTCGAATGATAATGGATTAACATTCATCATCCGTAGCTTCTACAAGATGATCGTATGTATGATGGATCTAAATTAGCATTCATCATCCATGGCTTATACAAGATGACAAGTCATCTCGCTGTTAATTGCCAGCGCAAGTTTGAGTGACAGCAATTTAATACAAAGCCTATACAATTTGAATTTGAAGTCCAAAATGAGAGGAAGGAATTTCTTACATTAATTTATTCATTTGAAATTTTGAATTTAGTTTAACATTAGTTTTCGATTGCGTTAAAGCTCTGTTTTATTAGTGATAGATTTGAAGGTAATTTTCGATCAAGTTGATAATAATTAAAAAAACATGGAATAAGGATTGATATATTTGATTATTATATATCAAGTGAATTTATATAATATTTCATGAATGTAGTTAGTGAATTTATATAATATTTCATGAATGTAGTTGTTGGTACAAACTTTCAATTATATAAAATTTCAAGAAAAAATCATCAATAGTGTGACGTTTTTTTGCACTTGTTTTTAATTATTAATAGTTAAAGGACACCATTAATATTAGAAAGAGATTTGGATAATTTACTTGAATGAATAAATGCAATTAAACATGTAAGATAAATTACATGTTTAATATTTTGTTCAATTTAATTTATGTAAGTGTTTTATTTATTTTTTATAATTTTTAAGCCATTTATAAATTACTTCTAACTTGTTTGAAAGTGAGTTTAGCACAAGTGTTTTTTATGCCTAGGTTATCCAAATAATCATAGGAACATGAAGATTCATGTATCGAGAAAGCGTGGTGTTTTTAGACCACCCAAAATAAATTTTGAAAAGGACGATTAATGAATTGCATTTTAGAAAACCAAGAAGGATGTTTAATCGAGCAAATAACTTGTCTTCAATCATGTCTTTATATTTCATGATATTTTACTATGAGAGAATGTGGAAGCCCATATATATAAATAGTAGCATTTTGTTTTTAAGTCATAGTGTTCACTCTTTTATTAGTCAAACATTTTGGTTGAGATAAGTAAAAATATGACTTGAGATGATGTATTATTTAGAATTCAAGGAAACTAATAAATAAGTACAACGTGTAAGAAATTGAGCATTAAACCATATACGAAATACACCAATTCATTCCATTTATGGATATTGGGTGATAATATCAATTTTAATATTAAATATTGTTTATTAATACAAACAATATATTAAATTGGTACATGCAATATTATTGTATTGATTTATGAATTTGCAAGTTATTGTATGCACAATTTTATATGTATGATACGGTATTTCTTATAGATAACATAAAAAAATTTATAACTTCTTATGGTTTCTTAATGTTAACTAATTAATAAAGTGATGACTAAAGTAAGGGTACAAAATGTTTTCAATTAAATGAAAGAGAGGTTTTAAGCCACGCTTTCACGACTTCCATGTTCACAAAAATCACAATTTAGTATATTGAAGGTAATAAAGAATATGAACTAAAGGCTCACCTTGATGGCTACCTAATCAAGAGGTCCTAGATTGATTTTTTATTCACTACGTAACAAAGGATTTTCCATCTATGATAAATAGTTGTATCAAAATTGTCTTTGGTTTTCTTTCCCATAACTAAAAATAGAAACTTATTGTTGGATTTGATTAATCATGGCTTCATAATATCATTGTTTCCCATGTAACATACTTATAATTTGTTTTCTTTATAATAAAAATGCATCTCCATTGCACCTTAATTAATGTTTATATTCTTTTCACCTTGAAAAATTGCATCTCAATACCATATTACAATAATTGTTTGTTTACTTTCCATTTAAAAAATCAATGTAGAGATATGGAATCCCAAAAGATATCTCAAAATCATCCAATCACATCTAATTTCATGAAACAGCACCAAATATCACAAACTTGATCACACATTTCTTTGTGACTTACAGTTAAGTGTCCCTGGCCACAAGCACGAAAACTATTCATCATTGGATCTTAAAGTTTCTGTAATCCCAATAGCAATATATCCAGAGATTTAGAGCCAAGATTGGATTGGATGTAGTGTGACTATTGGCAAATGTTTTCTTTACTTGCTCTGTTGGAACAAATTATCCATTATAGTGTGTATCTCCTCATGGTAAAATGTCTTAGTGACAATCCTATAAGCGATAAAGTGTACACTTGTGATAGAGACTACCTCTAGATTGGGAAATTGTGGGTAATTTTCTTAACGCTTACATGGCTAAAGAAACTTATAGAATCATATGGTACTTTCAAATTAATTTTCTTTCAGTTTTACCTTTTAATCCCCTTGAAAAAAAAACCCTCGATGAATGCAGCAAAGAGCTTGAAAGAAAGGTTGCAACTCATTCTTGTAATTAAGAATCAAATTAACAAACGATTGATTGAATAAGACTTGTGATAATGTATTATTACAATTTACACCCCATCTTCAATGATTCCATTTTCAAGAGAATTTTATTAAGTGATCCTTGGAATAAAGGTTGAATAAGACTTGTGATAATGTATTATTGAATTTACACCCATCTTCAATGGTTCCATTTCCAAGAGAATGTTATTCGGTGATCCTTAGAATAAAGGTTTCACTGATGAAGATAATCATTTTTTTGCATTAGGGTTGATTCTTGAAAATTTGAATGGGGTAAATATAGGTAGTGTGTTCACATTGGCCTAAACTAGAAAAATATTTGAGGCTTACAAAGTCATGTTTTCTATTCAATTTTCCTTTATTCTTTTGACCAAATTACGCATATGTGAATTGATTTAGATAGTGAGTTAAAGCCCACCATAAAAAAATGAATTGTGACCTAGATAGAAAATTTCCAATTGTGGTGGACTCATGGTTAATTTACAACTAGAAAAAATTGTATTGTATGATATAATTATCTAAAAAACTGTTGTATTGGATTATAATACGAAATATGGTTTTCTTAGTGAGAGATGATGCGAGATTTTTTCACCAGTGGTTGAAATTTTAAAATATAGATTAGCAATTTGTCGATAGTATGCTCACATAATCTCGTCAAACACATGGATCTCGGTGAGCTCAATTCTTCTATTTGGTTATTTTCTATCTCCACTAAATAAAATTTTCCATTTCCCCTAAATAAATTTGGGAAGTTAGGTCAGGCTTGCCATAAAACTATAATTAGGGCATATACTATTGAACCATAAGATTGCATTGGAGATCTGTGACATCATACCCATAGCTAGAATAACCTATTCCACATTTGATTTAGATTACCTAAAATATGCGTTATATGATAGTCTACATGAATCCCTATGCTTTTATTAAATAAATATAATATATTATTTGCATTAAAGGATCAATTTCATATGCACATATATGGTAATTACACAAATACAAAAGTTGAACATGTAGAGATATGCATATATGAAAATTAACATATCGGTTGATTCACATATACGAAGATTCATATATGGAAGTTGCACATGTGGTAGATGCACATATTTGATGTATATGCACATGACTTCATATATGTACATATCTTACGTATATGTGCAACCATGTCACATATACAAAGTTACTATATAGAAGCTATGAACAACTTTCTTAATATGCATATATCCATAGTCTCCAAATATGCACAACACGTATATATGCACATATATTTTGTATAAGTACATATATATGTACAGCTTTTGTATATACGCATTTCCTTCGTATATTCTCAACTTAGTATATACATATCTTCCATATATGCACATCTGTATATGTGCATGTTGAGTATGCTTTAAAAACTTCGAGATATGCACATATAGAGAGGATATGCCAATATACAAAATTTACTGCATATACGACAAACTTGTACATATACGAAATATGTGCATATACAAAATCACATAACTTTTATATATGCACATGTTTGCATGACATATATTTTATATATACACAACTTCCATATATGCACATATATTTTGTATATGCATAATTTTCATATATGTGCATATATGAGAGTTGTGCATATACATAATATGTGCATATACGAGCTACGTATATCATGAAAGGAGGTTGAGATTGTGCACAGACTGACATATTAGTACTTAGTATATATACACATATGGAAGTTGTGCATATACGATACACACATATACAAAAGGTGTAGAGATATGAAGTTGTGCATATACGATATACACACAAAGGGGTAGAGATATGGAAGATGTGCATATACATGGTCAGGATAATTAAGTAGGCAACAAAGCATATAGTTCCTTGTCATAAGAGGATAATTCACCATGACAGGTTAAATTCTCTAGAATGTTAACATACAAGTTTCTCCTCTTGCATCAATAGTACTCCCATGGCATAACCATTAGAATCTTTTGCAATGCTAAAAGGTTGTTTGGAGGTCAGGAAAGGCCAAAACTCTTGCGGTACTATTATCTTTCGGAGTATGAAAGCATTATGTTCTTCCTCCCCAACTGAAAGGTTTGCTTGCCTTGTCCAAAGCATGCAGGAGATACTATGATGGAGAAGTTGGAAATGAAGCATCCAATATTGCCTTTTCAAAATTTGCGAACCTCTGTAACATTGGTGGCTTAAGCACTTAAAATCACATCAACTTTTAAGGGGTATATATTTAGTATCCATAAGCAATACAGCCTAAATGGCTTAAGAGTCTTACCAATTCTGCACTTTGGACATTTTTACATACAATTTTATTTTTGAAAAACATTATGTACCTTCTTAACTATGTCTCACACAATGTTCAAATTTATATTTTTGAAAAATTATATTGTTAAGATATCTGAAAACAAATTATCAGAAAACGTACGAAAATATCATTAAATTACCCTCATAAAGGTGGCGGAGCCGGTGCCTGAGTACAAATGTTTGTCTTGATAATTTGAAGAACACCTATTTTTTTCTTAAATGTTCCACCCTCTGGTATGCAATTCTAACTTGATGATATCCACCATAAATTCAATTTAGTGAAACAAACAAGAATCTTTTGATTGATCTAATAAATCCTTGATGTGAGGAGAGGGTAGCAATTTTCTTAGTAATCTTGTTGAGTGCCCGTAGTCCACGCATCTTCCATGTGCCATCCCCTTATTGTACTAACACTTGTCTCTTGCTCATTCTCACCTTCATATGATTCATGATTGCTTTTATGGTTTGGGCACCCATTCCTACGGACAAGGACAAAATTCTGCTTAAAAACAATGTAAAAATCCCCATACGTATGCCCGGGGCTTTTCTGATAGCTATACAAGTCCACATACTTTCCGCGTATGCCATTAAAATCATGAAAAATATATAAAAATTCCCTATTTCGGAAGGGTTGGGTTGATGGTTACTCGGTGGTTCAACCACCGTACGTGGCAGTATTTCCATTTGTTGAAACTTCATGGAGGGAGCTAAAAGCCCCTCTGTGCATGGCCTCTAAGGAGAAATTTATTGAATGTTATATAATTTGGTATTCCCTATCCGTCCCGTTCACAGTGCCTCACTTTCCCGGAGTTCATTACGGAAACCCTTGTTTTCACTTGGGGATGCTCATCTCCATATATGTCATCTCGTATGCACCGATTTAGAAGGATATTAGTGAGCAAGGGCGCGATGGGGTCAGGACTGACAGTGCCTTTCCGAAAGATCGTGGAAGGATTGGGTAGATCTCTTCCTAGTTATTTACAATGCAACGCTATTGCCAATGAAGTACCATCTTGTTCCGAGAAATATACGTGTTATTGTACGCTTACCATACATAAGAATATTGTTCTTGCTTTATTCTATGGTTTGTCAATGTTTTATATGGTTCATAACATTTAGAGTAGATATGTCTGCATTATTAATTCTTCGTGCTTGTTTCTTCTTGTCTTTACAGTTAGGAAGGAAGGATGGTTCTTTGAGGGTTCCAGACACGGAATCCACTTCATGGTAAGGACCCTCGGGTAACTTCCTCGATCTACTCTATTTAGTTTTGAACATGTATGGATTGTGAGTCACTACTTAATGGCATACACTGTCATGGAGGTTTAACCCAATGAACCTCTAAGGTGATTTTCAAAGCAGGCGGCGACTCCATTTGGGGATCACATTCTTGTGACTCCCCTGTTAGGGTAGTTTCAAAAAAATTGTTTGATGGAGTTGTAGGCAAGTTTTAACTTTCATTTGCGATCAGTTTACTTTTTCTCGGTCGGTTGAAGTCTGGTTTCTTATCGAACGTCCTTTTTGTTTTCACTGTTACCTTTATATAAGCGCTTTTTTCTGCACACGGTGGCGCATATGTAAGTTTGTCTAAATGAAGTCGCGTATCGCATATTTTCCTTTATATAATTAAATGTACACGCTTGTTACTAAACGTAGTAGCGTATACTAGGTAAATTTTGAATTTTTGGTTCTTGACTTTTTAGTCCTTTACATTTGTGGAGACTATTCCCTCGGTGTCTTTGTCTTTTGTCTTGCTATCTTTGATTTGATCGAAAACTAGTCTTTGTAAAGTGTTGTTTCTTGTCATGGCATACCGGATTGAATACGAGATCGCTTTGGTGATGCTGAGCCTATTCTTGCCCTGTCGAACGAGCTCACCTTTCACCCTCTGATTCTATTTCTTTTTATTTTGCTTTCACTACGATTTTTGCTGATTTTTTTTGAAGTTGGTTTCTTGAGAGTTCGGTAGGCTAGGTCTTGTTGCAACTTTTGGAAGAGTTTTCTTACTTCTTGAGGATTTCATTTGTGACGAGTTTGTACTATTCTTCAGGGTGATTGGTAGGTTTTCTTTTCTTCTTTGCTCTTATTGATCTGCCTTTCACTAGTTAGCCTTATAAGGTTTCAGAGCATTGTTGAAGTTTACTTGAAATTGATGATGTGTTTTGGCTTGGAATTTGATAGTTTCGCTTGGTCTTTAAGAGCTCTTTCTTTATAAAACTCAAAAGCTCAAAAACATTTTCTTTGCTTTGCATTTCAAAGGCTCAAAAAAACATTTTGTCTTGTTATTAGCTTTTGTTGTTGCATTTTTTGTTCGTTTGGCTATATCTTTTGAAGCTTTTGTAGAGGTTTTCTTCTTTTGGTTTTGGCTTGATTTGGGGAGGAGTTGTCATTGATTTCTTCCTCTTGTTTTTAAGCGTTTTTGGTGTCTTCATATTAAGAGTTCTTGGATTTCGGGAACTAGCTTTGTCTAGGACAAAGGACAAAAGTGAAGGTTTTGGAAATTCCTCTGCTTTGGAGAGTTACTGCATCTTAGGATTTGCATGCTTGGTAGTTTACATTAGGTGCATGAAAGCATTTAGTCATTTTACGTAGTTTTATTGGTGTGGTTTACTATACGAAAAAGAAAATACAATTTTTAGTCTGGCAATAGAACATAACATGTAGTTGTTTTCCTTGAAGAATATCATGCATTGCATGGTTGGTTTTATTAATTTCTTCTGCGTCAAAACACCATAGTTTCATCTCCATAACAACACTGACTTAACATATGTCCAGTAAAATAGCGATATAATTTAAATCAACTAACTTAAGTTTTCTAAGTGTACTTATAACTAACAGAGTTGTGGAATATGGATTAGGTGAGTGGAGGATGCTCTCAAGAGCGCTCAAATAAAACATAGAAGTTGATTAATTGACGAAAATCAACTCGTTGGGTGGACGGAAAGATCTCCTACGGTGACGAGGGAAAGTGAAGGCTGAGAAGAGGACTCCCCCTCTCCGGTCGTTGAATACGACCTCGGGCAAGTTCAGCAACTTCTTCATGGATTGGTACCCATAATTACCCTCCTGAGTTCCCTGAGGAGTATTTACGGGGGGGGCTCTGCAGGCACCGAAGACGGAACGTCGCATCACTTTCGACGGTATGGGTGCTGTGGGCACCAGGTGCTTGAGCAAGCAAAGGGCCCCGTGGTCAGAAGTCCCGGTGTAAGCATTTCCCCGATACCTTCGTGGGGCATTACGGGCCCCTAATCATCCCAGGCCCATGCCAGGAGGTCCTATGTTTCGCTGTATTTTGGTGTGGGTCCTCATCACCGGAGCGAAAATACTTAATTTGTTGTATTTGTGTCTGGGAATTTTATTTAGTGAGGTACTCTTGCAACTCCCTAGCACCTAGCTTTTCACTTTTTTTTGAGAATTAATTTAAAATATGTAAAAGTGGTGGTCGCTTATAAATCGATCGAGAGGGAAATCGAGGTTATCTAAGAGAGTGCGACCTTCTTCGAGAAGCGTGGGAGTGATTTAGTAAGTGGTTACTGCTGGCCAGCGTCGACGCGATGGAGAGAGATCCTCACGAGTACGAAGGTTTCTTGTTGATTCTAGTGTCGGTTCGAAGACGTTAGCTCATCTCGCCAGAGATTTCTATTTCCTCGGAAGAAGATTTTCAGAATTGAAGAGTGGAGCCTCTGCGTTGGGGTCCATCTGTCTTCCTCCGGAATTATCCCGGAGTTCGTTGTTCAATACATGTCGGACTGAGTCGAGAAGACACCGAAGTCTTAGTATCATTCTTACCTTTTGATGGCCCACCGGCCTGAGAGCAGCTTCTCGTGGCAGTCTTTGCGAAACATTGAACTCCTTTGTTGACTTGAGGGGCTGCTGTGCTTCATCCTTCGGTGCTTCCTAGTCTTGTGTTTGGCTACGGTTTCACCCGAGCACATGCTTCTCGTACGGTCCCTTTTTGATGAGATGCCTCTAGTGGGAATCCCTCTTTTCTCTTCCATTTGCTTGTTTCGGATCTACCATATTCCATGGCTGGTAAGATCAGCTTCGTTTCAAGGGTTCCTCTTTGGGGCGGCGCATTCTAATTGAATCCTTCTTTCGGGTCCTTTAGTTTACTTCTCGGACCCCGGAAGTTTCCGCCCTTGGTCTGGGGGCAAGGTTCGACTACTTTTACGAGTTGGGCCTGTATTCTCGACGAGGGCGGGGAATCGGTTTTGCGCGAGTCATCGAGGAATGCTTCTTTCCCTTCATCCAGTGTATCAGACTTTCTCCTCGTACGATAACGGAACCCCAATCGGGGGCTTTTCCTCTTCATTTAATACTTGATAAGGAGGGAGCGGTGGGCTTTGGCCAACGGCGTGGGGAGGAGGTTCTTCTCACTTTTTCTACGAGTCCTTTTGGAAACACAGTGCCTCCTTGAATCCGGGGTATTCTTTTCGAGTGTTGGGAATCCATCCCATCGAGGATGGAATCCTCGAGCTGCTTCTCGCCCACCTTTTACGCTTGAATTAAACTTGCCGGATGCGTAAGTTGACTAATGATCGATTCGTTATAGTCGGGGGTGGCCTCCCGGTCAGGCCAACTGTCGGACATTCCAAAGTTTGAAGGTAAGAATGGAGATCGGGCAACCACATCACCACTTTCACTTATGGTGTTCTTGAACTCACGATCGATGATTTGATTGGGTTAGAGATTGTTTCAACGCACACCCTAACTGGGCTGTTGCCAAATGGTATGTCGAGTTAAGCGGGGGCGGTTGCTACATTGAGCTGAACGTCACATTTCTAAACCATTTTCGGTTACTGTCGATGTAGAGGTAGGACGGAACTCATGGCTAATTTTAAGTAGGATGAGGCAACCCACATTTACGATCACATTCGGGGAATGGAGAAGAAGGAAAGAGGCTTATTAAAGCTCATATTCCGGAGAATTCCTTCTTGATGGTTTTAAATCTCTGTGATCTGAACATTTCAAAAAGATGTATCCCTATACGGGGTATTTTAAAGGAGCGAGCCATTTTTAGAGCTAGGTGGGCTGATCTGTTCTCAGTCTGAGATTATTTATAAATATTTACTTGTTTTGCTCCTTGCTCCAAATTAGTTTATCGAAAACTAAGCCCGGTCCTCATGGTGGGCTTGTCGGATCGTGATGAGTGGTGCGGCTAGCCTCCTTACTCAAGCTGGCTGAGTTGTCTTTGCAATACGCTCCTTCTAATTGGGCGTGACTACGGGTCATCACCTTCCCGGTCTTTGTCCATAAATGCGGCCAAGCAAGTCCCAAAGGAAATCAACAATGCGATGGGAAGAAGAAGGGACGAAATTACAAGAAGAAGGCGAACGGGGAAGGGTAATGCAAATAAAACCAACGAGCGTGTTGGTGAGGGTCCAAAAGGAGAAAGAAGAAAGTGATTTCCATGCAAGTTGTGTAGAGACCATCCTACCTTTGCCCTAAAATTCGGGGATCATGACATTGTTAGCCAGCCAAGGTTCTTACAGTTCCCGAAATTTGTGTTATGAGCCCTTTTCCCCAAGGGCAACAATTAGTTGTGGCGCGAGGAGCCCGCATCAGGGGCTTCCTCGGGAGGCACCCGGGGAAGGAAATTCCATCGAACATTTTCATGATGAGTGCTCACGCGGATATCGCTACGAGATCCCGTGATTATGGCGGAGAAGGTCTTCGAAATCTAAGGGAAGTTCCTGATGCTGCGGGCGCTTCACATTACGAAGCCTACTATTGATTCTATGCCTCGGATGCCCAAGCATCTTCTAAGCGATCAGCGATTAATCCAAGTACTGAAATTTACTTCTAGAACTATTCGGTGTGGAATATGCAAGCCTTGAAGTCCTTGTGCTATGTCGGCTTTAAGTACTCCGGTCTTGTCCAGAGGCTATTGTGATGCTTACTCCTTGCCATTGGGGCTATTGATTTTCTTTTGATATGACTAATTTTAAGAAGAGACTTCCTCATCACATGGCTTTTCATATTAAATCGTCGTATTGGAAGTGCGATATCTTGAGACGGTTGTTGATGAGGGTGCTTCCACATGCGTGATGGCTCTCGCATCTTTGGAAGACACTTGGATCTCCAAAGTTTGTTCCATCACAGCCTTTGTTCTTCTTGCGTTCGATGGTCGTTCTCACGGGGCCCCATGGTATTCGGCTTTTCCCATCTATGTTGGGGGAAAAAGCTTGTTAATATAGGGTTGAGGTAGTGGATGCAAGCTTGGACTACAACCTTACGTTGGGGAGAAATTGGATTTATGAGATGGATGCGATTGCATCCTCATTATTCCGAATATATGTTTCCCCCACGAAGGGAGGATTGTTACGGTGGATCAGCGGAGGTTGTCCTCTGTGAACCGAATGCGCCCTGCGCTCATCTATTCCTAAGTTGGATAATACTAAGGCACTGTCGAGAATTTAGGAGTTGGAATGTATTCTTCCTTGATGCGTACTTTCGATATTCCTCCTCCTACGGTTCAGCCAATGCTATTTTCATCCTCGAGAGCTCCCCTTCGAGAGTTCTTCGAACGCTCATTATTTTTCGGACCCTTGGACAACAGCCCTCTTGCCACATTAGCGGAAGGTCAAGTGGAGTCAGAATGGAATTTCCGATTCTACTTGTTGAGATTGCTTATCGGTCTATTGTTGACTGCGAAGTCCATCCCGGCTCCTTTTCATAGGAAGAGTTGGATGGCGGCGATGTGGCTCACGGCTTGGACACTTAGTTATTCTTCTGCAGGGATTGTCTTGATAACACTCTTCCATCTGAAGAGGCCATCACAGAAGCCATGACGAGTATAGATAGATCGTGGGATGATTTGCATCATCGGTCTTACTTCCTACGACTTAAGCGAAGTTGAAACAAGTTTTCAAAGTCCTAGTCTCAGTCTGTTACCAGTCTTGAACCCTTTGGCATTAACACATAGGTTTATCTTTAGAGGAACATGTTGTGATCTGTCTCTATCGGTGAACATTTCAAGGGGATCCCAATATTATTGAGAATGTCTTCATTGGAGGCTGAATGTTCTGATGAAGAAGTTCCAAATTTTAGAAGGCTGCAAAGAGTATGGGGGATGTATTCTTGGTCTTGAAATGCTGGCATAGACATATTGTTCGGCATGAGATCAAGACGTGGCAAACGCTAAGCCGGTGAGGCCGCTTAAAATCCCGATCCCGTCCTAGGAAGGCGGCAACTTCTCAAGAAAATTTGAAGTTGAGAAAGTTTGCTTAAGGCAAGGATTAATTTTCCACGATCCTACATTGAATGGGTTTCAAACCACATTCTAGTAGATAAAAGCAAGGAACGATTCGAAATTGTGCATTAGATTTCGAGGAGACCTAAATAAAAGCGTCATCTCTAAAGATAGTACACACCATTTATCGATCGGATCATTGACGAGTGTCTGCGGTAATGAGATTTTCTCCTTCATGGACGGTTTCTCTGGGATATAATCAAATTACTATCAGATCTGAAGATCAACATAAGGCTGCCTTTATTTGTCCTAAGGTACATTTTTCTGCAAGAAGATACCTTTTGGTCTTAAAAATGTTGGGGCTACCTTTCGGCCAGGCCATGTCATATGCCTTTCACGACATCAAAAAGATTATCGAGGCATGCTTGGATGATTTAGGTTTGCTCATTCTCGAAAGAGGATGGGATCCATCTGGTCACCTGCGGCAAATATTTGAAAGATGTCGTTTTTATAAGATTCGATTGAATGCGAACAAGTGCGTTTTTGTGATTTACATCTGGTCGGCTATTGGGATTCATTGTGTCTAGGGAAGGGATAAGGGTAGATCCCTTCAAAGGTTAGAGCAATACTTCGGTTGCCTCCCGAGTCCTCCATCAAAATCCTTCAAAGTCGCATAAGGAAAGTCTAATTTTTCTTCGAAGATTTATCGTCGATTATTCTAAAAAATTCTGAGGATTTATAGGCCCATTGAAGAAAGAGTTCCTTTTCTTTGGACGACTACGCTCAACGCTCATTCGATACTTCAGAAAAGCATTGACCTACGCTCCTTGCGAGTCCACTGATTATAAGCAGAGATTTCATTTTGTATACGCTGACGACGAAGAATCTACCATTGGTATGGTTAGAAGTTCGAGAGGATGATGCTCTTGCGGAGACATGTTATTTACTACCTTAGTCGAAATTTGGTAGGACACCGAACTTCGGTACCTCAGATAGAAAAATTAGCTTTAAACGACGGTTCATGCATTACATTATTCTTCGCAAAACTTATGTTTTGGCGACGGCCAAATCCGGCCATGAGTTTGTCCTCGGCGAGAGGCAGTGATTGGGGGCAAATACAATAGATGGATTGTGATTTTACGGGTGATCTTGAGTTCATGTCTGCCAAATCGAAAATCATTAGCTTCCGTGGGATTGATCTACGGTTGCCATGGAGAAGAGATGATCTATGATGAGTCCCGCTAGGACGAACACTTGTTCTTATCTCTTCACGGGATCCTTGGTACGGGGATATCATTGTGTATCTCCAGTTGCGAAGTTTCCCTCTACTTTTTCGAAAAGATGAGCGTCGTAGTACACGTCACTTGGCCGAATTATTTGATTATTGGTGATGCTTTATACGTCGAGGTTGATTCAATCCTAGGCAGTTTACTTAACTCTCGAAGAAGGCGAGGTTGTGCTCAATTATTCTCACGATTAGACTTGTGGGGGTCATTTATACGGGCCTTTCTGACCCAAAAGATTTTTTGCTGGATACTTTTGGCCCTTGATTTTCGGATTGCATTGAATCGGTCGAAAAGTGTCATCGTGTCGAGTCTATACTCGAAAAATGTGCACTCATCCTGACTCAGCTTTTCCGATTAAATTCTTTTGTCAGTCCCTTTACAAAGTGGGAGTATTGATTATACTACTTGTAACCGCCTTGGCTAGGGTCACAAGTACATTATTATGTGATAGACTACTTTGAAGTGGGTCGAGGCTATGCCTACTTTAAGGAATGATGGTATTTAACGAAGCTCTTTTCTTTTCAACCGGAAGTTGTGCCTGTTTTGGTATTCCTAGAGAGATTGTCAACGATCATGGCGGTCATTTTGAGAATATAGTATGATGGGCTGAGTTGGCTTCTCAAATTGGGTTTTCGGCGGAGGCACATTCATCTCCATATTATCCTCGAGAAAATGGAAATGATGGAAGAAACGTGAATAAATCCTTGAAGACAATTCTTCAACGGACGATTGATAAAGCTAGATCCAGCTTGCATATTATGCTATATCCTGCCTTTGGGCATACGGGACGTCGGTGAAAAGCTGCCAACTAGCTTTACTGCGTTTCGGCTAGTGCACGGGGGTGGAATCGAAGTATTTCCCATTGAATACGAGATTCCTTCTCTTAAGTTCAAATTTGTTGAACTTCTTCACGACACTTCTGGTACGGTAGAACGGCTTCTTCATCGTAACATCTCGATGAGAAGCCGGCGTCGGGATCTTTTGATGAATGGCGCATAAAAAAGCGGAGTTAAAGTTCGATGCGATAAAGGCGATTGACCGAGTTTTCGGAAGGTGACCTTGTTTTGGTCTATGCCCCGAAAAAAGATGCAGGGGCGGAAAAGTTGGGAATGTCTATGTGAGCAAGCCCTATATCGTTAAAAAGTCCTTAAAGAAAGGAGCATATACTTTGGTTGATTTCGAGAGGAAGGGAGCAGGTTATAGGGCAAGAAATGGGCTCTATTTGAAGAAGTATTGTACTAGGCCCGGCCCCGGCATGTTGCTTTTGTATATAGTAGTTTTTTCTTTGTACATATACGGTTGATTTTCGATTTTTGATGAGTTGGTGATGTTTTTGATACGCATGGATTGTGTTGGATGTCATAGTCATTTTGGTTTGTCGATGGTCTTTAGTAGACACACCGGGCATAGCTTCATGACTTGGTGCTTCATTATCCATCCAGGTCCATTTATTTAGTATCAGAGAGTGCTGCATTGGTCACTTGCTTCCAATAATATAGCGAATACACTACGGTTGTTCATCTACTCTTGGGACAATATCTTTGGGTGTTGATTCGTTGGTAGCGAAAGTTTTCTTGGACTCTCGGTACAGTGTGAGTAATAGCGAGTTGAACAATACTTATCGAATACGAAATCCATTTTTAATGGAAATTGTTCTTCGAGGTACGTTGTTACAAAGGTCATTTCAATTTTTAACTTTCATTCATATTCCTCAGGCGTGATTGGTTTACAACAGCATGACTCATTAGCTAATCGAAGCATTGGATTGGCATAATGTCATTCCATCCTGATAAAATTTTAATCATCAAAAAAACATCATACATTTTGATATATTTATCACATCACATCAAATATCGTTGTATATATATCATCGAGTGTTCAAAAAATTTACAAAATTTGGATCCATAAGGTCATACAAAACTTGGGCTTATGCCGTCATGTTCAGTCTCAAAATAATATACGGTCATCTAATGCATAATACTTGTCTATACGAGGTCACACCTTGAAGTCATGTTCCTATAGGCGCGTGACGCGGTGGCAACTCGGCGAGATAATCGTACCCGGTCTCGGGGGCACTCCTACCACTGTCTGCGGATGGCTTAGAGTCTTCCCCGTGACCCATAGGTATTTGAGTGGGTTAACCCCTCAAGTTCCTCTGCACGGCACAGAGCGTCTGTCTGAATCCGCGTATGCCTTAAGCCCTGTGACGCTTGTGGCACGGGGATTTTCAGGTAGAAGCTGGTCCAACATCTGAATCATGATCATTTTTAATTATCGGTCATTATGAATCCCGATCAAAACATGTTTACATTTTCCATTTTTCATATATATTTGAAAAAATCCAAAAAAAATTATATAAATAAAAAATTTGCAAAAATTAAATTTGTGCCCCATCTTGTGCTGGTGGAAGAACTAGATACGGATCTCCACGAAAGTCCATCCGGCATAGGACCAGGGGTAGATCCCATGCATGATAATTTGTTCTCCCCACCAAAAAGAACTCATCGTCCCATGTGGTCGGGGTAACCACCTTTAATCTCTTCATCATGTAAGCCCAACGGACAATTCTTGGAATCATGAATATCTGCGATGGTAGAGATAACTGCAGGTCTCAATGATGGTATCTTCTGCTTGAGAAGAATGTTGTCAAAATTGTACCATAGCCAAAGTGTTTGGTCTTTTCTTGGAGGATTGAGGTGTTGTTGCTTCATGTTCGATGGCCAGGGGCATGCTATCCTTACACATGAGTCAAACATTCTATTTGCTATACTCCATTTGCATCTGGATGCACGATGTAGGGAGCGGATCTACCTTTTCTAGATGGTGAAAGGAGGATTTTCATGTACAAATCCCTCAAATATTTAATTGCAATTTGAGTTCCAACCTTTTTGGAACCTACTACATGACCACATGTGGACATAATCTTCCACGGTTAACCCTCCCGAGGGGCTTCCGTGCAAGTCTGGTTCTCCCTGGGAGAATCCGGTGATAAAATATATGTCTTCCACTTCAATGCGTACTAGCATACGATCTATAATGAAGCAATCTTGGTCTGGTTTCCCAATAATTCACGACATTCTGTATAGAACATTGCTTTTCATATTTGGCATTTTGAAAAATTTGAACAATCCGCAATTAGAAGGATATTTTACTTGTTGCCTCGATCTTGCATGACCTCTTGATCAATTCTGCTTGTGCTCACGCTCTCTCCATGGTGTCATCTGTCGAAATTCATTAAATCATGCATTAGCCACGCATTTTTTGATTCGGACCTGCGCATACGAGCTTTTTCTTTGCACGATCGCGTATATACGCGACTTTCATTATGAACCCGCGTATGCTAGTCGCATTTTTTAGCAAGGGTTTTGTGGTAAAATTCAGCAGAATTTTAATTTCTAAATAGACAAAATGATTTGCAAGGATGATTGAGAGCCTACGAAAATTCGGGTGCGATTCGACTATCGGTTGTTCTGATTGTGAAAGAAGTTTTGCTCCACAGCACTTTTTTGCAAATCAATGATGCAATAATGAACCAGAATATAGAGTAATTTGTCTGTTATGGCTAAAAGTTGAAAATTTTCGCAAAAACTTGTTATGCTTATTTTTCAATCTATCTTAAAAAATTGCATAACTTTCGGATGATTGGAAGTGCCCGGTTTGGTATGTTTTCGGTACATTTGACGATTTTGAGATTTTCTAGATTTTGATCCATGATTCTGAGCTCGTCACGGCGGGTATATGATCTTCAACGGCATATAGGTTAGGGAAATCACTGATTGCATCTTGCATACTAGCCTCCATAAGTCACTTTGCCATAGGGTCGATCCCATCGGGTCATGAGTATTACACCCATTTCACTCGCCGATTATTTAATCATGACTTGATGGTAGAGCCTTCCTTTACATGGGCTTCCTAGTTAGTTCCTCGCTATCACTTGTTGCCCATGCTGCGTTTTGTAGGCTCGGGGAGTCCTCTTTAGTCCCGCCATGTCTTTGTGTGTGAAGCTTCATTCTTCTTCTTCTTCACTATCATTTTTTCTGGTTTTACCACTGAAACACACAGTGTCGCTAAGTTGTATCTTTGCATTGCATATTGTACTGTTTTATCTGGCCTTTAGCCAAGCCATTTGGACTCGTGTTTAAGCCAACTTTTGACCTTGACTCTCTGTACAAGTTAACCATTGCATGCACTTAGCTATCACGACTTGACACCTTTTTACCCATGGATGGAACGTTCCTCGAGTATCGCTTACCGGTTTTCGCCACCTTTGCATTGAGCATAGGATTGTTCCAATCCCGAGGAACTAGTGCATATGATTTTTGATACTCGTTCTATCCATTGTACCATATTGTATTCTTTTATTCTTTTTCGGGCTTATTATATGAAAAAGACAAAAAAAAATCAAATATAACAAAGAGTGGGAACGGGATGTATCATCGTTGTTTTGATGGCAGTCACAGTCGGATTTGTCACCCTTGAACAAAGCACATATACTTATATATATCTCCTACATTTGGGATGGTTTTAGTTTTTGACCTGGGATTGACCTTTACCATGTTTCACTTGTCGGTTCTCCCAGGTTGGTTATCTCTTCCAATCATATGGAGAGTTTGTTTTTCCTCTGCACAATAGACTTATACGGTGTCACTTTTATGGTCATCATGGTCGTGCTTTTTGTTCAGGGAAGTTTAACGAGAGTCGGCCATTGCGGTGTCTCTTGACTCATTATTTAGTCGGCCTTCCCGTACGGTCAATATCTTGTTATCACATCGGATGTTTTGGTCTTAAGTTGCTCGTCTTGTGGTTTGAGAAGGTCCTCATTGACTTCTTGTAAGACGGGTTTGTCTCTTATCGACTACGACACATTGCTGCGAGAGAAAACCTAGAGCCGCACCACGGCCCCTATTTCCATCATTGATAGGTGACCTTGTGCTCGGCATTTGATCATCATTATGGGTCTTTGGTAGAGTGGTTTCCCCTTTGTGTTCGACGTCGGCCACACATTATCACACTTGGGGATTCGTACGGTACCTTGATTTCCATTTGACCTATCGGTGGATTTCTCGCCTCTGTGTCATCGTATTGGTTGGTTGAGAGGGTTTCTTGGTGCGCTAGGTCATCTTGTGCATGTCGGAAACGTACTTCGGTTTTGGTACATCACTCTACTTCGTCAAATTCGCTTCCAAATCTTGGTCTACTTGGGTTACCTGTTGGTGATATTGGGATGCCTTAATACCTCGCCCAGCAGATCTTTTCCCATCGGCCTAAGGCTCATTGCTGCGGGAATAAGGTGTAGAGTCTTTTGTGTTACCTTAGGGTTTGCGGTCATCGGTGGCGAGGGCTCTCTTAGCCTATCGACGGTGGGGATTCATCATTGCCTCTGATTGGTAGACTCTTGAAGTGTTCGACTTCAACTCATTCATTCGCACTTGTTAGATTGTCACGCAGGGCACCTTGACGCTCATTTTCATTATTGGTGGGTTGTCTCGCATTGGTTAACGGTATACATCATTGACGGTAATCAACGATTTCTCACATGGTCGACTTCAGCTCCCATTTATTCCCATTGTGTAGAATTGTGCCATAGTGATCGGTGAAGACCTCGGGTTGCATCAACATTTCTCGGTTCACTTTTCGCTGGAGTCCCATTCGGTTTAACGATGCGTCCACCCTTATATGTTGCAGTTAGGTACAACAACATCTTATGTTGGCTCCCGGGATTTAAGTGATTATGCTTGTTTATTCCACCTCTTATGATTCGGTACTTGGAGATTCAGTTACTTATATGATCGGACATCCAGTTGCGGCTTTCTTGATCAGCTTTCTATATGTGATACTTGGACATTGATTAGGACTTATATTTCGGGCCATGCTCGAGATGATTCATTATGTACTTTCGGTTCGGCTATACTTGTATATATTGGATCTGTGCGGTGCTTTCCATATGATGTATTTTTGAATGAGCATGGGTATGCCGCCTCGGCATGAGTTGACTCTCTACATTTTTCTTTCATTGGTTTTTAGCGAGGCTGAAATCTGGTGAAGTCCTCTCTTGTCATGCAGTTCTTTCTATGTGCATAATACATTTGACCATCATGTACCCTTCGACCTCATATATTGAGGCATCACATTTATAGCATGTGCATTTCTCACCTTCATATGATTCATGATTGTTTTTATGGTTTTGGGCACCCATTCCTCTGAGACTTGGACAAATTCCTTAAAAACGAGTGTAAATCCCCATACACGACTATGCCCGAGACTTTTCCGCATGTATACGCGAGTCCACATGCACTCGCCGTATGCCATTAAAATCATGAAAAAAATATATAAAAATTCCCCTATTTTCGGTGGGTTGATGGTTACTCGGTAGTTCAACCACACCCGACACGTAGTAGCTTGTTTCAAGCTTGTTGAAACTACTTGGAGGGAGTATAAGCCCCTCTGTGCATGGCCTAAGGGAGAAGAATTTATTGATATTATACTACGGTAGTATTCCCTATCCAAGTCGATTCCCGTGCCTCTGCACTTTCCGGTTCATTCGACCCTTGTTTCCTTGAGATGCTTTCATCTCTATATGTCATCTCGTATGCACCAGTTTGGAAGGAATCTTGGTAAGGGCAAAGGCCAAGGGACGGATCCGGACGACGGTACGCTCGAAGATCGTGGAAGGATTGATCCTCTCCACTCGTTATTTGTACATGCTATTTATAATACGAAGTACCATCTTGTTCACAGAAATATACGTGTTAGTGTACGCTTACATACATAAGAATATTATTATTTAAGCATTCATTATGTTTTATCTAATGTTTTATATGGATTTCACTAACATTTAGGTAGATATATCTTGTACAACTAGTTCTTCGTGCTTGTTTCTTCTTGTCTTTAAGGTTAGGAAGGAAGGATGGTTGCGGGGGTTTGGACCGCCAGGATGCGCTGTGGCGGGCCTACGGGTAACTTCCTCGATCTACTCTATTTAGTTTTTCATGAACATGTATGGTTGTGTGAGTCCTTCTTAAGTAGCATGCCCCTGCTCTGTGGAGGTTGTAACCCAACGAACCTCTAGGGTGATTTTCCCCGAAACAACACTATAGGTGAAACACATGGAGAAGAGATAGGTCTTATGACCCCTTGGTTCAACAATTCCTACACTTGTTTCTTGATCTCCTCCATTTTAATTGGTGACAACCTATACATACCCGCATTAGGTAAAGTAGATTTTTTTTGGAGATGAATTTCATGTTAAATATTGCACTTTGAAGGTAACCCACTTTATTCTTGAAAAACCCACAATAGTTAGAAACCATATCATATAATTCTTTCTTGTGAGCATGGTGATAATCTTGGAAAGCTTCATATATGCATCCTTTACTCTACGAAGCATGAGCATGAAACCTTTACTTGAAGTTGATAAAATCTCTTCATAAGACCTACACTAACAATATTTTCATTGATCTTCACATGAAGAGCCACTAAATATACTCCACCTCATCTTTCATGAGATTGTATTTGTTTTCATTTCGAAGAAATTTTTTCTTGTCATACAAATATAAGTCCGGAGCCTGATGCGAGGAGATGATTTTTTCGGATGACCCCACTCCTTCATTTAATACTGCTTTCAAGATGGATGGAATTCACATTGGTTTAATCAATAGTAGTAGGCTCAAGCTACAATAAAGAACACCTGATATAACTACGTAATCTTCCTAAATACCTTTTTACGGTCTTAGGTGAATCTAATCGAATATGGCGAGTTTAAGTGATTTCCTAAATTCCTTTGTAAAATGTTTACACTTTTGGCCCTTACCTACTTCTCAAATATTTCCATTCCATTAAACCTTTTGATAGCGAAAAGAATATAATTTATCTTTCGATGCGGAAATAAAATCAGACCGGGAAGTAGATTACCCAAATGTCTACTACCTTTTTGAAGCTTTTCTCACTCCCCCTTAGATGAGAGTGATTCCACTCAATTGAAAGGAGTATAAAAGAAAGAGAAAGAGGAGGAATAAGAAGAAGAAGAGTTCTCTCCATCGATCATCAGCATTGTGTTTTGGGCGGATCATTGATAGATTCTCGAAGAGATGACCATTATGGTGGTACAAGAATAATATCACATCGGAAAGAAGCTTGCTAAACTCTTCTTTTAATGAGTGTAGGTACAATTTTGGATCCCAATCTGTCATCTCATATTGGAACGATGAGTTCCTTAGTAAGTGTAAGTTGGGTCTGCGGTTGATCTTTGGACACCAAGCTCACCAAGTCCACAGAATTTCCATCCCTAGTGATGGAAAGACAGATCATAAACATGATCATCGTACACATTTGTGCATGTACAACTCAAATCATCCATGCACATGTCATGAGAGCCTCCCCTATGTACATTAAAACTATAACCGGGCTCTCCACAACTCAACTGGCTACAACCCATTTTAAGTGGGCTTGGAATTTCAACCACTATGTCCCACTGATGTAGCCATGCCATTTGCAGCTACTCGAGTAGATTAGGCTCATGTCTAGTCTAAAGCTAACAAGGTGAAAAGCTTCATTGAGTGCATTTAGCACATCTGCCAACAGGTTCATGATATATTGAATAGAGCCAATGCTAAGTACAAGTAGTGACATGATCAACATCGGGTGCCACAAAAGTTCCAGGTGGGAAAAAAACTTTGGCTACATTTGTAGAAGGAGTGCCTCCTTTGGTCCCACCTTGAGCTTCACACCTTTCCGTGTGGGCCATACACCTTCTTTTGAAGTTAGTAGGAGACTGATTCCTTCGGCTCAATATTCCACCATTCCTTGGATTGCACCTAGTGTTCAATGTGGATAATATGGAAGCCCTACTTTCCACCATTATTGGACACATCCGACATTGCAGAACAACTCACACCAAGAGAGTTAAACCCAGACTGTATGGAATAAGCCACAACTGAACGGATCATAGACACACAAATCAAGAACACTCGACAATAAAGGATCCAACTATATCAGGTTTTCAAAGTAGACCAACTGCTTCACTAGGACAAGTGGCTCACTAGGGACCAAGTTCAGTAGAAGTTTCCTCATCTCATGGAGGAACTCAACGCAATGGGGACCATTTCTTCCTGAGGGGGGAGGAATGATCCAAGTGGATATTGGTGGCCACCCGCCTATTCCACTTGGACCTGTTTCTTTCGGTTCCTTCCATTAGCTTATAGAAAAATTTACTATTTTTGGTAGTTTTGAGTCTGAACTTTTAGAGCTGTTTTGAGGCCCTAGCTGACATTTTTGGAAACTAGGTCGGATGTGAGTTTTCAACTCAAATTCACATCAACAGTTGTACTCCTCATATAGATATTTCTAATGAGGTATCATCGTGTAAAATAGAGATAATATGACCAAGTTACGACCACAGGAAGTTGGGCACTTCGTAACCCCAACGGGGCCATAAACACTTGGTGCTACATCTCCGGGTTGGGGTTTTTGTTGTTGGGTTTTCTCTTATTGTTGATAATAAAAAGCCCCTTGAGCCTCATTGCAATTGAGAGGCTTGCTTCTACATCTCTTTTTAGAGATAAGCTACCATCATGGCTATTTTCTTTCAAGTCGATCGTAAGAATTTTCGGTATTTGATATTAATGGAATGAAATATTATTTATATTGCATCTCTATATTTGTAGGTATATATGTAATATGTTTCATTCCTTATTAAATTCGGATCACTTGAAACACATGTATAACATAATCCAATATCAAGTCTAGCTATATCACGAGCATTGTAACCATAGAAGCCTTGACACGAAGCCAACGATAAAATTTTCACCTTTATGTACATGAATTCCATAAACCTCCACCGAGAGAAGACCTAGACGTAGGGACTTGCATAGTCGGTTCCCCAAATGCTCCCTGGTGACTCCATGCACGCTGTTGTGGAGACTCTGTAGAATCGCTTTGCAAAATCTAGCGATCGGAAAAATAATCTACAAGTTCATCCTTTATGCCTCATTCAGATTTCTAAGGCCTCCTATGTACTTGAAAAATATTTTCACTCACACCATACCATGCGAGCCCACCTCTAGCCCCACAAGCCCAATGAGCCCCTACTTCGATGTTGATGGATAACACTACGGGTGATTCTTTCAACATACGAGCCTAGTGAAGAGCGCACGTTCAATCCTTGGGCTTGATTTCGAGCCCTCATTTTCAAATCCCCCTCATTTTGCATTATAATATATTAATATGAATATTAGATATAATAATAATATATCAATCTTTTTAATATTAATATTAGGGTTAATGATGTTTTATTGCATGGTATTAATAATAATTTGGCCCATGGTATTTGGCCCATAGGTTTAACCTAAATAAAACCTCTGTTTTTGAGTGTTCGTAGATATAAAATGGATTATGGAGTAAATATAAAAAGAGTTTTTATTTATTTACCATACCTCTTTTATTTACCATGGTATTTGGCCCATAGGCTTTGATATATTTTATTTATTTATTTACCAAACCTCTTTATACCTCTTCTATATTTATTTATTTACCATACCTCTTTCATAAATATTATATTTGGCCCATGGTATTTAGCCCACAGTATTAAAATGGTACTTGGCTCATAGGCTTCATCCAAATAAACGCTCTTTATTTATTTACCATACCTCTAGTTTATTATTATTTTTATTTATTTAGCGTTCATAACATTCTATATATTTTAAATTTATATTGTGTTTATACATAATAATAATGAGATTGAATTTTAAATAGGGCCGACATTAGATTAAAAACATTACATTTATGTTTACCTAAATTATGCAATTTTAGATATAATAAAAACTATTCAATTTGATAATATAATTAGAGATCCTCCTCTTTAAGTTTTTATGTCAGATCTACCCCATACCTTTTACGTAAGATCTACGTTGTACTTGTAGATATAATACAAATTATACAATTTTAGATATAATAAAAACTATGCAATTTTATAATATAATTAGAGGTAGAATTTGAGTGAAGGGAAGGGTTACATTTCACTCTTAAGTGTTAATTCATTTTAACTTTTCAATATTGGCAAGTTAAAATAAACTAATATTTTCATATAAAAATGAAAAATAATGTTAAATTGTATATATACTTTATAGGTTACAAGTTTTTATTGTGATTAATTCTGCAAAACTTAAACTAAGAATCTTATTTGCAAATAAAAATTCTAGGTACAATTAAATCAATAATATTGATTCATCAACATTACAATCTATATAAAAATCACAGGCATAAAATTTAATAGGAATATTTGTTTACACTTTATATATACATCATATGGAGGGAATTTAATAAGAACATTTACTCATTCATGTCATGGATACTATTATTCAAATAAAATGAAATTTTTTTATTTCTATACAAGGTAAATAGGCCAATCATTAAAATAATTGCAATGAGTTTTTTTAAGGAAATCAAAATATAATATTATTTTATGAATGTCATTGCAATCTCCAATAGAAATGAAACATTAAGAACTATTTAAAACCTTCAATAATGGAGTCTCCATAAAAGAAATAGAACTTCCAAGAATCTCCTATAAGAATTAAAGCAAAGGTCATAATTATTCATGTGTTAATTATGATGCATGAAGTTACTATAAAAGAACACATAAATCACATTATTTTTTGTCAACAAAAATTAATGAGTATTACTTATTATTTAACATAACTTCTGATAATAAGGAATCATAATGGCATTGAATCATTTTTATCGGTAGTGTCTTTGTGTCTTCACATTAATTAGGCATGAAGAAGACATGAAGGTAATATTCATAAATGTAAAAAAAGTAGAACAACTAGTAAATACAAGCAAGTGGAGTATGAAGTAAGAACATTTGTGTAACTACGAGTTTAAACATTAACCATTGGTTAAGTGAATTGTTAAGATGTTTAAACATTTACTGTTAATATTTATTTTTTTCAAAATATTATGAACATAAATTTTATTTTCAATTAAAAAATGATTATGGAGTTGGTTCCATAAGGTGAAAAACTGATGTTAAAATAATTCAAGATTATGAGTTACTTGAACAGAATCAGTTCAAACACACCGAGTCTAGGGATAAAGGGTGATCCCAATGAGGTAGAGGGGTTCTGTTCGGTAACTGAGGGGAAGAATTTTGGAGAAAGTTCCTAATCTAGGATAACCAGTGGAATATTTGAAACTTCTGACACTGCTGGAATTGGAGATTAGACTGAATTGTCCCGAAGTCTCTTCTGGAGGATTCTGTCAACTGAATAACTCAGTCTCGCAGCATAGGGGAGAGTGAGGACGTTATTTCCTCACGCGTGGAAGGGAGGAAACCACATCAGTCCAATTTTCGAGTGGCAGATAAGCATATTTACTTCTCTGATTCCTAAAATGATGGGAAAAGACCAAGTGAATATTTTTATATAGTGAAGGAAGGAAAAATTTGTGTTTATGTCAATATTTTATTTTAAGAAAAAAATATATTTTCTGTTAAGGAAGGGTTTGTATTGTCTTCTGGTCAAGACAACTTTATATTTTTTCTGATTAATTTATGTTTGATCAGTTTAAAAGGGATTTTACTTTTCTGGTTAGAAAGATATAGCTGTAAGGAAAAAAGCACTATTGGATCTGTCATCACAGAATTATTGGAAGAAAGCTTTGTGAATGTTTCTCACTGTTTCTATGATAAACCGCAGACATAGGTGGTCTAGTCACACGAACAAGAAATAAAATGAGAGAAAAATGAACATAAAGTAAGGATTTATTATAACCAATGTAAAGTGAGATTTTCTTCTTAGGCACTGTTGTAAATAAGCTAAGCCAAAGCTAATGAAAAATAGAATATAGATAATAGTTATGAGGAAAAACTATAATAACATATCAGGATAATACAAAAAGAAATACATTAATAAACATGTAAGAAAATCTTTCTCTGTTCTAGAATTATATGCTTAGCCGCGTTCTATCTAGAGAAGAATACACCGAGCTGTGGCTGAGAATTATACAAATCCATGCTTAGAAATAAGTACAATACAAAAAAAATTCACAAATAAAGTTATGTCGTTGACGAAATTATACAGAACGATTCAAAGATGATGATACTGTAAAGAAAATAGAACATCAATAAGCTTCACAGACAAACTGTGACCTTTGTATATATATTGACTAAGAATGCAAATGTTTGACGAAAATAAGAATAATCATTCCTCTTTCATAAATTATAAATTAACCTGTACATTTCTATTACAAATGCTGGAAGAAGTCAAGAAAGAAAGAACTGTCACATAAAGACTAACAACATTTATATACGCATATAGTTCAGAAAATTTGGTACAGTCTAGATACTTCTAAATAGATTCTTATAACGATTTCACAGAAAAAATATATATATTATAGGATTTATAGCTTCAAGAGCTTCCTTTGGAACAAATTCCTAAAAACCTCTCGCAGGACAGAATATGAGCTTTTAACAAAAGGTAGATTGGAATGTAACCCTTTTCCCCAAAATGTCTAATAATACGCATGCTAGCAGAAAGATGGAGCTCTGGAAAACCATAGGTAGGCCAGCGACAAAAAGGGGAAATAGAAACCATTCGGTATCTGTGACAAAGAATTTCACTGTAGTCACTAAAGGGTAGAATTGGAGCCAAGAAAACATGCCAGTGGTAGATATAGCAGGGAAAACGAGCAATGTGAAGTGTACCTACAAAAAAAGTATACGCCCAGGGTTACAGAGTATGTTAGAAATTATAATGAAGATGAATGAGATAAAATTACCCAAAAACAATTTATTACCTGTATGTAGCTTGTTAAGGCCAAGATACCATCACTCTGTAAGAGATTATATATAGGAGGGAGTTAAAACCCCGAGCCTAGACCCTTTACTGACATGTTAAATTACAAATAAAATCACATAGGAAGAGCTTGAACACTCGTTAAGCCTTTACCTCAATGAGAAAAAGCTATCTGCATACTGAAGGAGAAATTTTGTACGTGGAAAGGAATCTAGAATGGTTAACGGAGTAGGTGCAAAAACCCATGGTGTCTCGAGAAATCTCTCCACGAACATAATAGGTCAAGGAGCAGTGAGTAGCACCATAGCATCGACAGGGCAGTTCTCATGTAATCACCATGAGGGAAAATACCTCGTCGGGACAAAGGCTGTGGAGCGTCGCGACAGAGCCATTTCACCCAGCCGAATTGGTGCAAATGAAACAAGTAGTTAGGGTTTTTGGGTTTAGTATGAAGGTCAAATTTCATATCAGCCATTGATCTAGTAGAAATCCGACGGACCGATATCACCCAAGTGTTTTAGGCACAAAGCCAGATGCAAATTGTAACTGCGGATTACTTGCCGAGAATTTCAAAAAAATGAATTAATGCCAATTGCCAAACCATTGATTTGGTGGTAGATCACAAAGATCGACAAGAGGAATAACGCCTCATTTAATGAATAGAAGTCCGATGTCATAATGATATGAGATAGTGTAAAGATATGATTAAATATCTGAGTTAATGAAGCTTATGGTGGAGTCATGGTTTCATCGTAAACCATGGAAAATTAATCAATATCACATTGTTAAAATTATTTCATGGTAGTGAAGAATAAATATAACACATAGCAGATGCAGTTTATAATAGGTAATGGTTGATAAATGTTATGTCATATAGTTTAACAAATCATATTTTGTGATAAAGTAAATTTTAATATTATTATTGAGTTACTATGTTGTGTTTACAATTTAGTAGAATGTATATATATGTTACAAGTGGTATAAGAGAAGCGTTGTAACGCTGGCACCCTATGGGTCAACTAACGTTTTAGTTGTGTATTACTGATGCACAACGAAGGAGAGAGAAAGAAGCTAAAAAATATATTATGAGGAGGGTGCCGACACAACAACCACCTCCGAATGGTGGGGAAACACAACCCTGATCTGAAATAAACCAAAAAATGTGGATACAGCTGGGTGTGGAGCAGCACCAGCAAACCAGTTGGATGTTGGAGGAACAAAAACACCAAACTAGTATTCTCTTAAACACTATGCAAAAGATACAAGAGAAAATGGAGAGGGTGCGAGATGATAATGCACGTTTGATGCAAGAATAGGAGAGGATTTTGAAAAGCCTCTCTGACAAACAAAATCAAGAAATGAGAAACCAAGCATTGATAGAGAGTTTCAGGAAAGAAATGAACATCAAACAAGAGCTCATGATACATACAGAATGGAAAGAAGTCAGTCTCAGTGTAGTAACAGAAATAAGAACTATAATGAAGCTGAATCAGATAATGTATGAGATCAAAAAGAAGCGAAGAGATAGAAAGTAGAGCTCATGGTGAATTTCAGAAAATAAAGCCTCCTATGTTTGATGGATTAGAGGAGGAAGTAGTTGAAGCATGGTTGATAAATATGAATAAATACTTCAAGTATATGAATACAACAGTAATCTTAAAGCCATATTGGCTATTTATCAGCTAAGGGATAAAGCCACCTTATGTTGGGAGGAAGTGAAGAATGTCCGCATTATAGATGACCAAGATGTAATGTGGGATGCATTTCAACAATATTTTAAAGATATGTACCTAACAGAGTGCTTCTATGATGAAAAATCTTGAGAGTTCCATGATTTGAAGTTGGGACAAATGACAATGGACGAGTACATCACTAAATTTACTTCCTTACTACGTTATGTTCCTTATTTAAGAGATGAAAAAGCTAAAATACAGAGGTTTCTAAGTAGTTTGCCGAATCATATGAAGGAACGTATCGATTTTGCGAATCCTAAGACTATGGATGAGGCCATCAGAAAAGCCAAAATGTGTTACCAGCAAGCTAAAACCAAAGTTGAGCTAGGTAAAATCTGGCAGGCAAAGAAGGAGCATAAGTGCAGACCTGGATATAAAAGAAAGAGAATCATCAATTTTAATGGTACTGCCAGAAGCTCAGTTAGCAAAAATTTTGGTAAGAATCATCAAAGAATAAGGTGGCCTCCAGAAGATAAACCCACAGAACCTTACAGTAAATCGGAACAAACTCAAAACCAGAAGTCACCTTTACAATGTTGGGGGTGTGGTGAGGCACACTATTACCGAAACTATCCACAGTGGGTGATGTCGCGAGGAACATACCTAAAATTAATGCAGCGTTGGAGGACCGGCAAGCTGACTATCAGCCGACAATGATTGAAGTGGAAGGTAAACTGCTATCTCAAGATGTTTCTATTTTGGTAGACCCAGGTGCAAGTTTAAGCTATATAAGTCCCAAAATAGTAGAAAAATATAAATTAGAAAGTCAGAAATTTAGAAAATCATGGCTAGTACAGTTAGCTACTGGAGCTAAGAGGAAAGTTAGTGCCAAAATATCGAATTGTGCACTAAAAATTAGTGAACAACAGCTAAATGTGGATTTGAATATATTACCTCTGGGTTTTTATGATGTGCTACTTGGTATGGACTGGTTGGAAAAGAATTGGACACTAGTAGATTGAAAAGAAAAGGTTATCTACTACAGAAAGCAAGATGGCACTTGCCAGGAAATTCAAGGAATAAAGAAACCTTTACAAGTGCATCCAATCACAACATCCCAAATGGGCAAGTGCATGAGAAAAGGATGCCAGTTGTATGTCATTCAAGTATGCTTTAATAATTCTAAAGAGAAGGCTCCTATGTTGGAAAATATACCAATAGTACAGGAGTTCAAGGATGTATTTCTAGAGGAAATACCAGGCTTGCCACATAGAAGGGATGTGGATTTTACAATTGAATTGGTACTAGGAGTGTCGCCAATTTCAAGGGCACCCTATCGGATGTGTGTACCCGAATTAACTGAGTTAAAAATGCAGTTACAAGAATTATTAGATAAGGGATATATAAGACCAAGTGTATCTCCTTCGGGAGCACCTGTACTGTTTGTAAAGAAGAAGGATGGAACCATGTGGTTCTGCATGGAATACCGTCAACTAAACAAACTAAGTGTTAAGAATAGATATCCTCTACCGCAAATTGATGATCTATTTGACCAAGTGAAGGGAGCAACAATATTTTCAAAGATATATCTAAGATCGGGATACCATCAGATTTGGTTAAAGGACAAAGACATTCATAAAACTGCCTTTCATACAAGGTATGGGCACTACGAATTTGTGGTGTTACTTTTGGGTTGACCATTGCACCAGCAACATTTACGAGGTTGATGCATGGTATATTCCACCCCTATCTGGATAACTTTGTGTTAATATTTATTGATGACATTTTAGTTTATTCTAAGAATGCAGAGGAACACAAAGAACACCTGCAGTTAGTGTTGGAAATGTTAAGAAAACATCAGCTCTACGCAAAGTTCAAGAAGTGTGATTTATTCAGGGAAGAAATACAATACCTTGGACATGTTATTTCCGATAAAGGTATTGCAGTGGACCCTAAGAAAATCAAAACGATTATGGAATGGAAGGTACCTCAGGACGTGGCAGACATTTGATCATTTATGGGGCTGGCCGGTTATTATCGACGGTTTATTGAGGGATTTTCAAAAATTTCTTTTCCAATTACTTCCCTACAAAAGAAAGGAAAAATATTCAAATGGACAAGGGAATGTCAGGACAGCTTTGAAAAACTGAAAACGTTATTGACTACAGATCCGATGTTAAGAGTAGCCGATCCCAATAAATAATTCGGAGTCTGCACAGATGCATGCAAAGAAGGTGTTGGAGCAATTTTGTCACAAGAAGGTAAAGTGGTTGCTTATGAGTCTCACAAATTAAAGGAACATGAGCAGCGATATTCAACTTATGATTTGGAGTTGACTGCAGTAGAACATGCGCTCCGAGTATGGAGGAATTATTTACTTGGGAAAATATTTGTGCTTAAAATTGACCACAATAGCTTAACCAAATATTTTAAACAAGTTGATCTTAATTCTCGCCAGGCACGGTGGAATGTCTTCTTGAGTGAATTTGACATTTATATGCAGCATGTAAAAGGTAAAGAGAACATAGTAGTTGATGCATTAAGCAGAAAATTGCATGGTATCTATGAACTGTATTATAATGAGATTGAGTGCAGATTTCTAGAACAAATGAAAGCAAAATTAGATAAAGATCCTGAATATAAGTTTATATGGCAACAAGAAAAAGAATTTAAAGACCAAGGAAAATCTGCAGATTATGAAATTGATAAGGATGGGTTGTTGATTTTCAAAAAGAGAATCTTAATTCCAAATAAAATAGAGTTGAAGGAGCTAATTTTGAATGAATATCATCTACGTAATTACTCTGGACATCTTAAATATCAAAAGATGCTAACAGCAATAAGGAAGAATTATTTCTGGCTAGGCATGAGAATAGATATTGCAGAATATCTAAACAAGTGTATAGAGTGAGAACAAGTAAAAGTAGAGCATCGACACCCAACTGGGCTAATGAAGCCTATACCAATACCTGAATGAAAGTGGGAGGTGATATCATTATATTTTATCACTAGAATACCAAGATCAAAAAGGCGTAATGACTCAATTATGGTAGTAGTGGATCGGTTAAGAAAACCAACACATTTTATACCTGTGCTATGCGCAAATTTTTTAGATTGCATGGTATTCAAAAGACTTTCATATCTGACAGGGATGTGAAGTTTACATTAGAATTTTGGATAATATTGTTCACAGGATTGGGGACTCAAATTAATTTCAGCACCACTTACCATCCACAGACGGATAGACAAACGGAGCGAGTAAATCAGATTCTTGAAGATATGCTACGTATGTATGTCATGCAACAGGCAACTAGGTGGGAAGAATATCTGCACCTAGTGGAGTTTTCATATAGCAACGATTATCAAAGATCTCTTAGGATGAGACCATTTGACGCCTTATACGGGTGACCGTGCAGAATTCCTATTAATTGGAGCAGTCCAAAAAACAAACTGATGCTTGGACCGGATATGCTAGTTGAAATGGAGGTAGAGGTAAAGAAGATCCGACAAAATTTGAGGGCGGCATAAGATAGATAAAAGGTTTATGCAGATAGGAAAAGAAATTATCGTGAATTTGAAGTGGGGGATCATGTGTACATAAGAATCAAGCCTAAGAAAAGTACCTTGAGATGGGCATCTTGTGCCAAGTTAGCTCCCAAGTTTTGTGGCCCTTTCCAAATATTGGAAAGGGTAGGACCAGTGGCTTACCGATTGGCTTTGCCCAGTCATATACAAGTACACAATGTCTTTCACATATCGCTACTGAAACGATACATTCATGATCCAAAGAATATCATCCAATGGCAGAATATTCAGGTAGAATATAAACATCAGATTTATTAATGATGATAAGATTTATGAGTAAAACTAATTTTACAAACTCATTGTTTGCAGGTCGAACAAGACGAAGAATTTCTGGTCGAACCTCACAGTATAATCGATTGGAGGGAAATCATGCTCAGTAAACGAGCCATCGCCCAGGTTAAAGTGCAATGGAAGCACTTTGGCCAGGAGGAAGCTACCTGGGAGGATGAAGGTTTTTTTCGGGAAGCTTATCCTGAAATTTTTGTTGGAGCAGGATGAGAACACCGAGGAAAGTGTTCACTTCCAAGAGGGGAAGTTATAACTACAGGTTTAAACATTAACCATTGGTTAAGTGAATTGTTAAGACTTTTAAACATTTACTGTTAATATTTGTTTTTTTCAAAATATTATGAACAAAAATTTGATTTTGAATTAAAAAATGATTATGGAGTTGGTTCGATAAGGTGGAAGACTGATCTTAAAATAATTCAATATTATGAGTTAGTTGAACAGAATCAGTTCAAACAGTTACCTCACCTCTAGGGATAAAGGGTGATCCTAGTGAGGTAGAGGGGTTCTATTTGGTAATTGAAGGGAAGAATTTTGGAGGAAGTTCCTGATCTGGGATAACCAGTGGAATATTTCAAACTTCCCACACTGCTGGAATTGGAGACTGGACCAGATTGTCCCGAAGTCTCTTCCAGAGGATTCATTCAACTTAATAACTCAGTCTTGCAACACAGGGAGAGTGAGGACGTCATTGCCTCACTCGTGGCAAGGAGGAAACCACATCAGTCTGATTTGCGAGTGACATATAATTATATTTACTTCTCTGATTCCTAAAATGATGGAAAAAGACTGAGTGAATATTTTTATATAGTGAAGGAAGGAAAAATTTGTGTTTATGTCAATATTTTATTTTAAGAATAAATTATATTTTCTGTTAAGGAAGGGTTTGTACTGTCTTCTGTTCAAGACAAATTTATAATTTTTCTGAGTGATTTATGTTTGACCGGTTTAAAAGGGATTTTACTTTTCTGGTTACAAAGATATAGTTGTAAGGAAACAAGTACTATTAGATTTTAACTAAGTAGGGAGTTGTCATCACAGAATTCTTGGAAGAAATCTCAGTGAAAGTTGCTCACTATTTCTATGATAAACCACGGACAGAGGTGGTCCGATCACATGAAAAAGAAACAGTACGAGATAAAACTGAACATAAACTAAGGATTTATTATAACCAATGTCAAGTGAGATTTTCTTCTTAGGCACTTTTGTAAATAACCTAACCCAAAGCTAATGAAAAATAGAATATAGATAATAGTTCCAAGGAAAAACTATAATAACGTATCAGGATAATATAACAAGAAATACATTAATAAACATTCAAGAAAATCTTTCTCTGTTCTAGAATTATACACGTGGCTACGTTCTATCTAGAGAAGAATACACCGAGTTGTGGCTGAGAATTATAGAAATCCATGCTTAGAAATAAATACAATATAGACAAACTTCACAAATAAATTTATGTCGTTGATGAAGTTATATAGAACGATTAAAAGATGATGATACTATAAAGAAAATAGAACATCAATAAGCTTCGCAGACAAACTGTGAACTTTGCATAAATATTGACTAAGAATGAAAATGTTCGACGAAAAGAAGAATAATCGTTCCTCTTTAATAAATTATAAATTAAGTTGCACATTTCTATTACAAATGCTGGAAGAAGTCGAGAAAGAAATAATTGTTGCATAAAGACTAACAATATTTATATACGCATATAGTTCAGAAAATTTGGTACGGTCTAGATACTTCTAAATAGATTCTTATAACGATTTCACAGAAAAAAATATGTATTATAGGATTTATAGCTTCAAGAGCTTCCTTTGGAAAAAATTCCTAAAAAGCTCTCGGAGGACGGAATATGAGCTTTTAAAAAAAGGTAGATTGGAATGTAACCCTTTTCCCCAAAATGTATAATAATACGCATGCTAGCAGAGTGATGGAACTCTGGACAACCATAGGTAGGCCAGTGACAGAAAGGGGAAATGGAAACCATTCGGTACCTATGATAGAGAATTTCACTGTAGTCACTGAAGGGTAGAATTGGAGCCAAGAAAACATGTCAGTGGTAGATATAGCAGGGAAAACGAGTAATGTGAAGTGTACCTGCAAAACAAGTATATGCCCAGGGTTAGAGAGTATGCTAGAAATTATAATGAAGATGAATGAGATAAATTACCCAAAAACAATTTATTACCTGTATGTAGATTACTAAGGCCGAGATACCATCACCCTGTAAGAGATTATATATATGAGGGAGTTAAAACCCCGAGCCTAGACACTTTACTGACATGTTAATTGCAAAGCAAATTTCACAGGAAGAGCTTGAACACTTGTTAAGCCTTTACCTTGGTGAGAGAAAGCTGTCTGCATCTTGAAGAAAAACTTTTACACGTGGAAAGGAATCCAAAAGGGTTGATAGAGTAGGTGCAAAAACCCATGGTGTCTCGAGAAATCTCTCCACGAACGTAACAGGTCGAGGAGGAGTGAATAGCACCATAGCATTGGCGGAGCAGTTCTCATGTAAGCACCATGAGGGAAAATAACTCGTCGGGATAGATGCTATGGAGCGCCGCGATAGAGCCATTTCACCCAACCAAATTGGCACAAATGAAACAAGTAGTTAGGGTTTCTGGGTTTAGTATGAAGATCAACTTTCATATCAGCCATTGATCTAGTAGAAACCTGATGGACCGAGATCACACGTGTTTTAGGCACAAAGCCAGATGAAAATTGCAAATGTGGATTACTTGCCGAGAATTAAAAAAAATGAATTAATGCCAAGTACCAAACCATTGACGTGGTGGAAGATCACAAAGATCGATGAGAGGAATAATGCCTCGTTCAATGAATAGAAGTTCGATGTCATAAATGATATGAGATAGTGTACAGATAGGATTAAATATCTGAGTTAATGAAGCTTAAGGTGGAGTCATGGTTTCACCGTAAACCATGGAACATTAATCAATATCACATTGTTAAAATTATTTCACGGTAGTGAAGAATAAATATAGCAAATAGCAAATGCAGTTTATAATAGGTAATGGTTGATAAATGTTATGTCATATAGTTTAACAAATTATCATATGTTGTGATAAAGTAAATTTTTTATTATTATTCAGTTACTATGTTGTGTTTACAATTTAATATAATGGATATATATGTTACAACTGGTATCAGAGCAGCGTTGTAACGCTGGGACCCTATGGGTCAACTAATGTTTTAGTTGTGTATTACTGATGTATAGTGAAGGAGAGAGAAAGAAGTTAAAAAATATATTATGAGGAGGGTGCCAACACAACAACCACCTTTGAATGTTGGGGAAACACAACCCCGAACTGAAATAAACCCAGAAATGTGGATACAGTTGGGTGTGGAGCAGCACCAGAAAACCAGTCAGTTGTTGGAGGAATAGCAACACCAAACTAGTATTCTCTTAACCAATGTGCAAAATATGCAAGAGGAAATGGAGAGGGTGCAAGAAGATAATGCACGTTTGATGCAAGAGCAGGAGAGGATTTTGAAAAGCCTCTCCGATAAACAAAATCAAGGAAATGAGAAACCAAGCACTGATATAGAGTTTCAGGAAATAAATGAAAAACAAACAAGAGATCATGATACAGATAGAATGGAAAGAAGACATTCTCAACGTAGTAACAAAAATAAGAAATATAATGAAGCTGAATCAGATAATGTATGAGATCATAAAGAAGCAAAGAGACAGAAAGTAGAGCTGCAAGGTGAATTTTGGAAAATAAAGCCTCCTACGTTTGATGGAGTAGAGGAGGAAGTAGCTGAAGCATGGTTGATAAATATGAATAAATACTTCCAAGTATATGAATACAACAGTAATCTTAAAGCCAGATTGGCTATTTATTAGCTAAGGGATAAAGCCACCTTATGTTGGGAGGAATTGAAGAATGTCTGCATTATAGATGACCAAGATGTAACGTGGGATGCATTTCAACAATATTTTAAAGATAAGTACCTAACAGAGTGCTTCTATGATGAAAAATCTCAAGAGTTCCATGATTTGAAGCTGGGACAAATGACAATGGACGAGTACATCACTAAATTTACTTCCTTACTATGTTATGTTCCTTATTTAAGAGATGAAAAATCTAAAATGCAGAGGTTTCTAAGTAGTTTACCAATTCATATGAAGGACAGTATCAAGTTCGTGAATCCTAAGACTATGGATGAGGCCATCAGAAAAGCCAAAATGTGTTACCAACAAGCTAAAACCAAAGTTGAGCAAGGTAAAAGTTGGCAGGCAAAGAAGGAGCATAAGGGCAACCCTGGATTTAAAAGAAACAGAACTAGTAATTTTAGTGGTACTGCCAGAAGCTCAATTAGCAAACATTTTGGTAAGAATCATCAAAGAATAAGGTGGCTTGTAGAAGATAAGCCCACAGAAGCTTCCAACAAACTGGAACAAACTCAAAACCAAAAGCCACCTTTACAATGCTGGGGGTGTGGTGAGGCACACTATTACTGAATCTATCCACAGTGAGGTAGGAGTGAGGCAGTGACCAATTTACAGGAGACCTCAATAGTGGGTGATGTCGCCAGGAACATACCTAGAATTAATGCAGTGTTGGAGGACTAGCAAGCGGACTATCAGTCGACAATGATTGAACTGGAAGGTAAACTACTATCTCAACCTGTTTCTATTTTGGTAGACCCATGTGCAATTTTAAGCTATATAAGTCCCAAAATAGTAGAAAAATATAAATTACAAAGTCAGAAATTTATAAAATCATGGCTAGTATAGTTAGCTATTGGAGCTAAGAGGAAAGTTAGTGCCAAAATACCGAATTGTGCACTAAAAAATAGTGAATAGCAGCTAACTGTGGATTTGAATATATTACCTCTGGGTTCTTATGAGGTGCTACTTGGTATGGACTGGTTGGAAAATCATTGGACACTGGTAGATTGCAAAGAAAAGGTTTTCTACTACAGAAAGAAAGATGGCACTCGCCAAGAAATTCAAGGAATAAAGAAACCTTTACAGCTGCGTCCAATCACAGCATCCCAAATGGGCACGTGCATGAGAAAAGGATGCCAATTGTATGCCATTCAAGTAGGCTTCACTAATTCTAAAGAGAAGACTCATATGTTGGAAAATATACCAATATTACAGGAGTTCAAGGATGTATTTCCAGAGGAAATACCAAGCTTGCCACCTAGAAGGGACATAGATTTTACAATTGAATTGGTATCGGGAGCATCACCAATTTCAAGTGAACCCTATCGGATGAGTGTACCTAAATTAACTGAGTTAAAAATGAGGTTATAAGAATTATTATATAAGGGATAGATAAGACCAAGTGTATGTCGTTGGGGAGCACCTATACTATTTGTAAAGAAGAAGGATGGAACCATGTGGTTGTGCATGAATTACCATGAACTGAATAAACTAACTGTTAAGAACAAATATCCTCTACCATGAATTGATGATCTATTTGACAAAGTGAAGGGAGCAACAATATTTTCAAAGATATATCTAAGATCGGGATACCATTAGATTCGGGTAAAGGATGAAGACATTCATAAAACTTCCTTTCGTACAAGGTATGGGCACTACAAATTTGTGGTGTTACCTTTTGGGTTGACCATTGCACCAACAACATTTATGAGGTTGATGCATGGTATATTCCACCCCTATCTGGATAAATTTTTGTTAATATTTATTGATGACATTTTAGTTTATTCTAAGAATGTAGAGGAACACAAAGAACACCTATGGTTAGTGCTAGAAATGTTAAGAAAACATCAAATGTACGTAAAGTTCAGCAAGTGTGATTTCTTTAGGGAAGAAATACAATATGTTGGACATGTTATTTCTGCTAAAGGTATTGCAGTGGACCCTAAGAAAATCAAAACGATTATGGAATGGAAGGTACCTCAGAATGTGGAAGACATTCGATCGTTTATGGGGCTGGACGGTTATTATCGATGGTTTATTGAGGGTTTTTCAAAAATTTCTTTTCCAATTATTTCCCTACAAAAGAAAGGAAAAATATTCAAATGGAAAAGGGAATGTCAGGACAGCTTTGAAAAACTGAAACAGTTATTGACTACAACTCCAGTGTTAAGAGTATCTGATCCTAATAAAGAATTCAAAGTCTGCACAAATGCATGCAAAGAAGGTGTTGGAGTGATTTTGTCACAAGATGGCAAAGTGGTTGCTTATGAGTCTCAGAAATTAAAGGAACATGAGCAGTGATATTCAAATTATGATTTGGAGCTGACCGCAGTAGTACATGCACTCCGAGTATGGAGGCATTACTTACTTGGGAAAAGATTTGTGCTTAAAACTGACCACATCAGCTTAACTAGCTATTTTAAACAAGCTGATCTTAATTCTCACCAGGCACGGTGGAATTCCTTCTTGAGCGAATTTGATATTTATATGCAGCATGTAAAAGGTAAAGAGAACAGAGTAGCTGATGCATTAAGTATAAAATTGCATGGTGTCTATGAATTGTATTATAATGAGATTGAGTGCAGATTTCTGGAGCAAATAAAATTAGAAGCAGATAAAGATCCTGAATATGAGTTTATGTGGGCAAAAGAAAAAGAATTCAAAGACCAAGGAAAATTTGCAGATTAGAAATTGATAAGGATGGGTTGTTGATTTTCAAAAAGAGAATCTTAATTCCAAACATAATAGAGTTGAAGGAGCTGATTTTGAATTAATATCATCTAAGTAATTACTCTGGACATCCTGGATATCAAAAGATGCTAAGAACAATAATGAAGAATTATTTCTGGCTAGGCATGAGAAGAGATATTGTAGAATATCTAAACAAGTTTATAGAGTGCCAACAAATAAAAGTAGAGCACTGACACCTAGCTGGGAAAATGCAGCTTATAACAATAGCTGAAAGGAAGTGGGAGGTGATATCGTTAGATTTTATCACTAGACTATCAAGATAAAAAAGGCATAATGACTCAGTTATGGTAGTAGTGGATCAGTTAAGCAAACCAACACATTTTATACCTGTGCAGTCTAATTACAAGTCAATGCAAATAACGAACATTTTTATGCGCGAAATTTTTAGATTGCATGGTATTCCAAAGATTTTCATATCTGACAGGGATGTGAAGTTTACATCAGCATTTTGGAAAATGTTGTTCACAGGATTGGGGACTCAAACTAATTTCAGCACCGCTTACCATCCACAGATGAACGGAAAAACAGAGTGAGTAAATCAGATTCTTGAAGATATGCTACGTATGTATGTCATGAAACAACCAACTAGGTGGGAAGAATCTCTACACCTAGTGGAGTTTGCATATAACAACGGTTATCAATAATCTCTTAGGATGAGTCCATTCGAAGCCTTATACAGGTGACCATACATAACTCCTATTAATTGGAGAAGTCCAGAAAAAAACTGATGCTTGGACTGGATATTCTAGCTGAAATGGAGGTAGAGGTAAAGAAGATCCGGTAAAATCTGAGGGTGGCACAAGATAGACAAAAGGTTTATGTAGATAGGAAAATAATGTCTCATGAATTTGAAGTGGGGGATCATGTGTACGTAAGAATAAAGCCTAAGAAAAGTACCTTCAGATGGGCATCTTGTGCCAAGTTAGCTCCCAGGTTTTGTTGCCCTTTCCAAATATTGGAAAGGGTAGGACCGGTGGCTTACTGATTGGATTTTCCTAGTCATATACGAGTACACAATGTCTTTCATGTATCGTTATTGAAACGATACATTTATGATCAAAAGCATATCATCCAATGGAAGAATATTAAGGTAGAATATAAACATCAGATTTATTAATGATGATAAGGTTTATGAGTAAAACTTATTTTACAAAATCATTATTTGCAGGTCAAGCCGGATGGATAATTTCTAGTCGAACCTCACAGTATAATCTATCAAAGGGAAATCATGCTCCGGAAACAAGCTATCGCCCAGCTTAAAGTGCAATGGAAGCACTTTGGCTCGAAGGAAGCTACTTGGGAGGATGATGGTTTTGTTCGGGAAGCTTATCCTCAAAATTTTGTTGGAGAAGGATTAGAACACCGAGGATGATGTTTGCTTCCAGGAGGGGAAGTTGTAACTACGGGTTTAAACATTAACCATTATTTAAGTGAATTGTTAAGACTTTTAAACATTTACTGTTAATATTTGTTTTTTTTTAAATATTATGAACATAAATTTCATTTTTAATTAAAAAATGATTATGGAGTTGGTTCCATAAAGTGAAAGACTGATCCTAAAATAATTCAATATTATGAGTTAGTTGAACATAATTATTTCAAACAGTTACTTCACCTCTAGGGATAAAGGGTGATCCTAGTGAGGTAGAGGGGTTATGTTCGGTAACAGAGGGGAAGAATTTTGGAGAAAGTTCCTAATTTGGGATAACCAGTGGAATATTTCAAACTTCCCACACTGCTGGAATTGGAGACTCGACCGGATTGTCTCGAAGTATCTTCCAGATGATTCTGTCAACTGAATAACTCGGTCTTGGAGCATGTTGGGGTCCTATGATTTGGCTGATTGGAAAAACAAATGATAAGGAAACATTCAAACCAAACTTTAAAGCTCTAGGATATAGCCCTCCTAGTCTCAGAGAGGGATCTCTCAATATGTTTGTAGGGATATAACTTGATGCTTTTAAGAGGTTGATTTCAGGCTAGTTACGAATTTTGAATTTGTTTGTTTGTTGGTTGGACAGAGATGATATAGGTAGCATAGATAGAGTGCGGAAATCTACAAGCCATTGGGCAATGGAGTCATGTGGAAGTCTAAACTGTTCCGATTGATGAATTTGGGGAACCAAAGGGAAAATATAACTTATTCAATGGATCTGTGGGATCATATAGGTGGAATGAAATGAAAATCAAGTATTTGGAAGGAAAATTAGAGCTTTTAAGGGCTGTTAAGACTCCTAAATTATGTATAAATTTTAAAAGAAGGGACTTGCAACACTATCTAAACACAAAGAAATATCCGATAGCCAGGGCTAACCATGAATCCTACCAACATGCTTTATGCAGATAACATAATCAAGACAGACTTTCAAGTAAGACAAAGAAGGAGAGGAACACTATGTTTCTTCTAATTGTTTCACTTAAAGGAGTTATAAAACATATGAGAAACATAACTAATTGCATCCATAAAAGGGGGAACACCAAAGCATCTAATACTGCCATTATAAAGACCTTCAAATATGACTATCTCAGCAAGAAACAGAGGGTAATATCGGAAAAAATCCTCTCTGCCAAGCTGCAGACAATAACGTTTGAAGGATGATTTCAGAAATAGCTTTCGAGAGGTAGCAAGAAGACAGGGAAAACCATAATTCAACCTTGACACCAACTATTTGAACTATTCTGAAATAAACAAGCTTAAGGGTTTAAAAGTAGTCAAACTACTAGATAAAACCTTCATCAGATGAAAACATAAAGGAAGTGAAGAGTAAACAGGCCTAAGGTGCTTCTAGGAGACATTTATTAGCTTAAGCTTTTTACTCTACTGCAAGCAAAGCATAATGGAACAAAGTAAAAAACAGGAAATAAAATTAACGAATAGAGAGTACTTCACCAAAACCAGGCTCAAGGATCCAATGGTCTAGCCTCCTTCATCAACAGAAAAGAAAAGACATTCACACTTCTTCAAAACACCAATTCTTCTTCAAAACAACAGTCTATATATTACTTCAGAATTCATCAAGTGCCAACTTTTACAATGAGAGTTCGAATAGGATTTATAGGTGAATGGGAAGGAGAGGTGACAGAGATGGCCTTAATGGTTAATTAAAACATAGGAGAAAAGCATTCGAATGCCCATTCTGTGCCATAAATATTATATTAACTTCTTGCCCATTCTAGTAATTCTCGTAGACTTTGGGGCCTAATTGATAGGTTGGTAATAACTCCAAAGAGTGTCTTTGTAGAGAAGTCTTATGGCTGCTGCAGTCCTGTATTTTCTTCTGGTACAAGTAAAATGGACAGTATGGGTTTTGAGACCACCCATACCTTTACAATAACTAACTTAACAGTTTTAAATAGGTTCTGTCAGCATAATAACTGTCAAGGTGTCTTTAGTCCTTGGAGGAGTAAATAGCTTCACTAATGTGTCATTCGAAGCTCTCCTCTGTTGATTTGTCTGTCTTTGTCATTTAACATTGATTTTCTTTGACTGTGTTTTTATCTTTGATCAACAAGTTAAGCTTTTAGTCTTCTGAGTTGGACCCTTAACCGTTATTCTTCTGCTGATCTTTCTTTAATCTTCATTGATCTTCACTTTATCTTCTTTTGTGTATAGGTGGCTGGGCTTCCGCGCTGGGGGTTTTGTCCTTCACCAGTGTTCATGAGACACTGGATAAAACATTAAAAATCAACTCGTGAATCCCTTTTTGCATTTTTTCGGTCTCAGGATTGTCATCCTCAGCCTCTGTCAACATTTCTTGACTGTGGGATGGTTTTTGCGAACAATCGCCATTAAACCTGCAACAAACATTAAACATATTATATAAAAACTACGTTTCTTAGGTTTAAGTACTTCATAATGCTCAACGAGGGGTTATGGAGCAGTGAGGAGGCAAGGTGAATGCAGTAGGAAAGGTTTCATGGTGCAAAACCACGAAAACCAGGGTTCAAACTGAGTTTGGCGCGAAGAATTGGAAAAGCGGTTTTGGGGAATACTGGAGGTGGTATTCGCATGGGGTAAAGGCAGTAAGTGGTTTGGGACTGAATGAACGTGACACAGGTCTTTGGATGATGCATGTCTAGGTGAAAACTGCCTATTTCGTGTTGAAAATGGGCGATCAATTTTATTTGTGAAATGAACGCGAAAATGGTTTTAGACCGTCCGATCTGGGGGGGCCAGATCCACGGTTGTGAGTGATCGCGAAAAATGGAAAATATGTGTGATGATGGGGTGGTGGGACTTAAAAATTGCGTTAGTTATCTTGTCACGAAGCGAAAATTTTAATGCGCAAGGTGTAAATTGGTTGAATGGAATTAAAATATGAGGATCACCAGGAACCATTGGATCAATAGGATCAGCGGTTGCGATTGTATCGAGTAATCAGAGATTTGAGGAGAAGAGGGTCTAGGAGAAAGGTTTTTGGATTTGCGATGGCTAATGGCTGATAAGAGGGGCAATTGTGATGGGGAAGCGCCGATGCGATGAAGTGCGATGGATGGAGGGTATTCCAATCAAGATTGAGATTGATGGCGGAGACGTGATCGGAGCAACACATATCGGTGGTCCAAGCAGGCAGATTTTAGATTTGCGATGTGTCGATGGGAGTGGGTCGTCCGATCTAGAGGATCGATGGGGGAGATCTTATCGATAGGGTACCATCAATGGAGAACAAAAAGGGTTGCCGAGGAAAACTCCGAAGTGTGATGCAACGCGGACCGTCAGATCTGAGGAAGATCGACGGTCCAGATTTGATCGTTGGGAAACCAAAAGCGGAAGGGAAAAGGGGAATGCGCCGATGCGATGGAGCGGTAGCCGTCAGATCTAAGGAAGATCGACAGTCCAGATTTCATTGGCGGATCAGCCATCGGAAGAAAAAGGGAAAACGAAAGCAGAATTTAGAAATTGCGATGCGTCTATCATCGATGGGCTTAGCGCTCGGTCGTGGAGCAGGGTCACATTAAGAAAAAGGGTGGAGGGTTAAGCCCATAGGGGCTTATGGTCTATTTTTATGAAAAGTCAGAGAAATAGCCCAAAAAGTGGGTTTTTAGCCCTTTGTGGTGTTCCGATAAGTATAAAAAGGGAGGATTAGACCGATATAAAGGGGTTTTAATGGTTTAAAAGGGGATTTTGAAGGAAATAAAGGATAATTGAGGGAAAAAATGAGTGATATGAAGGGAATTGTGAAGATAAAATGGAGGAATGAAATGATGGAGATGAGGCTTTGAAAAACAATTTTCTCTTTGGAAACAACAGGATTTTGAAGTGAAAACATCAGTGAAGGTAGGTTTATTTGGACAGAGAGAACAACCAGGCTTCCAGAACTAACATGTTCACTTGAAATTGTTTCTTGAAGGCTGCAAACAGATTCTAGCCATCATTAGGTATAACAGAAATTATAGATGGCTAACAGTGGCTCCACTTGGGGAGGACATCTTGCCCTTTAGGTGTCCAGAACCTCAGTTTATCAGTCTCTGACTTTTAGCAGACCAATGCCTTATCCATTGGGTAGAATTTCTTTATATTCTTGCTGATTTTCTTTGCAATTTGACAATTCTTCAATGACCTGCATCATGAAAAACTCCTTAAGAAAACACCTCTACCTACCCATACTACTTGTCCTAGCATTTTTTCTTCTCTTGAGTGCACTTGAACTGGCATCTCTTTTACATATTCTTTTTGAAAATAGAAAGATAAAACTATCTAATGCTACCCTTATTTCTTCCAAGAATCTAGATTAAACAGTTGGAATCTAAAGCTTCTCTACCTAATCTACTATCAGCCAAGATTAAAATGTTTGACTGATCTGCATTCTCTACATTCCAAAAGAGAAATTTAAACACAGTCAAATCAGGATTAGACTGTATGATTTGCTATGGTGTCTATGGCTGTATGTACAAGCTGCACATAGACCTTTATTTTCAGAAAATTAAAACAAAACTGTGAAGGCTTAAGATCTGAAAATTATAAACATCCTTCTATTCTTTTTCAGCTCTGATTTTGATCCTTTTGAGCTCTCCTCTTCTTCTTTACCTGGTTCAAGTTTTCAGCATGTTAGAACCAGTCTTCTTTGTATCTTTGGCTCAGGTTTTGATCTGATTAGAGCCATTCTTTTTCTTTATTTTCTTTGGTTAAGATTTTGAGCATGTTTGAACCATTTCTTTCTTCTATCCTAATCTATTATACTGATAAGCCAAGATTAAATAGTTTGGAAAATCTTCTTCACTAACCTATCAGTAGTAAATTGAAATCTATCTAGTCATGATTAGGCTGTACAACTAAATACAGTGCTCTTTCAAGTAGTGGAATTTAGGCTTGCGCACTTTCATATTTTTCTCTTTTTTGGTATGGGGTTGTACCTTTCTTTTTTTTATCTCCCCTCTTTTCTCTTTTTCTATTGTTTTTATATTTTTATTTCTCTCATGCAATGGTGTGTACAATGGATGAAAAAAAAACTCTGAAACTAAGATTCTTGACAGAAATAGTGTTTGAGCATCCTGCCATTGACAAGACCCCCAAACACCTCTTCTCCATTCAGCTCCTGCATAAAAAATGCATTGTGGCCCCTTATGGAATGAATAATGTAGGGCCCCTTCCACAGATTTTCGAATTTACCATGTTTCCCTTTCTCTTCCCTTCTGGAATCCCATTTTAGAACTACATTTCCCACTTGGAAGTCATTTTCTTTGGTCCTTCTATCAAATAATTTATTGATTCCTTCTTGGACTACTTGTGTCCGTTTATATACTTCCTCTCTTGTCTGTTGCAAATGAATGGTCTGATTGATTCTCCTTTGCATATCATTTTCTTCAGCTTGGACCTCTTGAAGGGGTTTCATGACTGGAACTCCTAGAGATGTTGGGAAGACTGCATCCATGCCGTAAACCAACTGATAGGGAGACATGCCGATGGACTTTTTAGTAGTCAATCTATAAGCCCATAAGGCATGGACAAGCTTACCATGCCAAGATTTCTGATTCTGTTCCAACAATTTTTTGATGATATTAACAAGGCTTTTGTTGGAGGATTCAACTAGACCATTTTCTTGGGGGTAGTAGGCAGTAGAATGGTCTAATGTGATCTGATATTTATGGCAGAAATCTACCATCCTCTTGGACCTGAAGGTAGCAACATTGTATGTGATTATTTTCCTAGGACAACCAATTCTGGATAGTATGTTGGCTTCAAGGAATTTGATGATGACAGAGTCAGTAGCATTCCTAGTGGGTATGGCCTCTATCAATTTGGTAAAATAATCAGTGGTCGTGAGGATCCATTTGTGTTGGGCTGAGGAGGATGGGTGAATTTCCCCAATGAAGTCCAAACCCCATTGTTGAAAGGGAGCCTCAACACTGATAGGCTGCAAAGGTAGGGGTAAGAGTTTTCTCCTGCCATCAAATATTCGGCACTTGTGGAAAGACATAACTAACTTATGAGTGTCTGGGAAGAGGGTGGGCCAATAGTATCGAGACCTGAGGATCTTGTTTGCTGTGGACTTCCAGTTAAGATGTCCTCCACATTCTCCCTCATGTAGCTCATGCATGATTTTTCCTGCATCAACCTCAAGTAAACATTTAAGTAAAATCCCCACACCATTCTTCCAATACAAAACTCCATCTAATATACAATAACTTAAAGCCTTTTGTTTGACAAATCTAGCTTTTTTTTTTTGACAAAGAAGGAGGAGCATTTAGATAAAGAAACACATATATGATGCCAACATACCAAGGAGAGTTCATTAATGCATCTTCAATGAATGGTGTTGTGCATTCTTCTATTTCTTCCAAAGCATCAACCATGTCCATATCTAAAGCTTGGAAGTTTGACTCAGCCATGAGTTTTGTTAATCCCTACCCTTTGGTGAGTTTGATGGGCCTGATCTCTAAGTCATATTCTAGAATAGTGGCAATCCATTTTCCCCTTTTACAATCAAGGTCCTGACTTATAATATCTTTGACTACAGTGTGCGGCACAAAGGTAATGATATGTGAATGTAAAATTTACACTCTAAATTCCTTTAATGCTTTTACCAGTGCTAAGGCTTGCTTCTCCATGATATTATATTTGAGTGAAGAATCTCTCAAAGCCTTACTAAAGAAGGATATTGGTTGTTCCTGCCCCATGCTATTCTTTTGCAATAATACTGCAGCTATGGTATGTTCAGATGCAAAAGAGAAGATATAGAAATATTTGGTGAAATCAAGGCTAATGAAAACTGGTGTTTGAGTGAGGGCTTGTTTTACTAGTTCAAATGATTGTTTAGCTTGCATTTTCCATTTAACACCTACTTCTTTCCTAATCATATTAGTGATGTTTCTTAACAGCTCAGCCAGGTTGGGGATGAGCCTCCTTAAAAAAATATCTTTCCAATGAAAGATTGCAATTCTTTGAGGTTTCTTGGGTGGCTAATATTCAATATGCCATCAATCCTTTTAGGGTCTACTTTGATCCCTTCTTCAGAGATTATGTGACCAAGAATATTTCCTTCTTGGAGGCCAAAAAGTGTCTTTTTGGGATTCAAAGACAAGCCAAACCTTCTGCATTTCTCAAAAACCTTTCTTAAATGGATCAAATGTTCTTCATTAGTTTTGGATAAGACAGTAATATCATCAAGGTAAATGATTATAAAATAGCCTATGTCTTCTGAGAAGGCTATGTCCATGGCCCTTTGGAAAGAGTCCCCTGCATTCATCAAACCAAATGGCATTTTGACATACATGAATGTCCCCCAAGGTGTAGTAAAAGCAGTTTTATGTTCATCACTTGGGAGTACCAAAACCTGATTGTAACCTGAGAAACCATCCAACAATGATATTATTTTTGACCCAACCACATTTTGGAGGATGCGATCCATCTTCGGCAGGGGGTAATTATCTTTCAAGGAGGCTCTATTTAGATTCCTAAAGTCAATACACAGCCTGATTTCCCCTGTCTTCTTCCTAACAGATGTTAGGTTGGAAACCCTTTCTGAATATGTGAGAGGAACTATGATCCCAACGTCATAAATTTTCTTAATCTCTTTCTCTACTGAAGGTAATAAAATGGGGTTTATCCTTCTTATTTTCTGTTTGAAAGGCTTCTGATTTTCCTTAAGAGGGATTTTATGTTGGATGATGCTAGTATCATAAGATTTCAAGTATTTATAGTCCCATGCAAACACATCCACGAATTCTTTGAAAAGTGCTATGTACTGCTGTTTGACATGAGTTGGGAGGGTGCTAGATAGCTTGATCATTTTGGGTTCAATGGGGCTGCCTATGTTATGTTCCTCAATGTTAGTTTCTGTAGGCTCTGTTTTCGGTTCTTTGGCCACATCGTTGAAATCGAATAGTTGTTATAATGGTGTAAGGCCCTTTGGTATAGTATCACCTTTACATTGTAAAACTTCAAGGTACTTTTGGTCTAGGTTGTCAAATAAATCTGCTTTAAAAAGGTTCTCAAACTGATTTATATCAGCAGAATGGGAGGGCTCTGTTTCAGGGGTTTGTTCCTCATTGCGACAATATTTTTCTTGGCTGGAACTTGGTGTTGCTATGGAAAATTCATTCCTTGATTGCAAGAAATCATTTATGTGTTTATCATTATCAAACACTTGCCAATAATCTTCATTGTCAGGCACTGCTGGTCTGTTTTTCACCTTTATATTGAATTCTTCATTTATTTGTGGTATTTGGAAATTGCTAGCAGCAAAGGCAAGTTCATTAGCTAGATGATTTTGAGCTCTTGGTACGAAAATGACTTCATATTTCTCAAAGGTTTTAGGGAGATCAAGGGCAACATTTCTATATTCTCTGAGTCTGGGGTTTTTTGTTGAATATTCCCCTTTGATTTATCTGATGATCAACTCAGAATCCCCTTGGACTAACCTCTAAGTCTTTGAGCACATGTAAACCGAGGATGAGGGCTTCGTATTCTGCAATGTTATTTATGCATGGAAATTCTAGTTTATAGGAGTATCCCTTGTTCATGTTATGTATCCATACACCAGCCTCTAAACTGGCCTGGCTACAAGAGCCTTCAAAGCTCATTTTCCAATTTTTTTCTATCTCATTCTCTTTTTCTTTTTGCTTCCCAAGGCTACTGAGATTTGGGGAATCTTGTGGTTGAGTGAGAGGAAAATTTAAATGTTCTGGTGCACTAATTTCTTGCTTATTTTCCTCTTCTTGTTTGGTGATTTAATCTTCATTGAATAAGATAAAGGAATCTAAGTCTGAATGTATGGAATAGACAGGAGTGTTGTTAGGTTTGTCTTTGCTGTTCACCATGTATTTCATGAGGGATTCCCTATATAATCTTTTGGTTTGACTAAACACTGGTATGGTGGCATAGGACATATCCATTTGAAGGCTCCGCCAAACTTTTCCTCCCCATGATCTAGACAAAAGCATGCCATATTTTGGGGGAATGTCAACTACCACTATATCCATCACTAGGCTTTTAGCATGAATTTGTGATAGGTTAACACATAGATATTTGATTAAACCCAAGAATTTGACCCTTATTGAATCAAAAGAGTATAAGTCCTTATATGGTCTAGTAATTTATAAGCCTAGGCTTTCCATTATTACTTTGGGCATAAGGTTATGTGATGCTCCAGAGTCTAGCATGGCATTGTGTAGGATCTTATCATGTATGTTTAGAATAACATAAAAGGGAGGGACAACCCCTTGGTATTTTCCTTCAATTCTAGGACCAAACAACAGTTCCAGTTTGTCATCCGTCATGTTTAAAGTATCATTATCGATGTTTATATTTAGAGCTCTCAAAACCGGATTTTTGTACACTTCCTGAGTCACCAGTTCAACTAGAGGCATGCTAATTTTGATCTTGGCAATTTCACCTTCGAGGCTGAAAGGAAGTGTCATTTTCGGCATATTCACATCTGTTTTTTCGCTTATGTTTCTTTCAGCAGTTTTGGCTGGCTGATTTTTATTAGGACTGTTAGTTGGAACTGTTTTGATAGGGCCACTAGTAGAAGTACTAGGGCAACTCTTCTCAACACTTGTTTGGTTGTTTTTTTCTTTATTTAGATCATTTTTCTTGGCCACAGTGTTGGTGTTACTGGTTGTCTTTTTAGGTTGATTTTCTGAAGTTTTCTTAACAACAGTACTAGTGTTTTTGTCATTAGAAATTTTTGGGCTCCCTTTTCTTCTAATATTATATTGTTTGTGTACCTCCATGATTACATTTTCAAACCCCAATCTGTAATCTTCAGAATCTTAATGGTTGTGTTCATTTTGTTCTGATGAGAAAAATCCATGTTCTTCCTCAGTGAGGAAGATATCATCTCCGTCATCAGATCCTATTAGGTTCACATGATTTTCTTCCAGCCTATCATTTTCCCCTTCATCCTCTTGTTCTACATAGTTGTGTTGAAAGGGAGGCCTAATTTTTTGGTCATTGTCTCTATGCCTATCTTGATTGGGATTTCTCCTAGAGTTCTGGTTCTGATTTTGAGGTTGGTTCCTATTCTGAGCATCTGTTTGGATAGCCAACCTCTCCATCATTCTTTCCAACCTATCCATGTTCTTGGCTAGATGGTCTAATTTTGAGTCAGATGTGGAAGGTGCAATGTCTTCCCTATATGTTACTTTATTTTCAGTCCTCATCCTAGCTCTCTTCTCAATCAGATTTTCTTCCACACTAAGAGCTCCCTTCCGCATGTCTTCTAAAGTCAAGGGATCTCTTTCTCTTAGCGGATAGGCCATTTTAGGATGAAATCCTTCAGGGAATTTGGCCAAATCTGAGCCTTGTGGAGGTTTCAAATCTGGGGGTACTGTGTTATAAACACTATTAAATCTAGTGCAATAATCTTGAACACTTTCCCCAACATTTCTTTTGAGCTTGTTGTAATATGAAAGTATTTGGAGAGGGTTCTTTTTTATTTCCCATTTGTTAGTGAATGTTTGAAATAAAGAAGGGAGATCGTTTATGCTATGGGGAGTTAGGCCTTTGAGCCATTTTTGGCTTCTCCTCCCAAACTCTAAGCACAAATTATCATTTTAATGGTCTCATATTCTATTTCCATATAATCAAAGGCATCGTTCATCTTGTCTACGTGCTATTGAGTAGTAGTGGGTTCATTTCCAGTGAAATGGGGAATTTTGGACTAGTATTCATTGGGTAAAGGAACCAGAGGTTGGGGCAACACTAAGGAAGCATACCATGCTACCATGGCTGGAAATAATGGAGGATTTACAAGGGGTGGATTTATAAAAGGGACAGTGGGCTGAACATGAGTGTTTTGGGTAGCAGAAGTGTGAATAGGAGTGGAAGAAACACTCGGGCCAGCAAACTGATGATGATCAGATCTGTTATGGAAGGAGTTAAAATGATGGAGAAGCTGAGAATCAGGTGGAGTAGAAGGTGAAGCTTCTCTGCTAAGGCTTTGTTGTAAATCTGTGGCTTCAAAATCAGCTTGGTTTAAGTCACTTTGAGACTTATTTCTAAATAGGTTCTTTTTGTGAGGTAAGTCAAAGTGAGGATCTTTCAAGAATGTGAGATTTTTAGGGACAGATTTTGTTCTTGGGATGGTCCTATCAGTAGTTGGTTTTCCAGATCTAGAAGTTTGCCACAAAATCCTTTATGGATTGTCAACTATGGTGGGAGGATTAGAATCTGGATGGGATCTAGTATGGATCCTATGTGATGCCATATTTCAGTTTCAAAAATTTAAAGAGGTTGAGATTTTTAGGACTGTTTTCCTCTCACAGTGATTTCTATAATAGGGGACTACGTTTCTAAACTTCCTCAAGATTGGTTAACACAATCCTAGGGAAATCTAGAGGTGTAGAGGAGTAATAGGCCTACTGGGGCTAGTGGAGTCACCAGGTGGAAATTTTTAGCTTTTTGAAGGTAAAATGTTTATGGTCCACCACCAATGTTTATTATGAAACCAATTTGAATGTTTTTGGGGTTTTCTGAGTTTTTTGTAGTTCTATGGTTGTGAGAGTGTCCTATACCTATTTCAACACTTAGCTAAGGTGGTGAAACAAACAGAGTCTACTCTATGGCTTACTAGCTGATTTCTTCAAGGTTTGATAAGGGTCTCTCAGAATCCTAAGTGTTACTTAGATTGCCACTGATTCAGATAGGTCCTATCATGATCACCATTATGCTGGTAGTGCTTGAAGAAAGCTAATTTCACTTGAATGAATACTGAGTGTTTTGTTTAGGGACTTTTACTCAAAAAGGTCTCACCGTGATCGCCAAAATGTTGGGGTCCTGTGATTTGGATGATTAGCAAACCAAATGATAAGGCAACATTCAAACCAAACTTTAGAGCTCTAGGATCTAGCCCTCCTAGTCTCAGAGAGGGATCTCTCAATATGTTTGTAGGGATATAACTTGATGCTTTTTAGAGGTTGATTTTATGCTAGTTACAAAGTTCAAATTTGTTTGTTTGTTGGTTGGACAGAGATCATCTAGACAACATAGATAGAGTGTGGAAATCTACAAGCCATTGGGAAATGGAGTCATGTGGAAGTCTAAAATGTTCCCATTGATGAATTTGGGGAACCAAAGGGAAAATCTAACTTATTCAATGGATTTGTGGGATCATATATGTGGGATGAAATGAACATCAAGGATTTGGAAGGGAAAGTAATGCTTTTAAGGGCTGTTAAGACTCCTTAAAAATGTATACCTTTCAATGAAGGGACTTGCAACACTATCTAAACACAAATAAATATACGATAGCCAGGGCTAACCATGAATCATACCAACATATTTTATGCAAATAAGATAATCAAGACATACTTTCAAGTAAGAAAAAGAAGGAGAGGAACACTCTGTTTCTTCTAATTGTTTCACTTAAAGGAGTTAGAAAACATATAAGAAACAAAACTAATTGCATCCATAAAAGGGGGAACACCCAAGCATCTAAGACTACAATTATAAAGACCTTCAAATATGACTATCTCAGCAAGAAACAAAGGGTGAGATCGGAACAAATCCTCTCTTCTAGGCTGCAGACAATAACGTTTGAAGGATGATTTCAGAAATAGCTTTTGAGAGGCAGCAAGAAGACAGGACAAACAATAATTCAACCTTGACACCAACTATTTGAACTATTCTTAAATAAACAAGCTTAAGGGTTTAAAAGAAGTCAAAATACTAAATAAAACCTTCAGCAAATGAAAGCATAAAGGAAGTGAAGAGTAAACATGCCTAAGGTGCTTCTAGGAGACATTTCTTAGCCTAAGCTTTTTACTCTACTGTAAGAAAAGCATAATGGAACAAAGTGAAAAACAAGAAATAAAATTAACAAATAAAGAGTACTTCACCAAAACTAGGCTCAGGGATCCAATGGTCTAGCCTCCTTCATAAACAGAAAATAAAAGACATCCACACTTCTTCAAAACACCAATTCTTCTTCCAAATAGTAGTCTATGTATTACTTCAGAATTCATCAAGTGCCAACTTTTACAATGAGATTTTGAATAGGATTTATAGGTGAATGGGAAGGAGAGGTGATAGAGATGGCCTTAATGGTTAGTTAAAACAGAGGAGAAAAGCATTCGAATGCCCATTCTGTGCCATAAATATTACATTAACTTCTTGCCCATTCTAGTAATTCTGGTAGACTTTGGGGCCTAATTGACAGGATGGTAATAACTCCAAAGAGTGTCTTTGTAGAGAAGTCTTCCGGCTGCTGCAGTCCTGTCTTTTCTTCTGGTACAGGTAAAACGAACAATATGGGTTTTGAGACCACCCATACCTTTACAATAATTGCCTTAACAGTTTTAAATAGGTTCTGTCAGCATAATAATTGTCAAGGTGTCTTTAGTCCTTGGAGGAGTAAATAGCTTCACTGATGTGTCATTTGAAGCTCTCCTCCGCTTATTTGTCTGTCTTTGTCATTTAACACTGATTTGGCTTCGACTGTGTTTTTATCTTTGATCAGCAAGTTAAGCTTTTAGTCTTCTGAGTTGGACCCTTAACCGTTATTCTTTTGCTGATCTTTCTTTAATATTCATTGATGTTCACTTTATCTTCTTTTGTGTACAGGTGGCTAGGCTTCCGCGCTGGGGGTTTTGTCCTTCCCCAGTGTTCATGAGACACTGGATAAAACATTAATAATCAACTCGTGAACGCCTTTTTGTATTTTTTTGGCCTTAGGATCATCATCCTCGACCTCTGTCAACTTTTCTTGACTGTGGGACGAATTTTGCGAACAACCGCCATTAAAACTGCAAAAAACATTAAACATATTATATAAAACCTACGTTTCTTGGGTTTAACTACTTCAAAAGGCTCAACAAGGGGTTATGGAGTAGTAAGGAGGCAAGGTGAATGCAGGAGGAAAAGTTTCATGGCGCAAAACCACGAAAACCAGGGTTCAAACTGAGTTTGGCGCGAAGAACTAGAAAAATGGTTTTGGGGAATACTTGAGGTGCTATTCGCGCGGGGCAAAGGCGGTAAGTGTTTTGGGACTGAATGAACGAGACACAAGTCTTTGGACAACGCGTGTCTAGGCGAAAACTTCCTATTTCACGTTGAAAACGAACAATCAATTTTATTTGTGAAATGAATGCGAAAATGGTTTTAGACCGTTTGATCTGGGGGGGGGGGGGGCAGATCCACGGCTATGAGTGAGCACGACAAATGGAAAATATGTGCAATGATGGGATGGTGGGACCTCACGATTGCATCAGTTATCTTCTCGCAAAGCGAAAATTTTAATGTGCAGGGTGTAAATTGGTTGAATGGAGTTAAAATACGACGATCACCGAGAACCGTTGGATCAACAAGATCAACAGTTGTGATTGTATCTGGGAATCAGATATTTGAGGAGAAGAGGGTCTGCGAACAAGATTTTTGGATTTGCGATGGTCAATGGCTGATAAGAGGGGCAATTACGATGGGGAAGCACCGATGCAATGATGTGTGATAGATGGACGGTTGTCCGATCAAGATTGACATCGACGGCAGAGACATGATCGGAGCATCTCATATCGGTGGTCCAAGTAGGCCGATCTTAGATTTGTGATGTGCAGATGAGTGCGGGCTGTCCGATTTGGAGGATCGATGGCGGAGATCTTATCGGCAGGGGACCATCGGCAGAGAATGAAAAGGTTTGCCAAGGAAAACGCCGAAGTGAAATGCAGCGTGGACCGTCAGATCTGAGGAAGATCGATGGTCCATATTTGATCGGTGGGAAACCAAAAGCGGAAGGGAAAAGGGGAATGCGCCGATGCGATGGAGCGGTAGCCGTCGGATCTAAGGAAGATCGACAGTCCAGATTTCATCGGTGGATCGGCCATCGGAAGAAAAAGGGAAAAGGGCAGTAGAATTTAGAAATTGCGATGCGCTGATCGCCGATGGGCTTAGAGCTCGGTCGCGGAGTGGGGTCACATGAAGAAAAAGGGCAGAGGGTTAAGCCCGCAGGGGCTTACGGTCCATTTTAATGCAAAGTCGGAAAAATAGGCTGAAAAGTGGGTTTTTAACCCTTTTTGGTGTTCCGATAAGTATAAAAAGGGAGGATTAAACCGATATAAAGGGTTTTTAATGGTTTAAAAGGGGATTTTTAAGGAAACAAAGCATAATTGAGGGAAAAATTAAGTGATATGAAGGGAATTGTGAAGATAAAATGGAGGAATGAAATGATGGAGATGAGGCTTTGAAAAATAATTTTCTCTTTGGAAACAACAGGATTTTGAAGTGAAAACATCAGTGAAGGTAGGTTTCTTTGGATAGAGAGAACAACCAGGCTTCCAGAACTAACATGTTAACTTGAAATTGTTTCTTGAAGGCTACCAACAGATTCTAGCCATCGTTAGGTATAACAGAAATTGTAGATGGCTAACAGAGAATGGGGGAGAGTGAGGACGTCATTGCCTCACTCGTGGTAGGGAGGAAACCACATCAGTTCGATTTTCGAGTGACAGATAAGTATATTGACTTCTCTGATTCCTAAAATGATGGAAAAAGACCGAATGAATATTTTTATAAAGTGAAGGAAGGAAAAATCTATGTTTATGTGAATATTTTATTTTAAGAATAAATTATATTTTCTGTTAAGGAAGGATTTGTATTGTCTTTTGGTCAAGACAACTTTATATTTTCTTTGAGTGATTTATGTTTGACCAGTTGAAAAGGGATTTTACTTTTCTGGTTAGAAAGATATAGCTGTAAGGAAACAAGTACTATTGGATTTTAACTAAGCAGGGAGCTGTCATCACCGAATTCTTGGAAGAAAGCTCTGTGAAGGTTGCTCATTGTTTCTATGATAAACCACAGATAGAGGTGGTCCGGTCACATGAACAAGAAATAATACGAGAGAAAAATGAACATAAAGTAAGGATTTATTATAACCAATGTAAAGTGAGATTTGCTTCTTAGGCACCATTGTAAATAAGCTAATCCAAAGCTAATGAAAAATAGAATATAGATAAAAGTTCTGAGGAAAAGCTATAATAACGTATCAGGATAATACAACAATAAATACATTAATAAACATGTAAGAAAATATTTCTCTTTTCTAGAATTATATGCATGGTTGCGTTCTATCTAGAGAAGAATACACCGAGTTGTGGCTAAGAATTATACAAATCCATGCTTAGAAATAAGTACAATATAGAAAAAATTCACAAATAAAGTTATGCCATTGATGAAATTATACAGAACGATTAAAAGATGATGATACTATAAAGAAAATAGAACATCAATAAGCTTCACAGACAAACTGTGAACTTTGCATAGATATTGACTAAGAATGAAAATGTTCGATGAAAAGAAGAATAACCATTCGTCTTTCATAAATTATAAATTAACCTGTACATTTCTATTACAAATGCTAGAGGAAGTTGAGAAAGAAAGAACTGTCGCATAAAGACTAACAATATTTATATAAGCATATAGTTTAGAAAATTTGGTACAGTCTAGATACTTCTAAATAGATTCTTATAACGATTTATATATATATATATATATATATATATATTACAGGATTTATAGCTTCAAGAGCTTCCTTTGGAACAAATTCCTAAAAACCTCTCAGAGGATAGAATATGAGACTTTAACAAAAGGTAGATTGGAATGTAACCCTTTTCACAAAAATGTCTAATAATATGCATGCTAGCAAAATGATGGAGCTCTGCACAACCATAGGCACGCCAACGACAAAAAGGGGAAATGGAAACCATTCGGTACCTGTGACAAAGAATTTCTCTGTAGTCACTGAAGGGTAGAATTGGAGCCAAGAAAACATGTTAGTGGTAGATATAGCAGGGAAAACGAGAAATGTGAAGTGTAACTGCAAAACACGTATATGCCCAGGGTTAGAGAGTATTCTAGAAATTATAATGAAGATGAATGAGATAAAATTACCCAAAAAAAATTTATTACCTGTATGTAGCTTGTTAAGGCCGAGATACCATCACCCTATAAGAGATTACATATAGGAGGGAGTTAAAACCCCGAGCCTAGACCCTTTACTGACATGTTAAATTGAAAAGAAAATCGCAGAGGAAGAGATTGAACACTCGTTAAGCCTTTACCTCAGTGAGAAAAAGTTGTCTGCATCCTGAAGGAGAACTTTTGCATGTGGAAAGGAATTTAGAAGGGTTGACGGAGTAGGTGCAAAAACCCATGGCATCTTGAGAAATCTCTCCATGAACGTAACAAGTCTAGGAGCAGTGAGTAGCACCATAGCATCGACGGAGCGGTTCTCATGTAAGCACCGTGATGGAAAATACCTCGTCGGGATAGAGGCTGTGGAGCATCGTGGCAAAGCCATTTCACCTAGGCGAATTGGCCCAAATGAAACAAGTAGTTAGGGTTTTTGGGTTTAGTATGAAGATCAAGTTTCATATCAGCCACTGATCTAGTAGAAATCCGACGCACCGAGATCACTCAAGTGTTTTAGGCACAAAGTAAGATGCAAATTGCAACTGGAGATTACTTACCAAGAATTTAAAAAAAATTGAATTAATGCCAAGTACCAAACCATTGACGTGGTGGAAGATCACAAAGATCGACGAGAGGAATAATGCCTCGTTAAATGAAAAGAAGTCTGATTTCATAAATGATATGAGATAGTGTACAGATAGGATTAAATATATGAGTTAATGAAGCTTAAGGTGGAGTCATGGTTTCACCGTAAACCATGGAACATTAATCAATATCACATTTTTAAAATTATTTCACGGTAGTGAAGAATAAATATAGCACATAGTAGATGCAATTTATAATAGCTAATGGTTGATAAATTTTATGTCATATAGTTTAACAAATCATATGTTGTGATAAAATAATTTTTTTATTTATTATTGAGTTACTATGTTTTGTTTACAATCTAGTAGAATTGATATATATGTTTCAAGTGGTATCAGAGCAACGTTGTAACGCTGGGACCCTATGGGTCAACTAACGTTTTAGTTGTGTATTAATGATGCACAATGAAGGAGAGAGAAACAAGTTAAAAAATATATTATGAGGAGTGTGCCGACACAGCAACCAACTCTGAATGTTGGGGAAACACAACCCTGACTTGAAATAAACCCAAAAATGTGATACAGTTGGGCATGGAGAAGCACCAGCAAACCAGTCAGTTGTCTGAGGAACAACAACACCAAACTAGTATTCTCTTAAACACTATGCAAAATATACAAGAGGAAATGGAGAGGGTGTGAGACAATAATGCACGTTTGATGCAAGAGCAGGAGAGGATTTTGAAAAGCCTCTCTGATAAACAAAATCAAGGAAATGAGAAACCAAGCACTGATAGAGAGTTTTAGGAAAGAAATGAACAACAAACAAGAGATCATGATATGGACAGAATGGAAAGAATTTTGTGTCAATGCAGTAACAGAAATAAGAACTATAAAGAAGCTGAATCAGAGAATGTATGAGATCAGAAAGAAGCGAAGAGGCAGAAAGTAGAGTTGCAAGGTGAATTTCAGAAAATAAATCCTCCTACGTTTGATGGAGTAGAGGAGGAAGTAGCTAAAGCATGGTTGATAAATATGAATAAATACTTCCAAGTATATGAATACAACAGTAATCTTAAAGCCAGATTGTCTTTTTATTAGCTAAGGGAGTAAGCCACCTTATCGTGGGAGGAAGTGAAGAATGCCCGCATTATAGATGACCAAGATATTACGTGGGATGCATTTCAACAATATTTTAAAGATAATTACCTAACAGAGCGCTTCTATGATGAAAAATCTCGAGAGTTCCATGATTTGAAGCTAGGACAAATGACAATGGATGAGTACATCACTAAATTTACTTCCTTACTACGTTATGTTCCTTATTTAAGAGATGACAAAGCTAAAATGCAGAGGTTTCTAAGTAGTTTTCCAACTCATATGAAGGAACGTATTGAGTTTGTGAATCCTAAGACTATGGATGAGGCCAGCAAAAAAGCCAAAATGTGTTACCAGCAAGCTAAAATCAAAGTTGAGCAAGGTAAAAGCTCGCAGGAAAAGAAGGAGCATAAGGGCAGCCCTGGATTTAAAAGAAATAGAACCAGAAATTTTTATGGTACTGCCAAAAGCTCAGTCAGCAAACATTTTGGTAAGAATCATCAAAGAATAAGGTGGCCTGCAAAATATAAACCCACAGAAGCTTCCAGCAAACCGGAACAAACTCAAAACCAGAAGCCACCTTTACCGAAACTGTCCATAGCGACGTAGGAGTGAGGAAGTGACCAATTTATAGAAGGCCTCAATAGTAGGTGATGTCGCCAGGAACATACCCAGAATTAATGCAGTGGTAGACTTGGGTTTACTTCTTGAAGCAGAAGTCTGAAACTTTTCCAAAGTTCAAAGAGTTCAAAGCCTTAACATAGAACCAAAGTGATCGAAAGATCAAGGTATTAAGATCAAATCGTGGTGGAGAATATGATTCAAAATAATTCCATGAGTACTACAAACAACATGGAATCAGAAGAGATTTTACAACTAGATACACACCACAACAGAATGGCGTAGCAGAGAGAAAGAAAAAGACAATCGTGAACATGACAAGGAGCATGTTGAAAGAAAAAAAAATTATCTAATGAGTATTGGGCAGAAGAAGTTGCATGTGTTGTTCATGTGATAAACATATCTCCTACAAATATTGTGATGAACATAGTACCAGAAGAAGCATGTACAGGTATGTCATGCAATGGATCTTATTTCAGAGTTTTTGGATGTGTAGCCTATGCACATGTGCCTAAGAATTCAAGAGGGAATTTGTATGATCAAAGTGAAAAATGCATATTTACTTGTTATAGTGAGCAGTCAAAAGCTTACAAATTGTATAACCCTGTCACCAAGAAGACAATAATTAGGAGAGATGTTGTGTTCAAATAAAAGAGTCATGGAATGGACTATAGACAAAACAATCGATGCACAAGCACCATTGATGGAAGATGATGAAGTAGAAGAAAAGGAGCAACACGAATCAAAAGAGCATACACCAAACGAAGTCACACCAGCAAGGACTCCAAGATTTTTAGAGCAACATGGATCTTCAAGTAGATCAACAAACCAGAATTCTCCAAGCAACCAACCAAGTGATGAATCAAACAATGGTAAGAAAAATATGAGAAGTTTAAAAGATATTTATAATGATTTGTGTGTTAATTCGAATTTTGCATTGTTGTCATTCCAGCCTTCTTCATTTGAAGAAGCAACCAGAGATGAAAATTGGGTGCAAGCCATGGATGAAGAGATTGATTCTATTGAAAATAATGATACATGGGATTTGGTTAATTTACTAAAGGATAAAATCCTGATTAGTGTGAATTTGGTGTACAAGACAAAGTTGAATGAGAAAGGTGAAATTGACAGATTTAAAGCAAGACTTGTAGGAAAAGGATTCTCGTAGCAACTGGGAATAGACTTTGGAGAAACGTTTTCTCCAGTAGCTAGATTGGATACTGTAAGATTAGTTCTAGTGACAGCAACTCAGAACAAGTGGAAAGTATATCAGGTGGATGTAAAATCAGCCTTCTTGAATGGAATTATAGAAGAAGAAATTTATGTGAATAATCCTCCATATTATGAAGTTGAAGGTAAATAAGATAAAATTTATAGGTTGAAGAAAGCACTCCATGGACTGAAGCAAGCACCTACAGCATGGTATAGCAAAATTGAAAGTTACATGATTAAGAATGGATTTTGCAGAAGCAACATTGAGCCTGCCTTGTACATAAAGGTAAATGATCATGGACAGATTTTGATTTTTTTCTTATATGTTGATGATATGATTTTTACAGGTGATCTTGAGTTAGATGAATTTAAAGCAGTCATGTTGAAATAATTTGAGATGACAGATCTCGGTCTTGTGAAATATTTCTTGGCATAGAATTTGAGAAATCTGAAAAAGGAATTTTTATTTGCAAAAATAAATATGCTAGAGATTTTTTGAAAAGATTCAGGATGGATAATTGCAAACCTATACCTACACCAGTTGCAACAGGTACAAATTTAAGTAAGGATGATGAAGGATCAGATGTCAATCCAACTCTATTGAAAATATTGGTTGGCAGCCTCATGTATCTCACAGCTACAAGACCAGATATTATGCAATGAGTGAGTTTTATTTCTAGATCTATGGAGACTCCAAAAGACACACATTGGAGTGCAAGAAAAATAATTCTAAGATACATAGTAGGAACACGAGATTATGGCATAATGTATGCAAGTACAGAAAAGAAAGATTTGATTGGATTTATAGATAGTGATTTTGGAGATAGTTTGGATGATAGGAAGAGCACATCCAGTTATGTGTTCCATCTTGGTTCAAGTGTGATTTCATGGGCATATAAGAAACAACCTATTATGACACTATCATCAGCAGAAGAAGAATATGTAGCAACGACATCAACAACATGTCAAGCAATATGGTTAAGAAGAGTATTGGAAAAACTCAAGAAAAAACAACAAGGACAAAAAATGATATACTGTGACAACACATCAGCGATTGCACTATCAAAGAATAGTGTGTTTCATCAAAAGAGCAAGCATATTGATACTATATATCACTTTATAAGAGAACTTGTGAGCAATGGAGAAGTTCACTTGAAGCCTTGCAAATCTTGTGATCAATTGGCTGATATATTTACAAAGGTATTAACAATAGATGTGTTTGAGTTTCACAAAAGAAACTTGGGTGTTGTAAGCCTAGCTGAGACATAGACCAACAAGAATGTTTGAGTTGTCATGAGTTAATGTTTTAGTTTAACAGTCGTAATTAAGGGGGAGTGTTAAAGTAGTTAATTAACTACCACATGCAGAGTTAGACAATCAATTAAGTAAGCGTTGAGTAAGTCGAATTGTGTGATAGATGAATTTGGTAAGTGAGTTAAAGAATCAATTGAGTGATGGTCAAGTCGAGTTACGTAAGTGTGTGCATGTCAAGCGAGTCAGGATAAATACCCCTAACCGGGTTCATTGTATTTAGAGAGATTGAAGTTCATATGAATAATAGAAGATCCACAACTCGTTTGTGTTTCGTGTGTGAGATACTTGTGCTATTTTGTGTTCTATATCATCTGCCTTTCCAACAACAATTTGGATAATTACAATTTGTTGTCTATGATTTTTTAGATTACATATGCATTTGAGTAACTCCATAGTTCATTTTGAATCAAGGAAATTAGATTTTATTTAAGTGGAATTTTTCATCATCATGATATGATTTTTGTAAGTGGGGTATGAGGAAAATAGTGAGGAAAATATCTGTTTACTATAAGTTTAGGTTCATTGAAAGTTGGGTGATACGAAAAATATATAAAAACCTTTCTTATAACAATTTGAATTATCATTTTGACATTTTATTTTTATTTTTATTTTTATTTATTTTTTCTGGATGAGAACAAAAAATCGAGGAAAAAATCTGATTCTAAATGTTTATATTATTTTATTTAAAAATAGAGAAAACTAAAAATATAAAATTTTATTTCGTTTAAATAGGACAAGCATTTTTATTTTGATTGTAGATTTAGAAAATATTTCAAACTTCTACAAATAAGAGTGAGTTCAAACAATTCACCTATTTATCTAATTTAAAATTATTTTTAATATCTGGAATCCAGATAAATTCAACACTTTATCCTATTACAAATTCCAAAAATATCTCAAAGATGTAAAAGCCAAAGAAGCCTAGTTGCTAACTAGTGCTGTGCCTCAGTTTCCACTCTTTGTATAACCGACAAAGACAACTAATTAAAAATGAATAGCATATATTTTTTTTTTCATTTTTATTATAGCCGACATTGTTTTTCTATTTAGAGAATATTTTATTTCTATTTTACGAGGAATGAACATACTTAATGTAGCCTTCACACTCGGATGTAGAAACAATATAGATGCAGTTTAACCACATAACTACCAAGGGCCTTGAGAGATCCAATATCAAAATTTTTTTTAAAATTACATGTCAATTAATACATTTTACTAGTGCAAGTAATCAAATATAATTATAAATCGACATCTAAATTGAAATCAAAAAATTCAGTGCAAGCAATCAAATTGTATTAGAAATCACCACATACACTGAAATCAATGCAAGTAATCAAATATCATTAGAAATAAATATCTACACTAAAATCGATGCATATAGTGCAAATAATAAAATAGGATTATAAATCACCATCTCCACTTATATCAATCCATCTAGTGTGAGAAATATTCTTCCCTCTCTCCACCCTCCATCCATATCTATATCCCCCTCCATCTCTTATTTTCTGTCTCTCTATCTCACCCTCCTAAACACGCACATATATCAATCTCTTTGTCAATCCCCTCCTCTTACCATCTCTCTCTTCTTCCCTCTTTTCACCTTCCATCTATATCTATATCTTCCCCCTCTCACCCTCTCTCTCCATCTTCCTTATCACTTTCTCTCTCTCTCTCTCTCTCTCTCTCTCTTTCTCTCCACCTTTCTCTCTCTATTTCTTTCTTCTTATCTCTCTCCTCCTCCCCCTCCAAGTCCATCTCTGTTTCCCTCCCTCTCTCCACTCTCTCACATCCTCTCTCTTCCTTCCTCTCTTTCCCTTTCTCTCCCATCTCTCTCTCTCTCTATTCACCCACCAACTATGTTACTATATCCATCCCTCTCTCCCTATATCTCCTTCTCCCCCCTTATCTCCATCTCTCCTTATTTGTCTCTTTATCTCAGCCCCAAACATACATGCTCTCTCTCTGTATCTCCCTTGTCACTCCTTCTCTCTCTCCACTTTTCACTCTCTATATTTCTTATTTCCTACATCTCTCCCCATCCAACTCCATCTCTCTTATCGATCCCCCTCTCCTCCTCTCTCTCAAGTCCTCTCTCTCGTTCTTCCTCTCTCTCTCTTCCCTAGATCCCTTTCTCTTCCCTAATCTCTCTCTCTCTCTCTCCCCAATACTCTCTCTTCCCCCATCACTCTCCTCCTCTCTCTCATCCTTCCTTTCTCTCCCTTTCTCTCCCACCTCTCTCTCTCTCTTTTCCCTCCAATCCTCTCTCTTCCCCCATATCTCTCTCTCTCTCTCTCTCTCTCTTCCCCCATCCCTTTCTTTCTCTCTCTCTTTCCACCTCTCTCTCTCTCCAACTACATTACTGTATCCCTCCCTCTCTCCTTCTCACTTCTTCTCTCCCCCTTCTTTCCATACATCTTACTTTGTCTCTTTATCTCACCCCTAAACATACACACTCTCTCTCCATCTCTCCCTTATAACTCTCTCTCTCTCTTTCTTCTTGGTTATGTAAACTAATGAACATAAATATTTGTAAATATAAAGAAGATTATGGAGTAAATATGAAAAGAGGTTTTATTTACTTAACATACCTCTAGTTTATTTATATTTTTATTTATTTACCATACCCCTTTTCTTTACTATGGTATTTGGCCCATAGGCTTGTTATATAATTACATTTTTATTTATAATCCTATTTCATATATTGTTATTTATTTACCTTACCTCTTTATGCATATTTTATATTTATTTATTTACCATACCTCTTTATATATATTTTATATTTATTTATTTATTTATCATACTTTTTTATACCTCTTTTATATTTATTTATTTACCCATGGTATTTAGCCCATGGTATCAATATTAATTTGTCCCATGGTATTCGTCCCATAGGATTCATCTAAATAAAACCTCTTTTTAAAGTTTTTTAAATATAAAAAGGTTTATGGAATAAATATAAAAAGAATTTTTATTTATTTACCATACATCTAGTTTATATATATGTATTTTATTTATTTACCATAGCTCTGGAGTAAGTATAAATTCATTTTACAAATATTCAATTAAAAGAAATATTAAAAGATTTTGGATTTTGATTGTTTGTGTTGAACTAACTCTTTTCCTTTGATTTAGGAAATGGTATTGACTTTAGTAAAGAGTAAATATGTTTAAAATTTTACTTAATTTGGAAATTCAACGTGGTAAATTTTTTTGTTAAAGGTAAATTTATGATCCAGTCAAATTCACGTATATAATTTAATATCCATTCAAATTATATAAATAATACATAATTGTATTAGAAATTGATATATGTTATAGTACAATGCGATTTTTATTTTTTATTTTTTAATTTAAAACTTAAGCCGACATTTTGTATGAGGACGTGACATACCTGACATCGGGGTCATATTGGGCTGTAGAATGAGCCTTTCGGCTCAATCACTAGTGAATTGAAAAGAATATGGGCTAATTGGTTATGTGTGCTACCTCTCCTAAGATTTCATCCTATCTAGTTGACGTAGTCTAAAAGTTAGAAGTTTTTTCTGGTTAATTTTGGCTGAAATTTGGTGGGAATTTCAAGTTTCATACTATGATTAAGTTTTGATATATTGTCCATGTTTTCTTAAACATTCATTGCTACAACTTCTATGCAGACTTTATCAAAACATGGTGTTTCGATCTACCCTTCAAGAAAATTTAATTCTTCTTCAATTTTTGTTGCTTCTTCATTGTTGTTGTTAACAGCTAGACGCTCAGAATCAATGTTAAGTTTAGATGAAAAAACATATGTAGAAACATATTGATTACGTTTTTTGTGCTCTTCAATCACAACTTTCTCTTCTTCCTCTTCCTTCTTTGCCTCTCACGTTGCATCATAATCTATATCTTCCACTTTTTTCCAACCTTTTCTCTTGCAAATATATTGTCTTCCACTTGGCTTTCAAAAACAGGTGGGCTTCTATCACCAAATAACAACATATCAATGAGATGTTTCACTTATGTAATGTGCAACTGCTCATCACTATTTAATTGTTCTTCATCAAAGTTAACATCAAAAATTTTAATTGTTGGATCCACCATATCATTTATTGCTTCAATGGTAGTTTCATTGTCTTAAGCTTGATGTGTTGTTGGATTCACTAAATCATCATCCACTTGTGGTTGAGCATAGTGAGATTTATGAACATCTATGTGATATTTCTCTAATGTTGATAACACACCAACTCATTTTCATCCACTTTTAAGTGAGATTCACCAATATCTTCTTGTTTTCTTAGATTTTCTACTATAGATCGACGTTCGTTTTCAACTACAACTTGATTAACCCCCCTTATACCAAAAATACTCTCAAGGATATCCCAAGCCTCCTTTGTTGTATTTGCAAAATGAGGAGAAGAATGTTGTTATCTATGCATTTCTTTATGCATTTTAATATGAAGACATTTTTCTTTTCCTTTTCAGATTCTAATTCTTTCAAGTGGATCTCAAATAGCTCTTTTTGATGCTTTTACTTTAATAGCGTCTTGGATTTTCCCACTTGTTCAATGCTTACTAATGGTGACTCAACAAATAAATTGACCAGTAAACATAGCAGCTTCTCTGTTGATAGACGGGTCTGGGTCTACAAATTCTCTGAGCTAATTCAGATTACAAACTAAACAAACTCCATTGTTAACTTTGGCTCTGAAAACAATGGTGCTACTACTTTCCAAACAACATGCTCATGTAGATTCCAATAAACGCAGGTTTTTTTGTCGATGTATGGAAAAACTCTTCAAAAAATATTCTTTTAAATAAAATTGTCAATGAACAAAGCCCTCTTTTTTTTAAATAGGCTTAAAAAAACAAATTTGAATGTGTTTTTTTTCTAAGAAATCTTTGTTTTTTTTGAAAGAATTATCAACGAAGCCCTTTTAAAAATTACAAGAGCCCTTTTAAAACAATACAATCGCCCTCTATTCATCCAATGAATTCAAAAATTAACTCATTCAAAAATTTAACACATACGTAAAAATCTTTGTGCAGAACTTTTCAAATGAATTTGTGGCTTAAAATATGCGTAAATACCTTTGTTGTGGACCTTTTAAAATGAATTTGTGGCTTAATACATGCATAAATACCTTTTTTGTCGAATTTTTGTGGTGCTTTTTTTAATGATGGTTTACACACCTTCTGATATAGAGAGGCTACGTTAGTATGCAAGAGGTTCCATTAGCGTTCTGAAAATTGTTGGTGCTAAAGTGTCTACAATATAACGCGACTTCTACTGCTGCTAGGGTGAGTAAGTTGCGTATTGTCGCTACTCAAGAATTTTTCTAGGTTATCACTTCGATTTGGCAACCTTCATAGTAGGTCCACACTTGGGGTATCAAAAAATTAACACATGCGTAAAAACCTTTGTGCACAATTTTTCAAACGAATTCGTGGCTTAACATATGCCTAAATACCTTTGTTGTCGACCATTTAAAATGAATTTGTGGCTTAATACATGCATAAATACCTTTTTTTGTGGAATTTTTTGGCACTTTTTTTAATGATGGTTAACACACGTTCCGATATAGAGAGGCTACTTTAGTGTTCATGAGGTTGCATTAGTGTTCTAAAATTTTTTGGTGTTGAAGTGTCTAGCATATAATGCGACTACTACTGCTGCTAGGGTGAGTTAGTTGCGTATTGTCGCTACTGATGAATTTTTCTAGGTTATCACTTCGATTTGGCAAGCTTTGTAGTGGGTTTGGCTTCTTGGATTTCACTAGCTTGGAAGAACTAACTTATTCATTCTCCTCCTTAAGCTCTTATTCTATGCTGCTCTGAAGGAGTCTTATGCAATTTTTCACACTGACATCTTGACAAAGATTATAAGATTGTCATGCAACCTCAGACTTTCATACCATGAAAAAGATTGTAGAGGCAGAAGACATAAACTAGAAAAAACTCACAAATATTGTAGAGGCAGAAGACATAAACTAGAAAAAACTCAAAAGACAAGTACATGATGGTTGGAAATATTTTCTCCAACATATATTGTTTATTTTATTCATTTTATTTGAATTTGGTACAAATTTTAAAGGGTAAATTGGTAGAAAGTTGGGGGATTTGAACACTGGACCTCCTTGCACAAAATAATTCATTTAAACAACCATCACTAGTCGAGCTATGCCCCTAAGATCATAGAAACCCATTTTATTTTCTATATAGATTGGATATTTTATTAATTAATAGATGTTTTTTTTTCTTAATAAGACTCATTCTATTAAGAAAGTGTATGGTACAGTATGAAGTTACAATCAAGAGAAGATAGATAACAGGAAGCTCGAAAAGATAAACTATCCACCTCTGCCCTGGGGAGTAACCATGAAATAAGCAAACAAATAAGCAAGAAGGATCACAAGGAGTAGCAAGGAAACAATGGGCTAGACATAGGACTCTACCCAGAATGGGTCGAATCTTCCAATCGACATTTTTTCCCTTTCTTTTTACTGACTTTGACCCAACCAATATGATGTGGCTGGGCATGAACCACTTGCAGACTATTCTGGGTTGAAGGAGAGGTCTCCTTGTCTGAATCAGAGGGGGAAGACTCATGAGTTATTTTCTGCGAGATCGATGGTGCAGTGGAATCCTCAGGGCTTGCCGAGGGCGTGTCTTGTGGTTGTTTTTATTCCTCCCCTTCTGTTGCATCCTCATCTTCATCCGAGCTGAAGGAATCAATGTCATCCATGGGGGGTGGATCACATGATTTCCAGCTTTTGGATCTCGACCTGTGATTGATTTTCTTCTTGCGAGGAATGTGGCGTAGTAGTTTTGAAGGTGCCTTGTTTGATGGCAGTGATAACATCAAAAGGTTGTGTTCTCGTAGTCTGGGGTCTATGTCCAAAGGAAGTCCCCAATTTTGAGATTAATCTGATCGGGAAGACCTTTACTCATATCTATTTCTACACAGATTATGCTGAATGTGTATATCCCCTTTTCTCCCCTAGAGGGGTCTGTTGCTAGAAAGGGACCGAGAGTGTTTCCAATCCCTTGGAAGACAACGAAGTGCCATAAATGAGCAGGAAGGTTAGGAAGTCTGACCCAAATGGGAAGCTTGGTGATGACTACTGTAGTGGGGTCGAAATCTGGGAACTAGGGAGTGAGGAATAGCCTGTTGTTCCCAAAACCATGGGCCTTTTGTTAAGGCTTTTTGATAATATTCGTTGAAAGAAAACACCACAATGAAGAAACCCTTCGAGGAAAATAAAACCGTGCAGTTGTTGGTCCAGTTGGAGTGGATCCATTGGTATAAATCTACAGTGTGTGGCCATAGTCCATTAATATGCAAATGATGGCAAATTCTGCATACTTTTGGAATTGATCATCTAGAGTTGGATGTGAGATTTCTATGGAGGGAATTTCCTCCATTTTATCCACCAGAAAAGGCTTGGGAGCTTCAGCTGGTGGAGCTAATTTCTTGGGTGTTTGAGCATGGACAACATCTTTGTAGGAGAAAGCAGGAGTTGGTGATGGCTGCCCAGCTACTCCCCCTCTCAGATGAAGGGTTAACACAACAGAAACATTTCTATCAATACTATAAAAAGAGAGGGGAAGAGGGTCCTCAAGTTGTTTACCTTCGTAGAGAAGCCTCTAAAGGGTAGAGGGAATCCCCACCCTGTGTTCAAGGTATAGCGAGAGGTCCTGTACCAAATCCATTGAGCACACCCAATGTAACATGGTTTTGACTGAAAGAAGAGAAATATGGATATGAAAAGGAGCAGAGAGATCTGTAGACCCCTACTTGGCATTGCAGATCTGAGACAAGAACAAACTACATCTCTGGTATTCTAGTTTCTCCAGGTCTTGCTAGGGTTTGTAAGAGGTTGAAAGATGAGGATGGCTACCATGGAACTGGGTTTTTTCAGCCAATAGAGGGTCGTTTGCACACTCAGCATGCAAATCTGGAGGGCACAGTTGCCACGAAGCATACGAGGTGGCAGATTCTGTGTATTTGGTGATGTCGTTTTCATAGTGGAGAGTTGTTATACCAAGCCGAGATGGAGTCGTGTCCCTGTAGCTGAAGGGTGCAGCCACTGGTACTGATGCATTGAGTTCTTCATTCCTGGCATTGGCAACATGTCGATTTGTGGCATTGAGTTCTTCCAAGGTGGTGGAGTCTACACAAAGGGCGCCTTCCACACTGCCGACGACCGCGAGGTTTTGGATAGCCTTCAACCCAAGTAGAGCCTTCTCTCGGCAGGGAGATGTAGCTATTGTATCCACTATTCCTTTCATGACGACTACAATAGAGTGAAGTGTTTTAGGCTCTGGAGCAAGAGCCTCAGCGTTGGCGGCAACAGCATCGAATCGTCTAGTAATCCTAGCTCCAGCCATATCTCCTAATATTTTCTGTATCGCCTATGATTATTACTAATCATTAATTAATACATGTTAAGATACTAAGTGGCATAGGATTTGGCTCTACTTTCAGTTTGATTTTTTGTATGCATGGGACACTTGAAAACTATTTCCACCACTCAAATGGGAATCAATCCTACAAAAATATTTGGAGTAGTTGAGATTTATGGCCATAAGCCTGGATGACCACATAAGAATAAGATAATAATACTCCCCTAGCTTTTTTCAATAGTGCAGGTTTCCATTCTATTGTTTTCTATTTGTCAATGTTTCAGTTATAGAATTAAATTGTGTTGGAAAGGCAGAGGAGGAGAAGCACCACGTTTAACACAATATTTCACACACACAATAACATGAGTTTCAGCTCTACAATTGATCTTACAAACTTGATGATCACAATGAATCCAACATGGGGTATTTATGCTTTTAAGCTAATGACACATTCAAAGTAACTTCAACATGCACACACACTCTAAATTCTACTTTTCCCAAAATATCACTTAACTCGAGCTCATTGGACTTGACTCAATTACGTGACTCTCTCTTGCATGGATGATTAATTACAATTTCCAACACTCCCCCTTAATTATGACTTTATGATTCAACGTAACTCAAATATGACTCAACATGACTTAACTATGCCTGCTAGACTTACAACAAAAATTAACTCAATCATCACTCAAACATGCCTACTGGTCTATGTCTTAGCTAGGCTTACAATGACTCAAAATTTTTACAATTTTGCATTTTATTTTTCGTTTCTTCCAGATTATATATCCTTGAAATTTATTCATTCTTTGTTTATGTTCTTATTGTAGGCTCCATATTTCTTTACTTGTTTCTACTGCAATGTTTCTTTGGCTTGTCTTGAATTTGATCGTAATTGGTCTTCTACAACTTCCTCTTTAAGGATTCTTTCACTCATGGAATGATACCAGAACTATTATTCTTCAAACTATGTTCTTTGCGCTGCTTCTTGCGCTTCATATCCCAGAGTTTCTTTCTTCCATATTTCTTGATAGAAAAATCTTATCTCTTCTTGACTCTATTGCTGAAAAATGGTTTTAATGCATTCTTCCTTGTTTTCAGAAACCTCCACTTCATTCTCTTCAATCTCATCATCAAGTATTGTTGTTTTTTTCCTATACTCTTCACACTCAAGATAAATGTTCACCGTTTCAATCGGTTCTTTTATTCTAGCTGATGCTTTAATACACATCTCAATTTGTTTAATTGGTTTCTGAATCCCTTCTTTAGAGAGATTCAATTATACATCAAACTTATTAGCAACTTTATTTTCAAATTTTGTGCCCATGATATTCTAAACACATGCATATTAAAAAAAAATGTTGAAAACATCTTTGTTGTGTTCTTTAGTGAGAGCTTCTTGCTCCACCTCTACCTTCTCTGCCTTCTTTTGTTCTATCATTACATCATAATTTTCATTTTTTGCTATTTTACCATCCTCTACTGCTCCAAACATGTTGTATTCCACTTGGCTTCCAAACACAAGTGGGATTATCAAACCAATTAACCACATATCAATAAGATATTTCTATTGCATCATGTGTAACCACTCATAATTAGTTCAATGTTCTTCATCGAAGTTAACATCAATATAATTTCCATCCACTCTATTGTGGGATATTTGAGCTTACTTGTTCTCAATAAAAATTATCTTCAACAAATCCATCAGTTGTGGCTATATTAACCAATTCACATCTCACTTTGTAGTCATCATCCACATGTGTTTCATCACAATGTAATTCACCATCATCTCCACCTTCAATGTTACAATGGAGTCCTTGATCATTTATATTATTTTTCTCTGAACTTCTCTCTCTGCAATCTTTGCCGCATCTTCTTATCCATATGCATGTTTTCATAATGCGTTTCAATTTTATAGTATTCACGACCATCATCCACTTTTAAGTTGGATTCTCCAATATTTTGTGTCCTCTCAGAGTCTTCCCCATCTACTCTCAGATCTCCGACTGAATCAAAAAAATTTGACACATCTTGTTGTTGCATGTCAGTCACCCTTGTACCAAATTAACCTTCCAAGACCTTCCATTCTTCCTTAGAAGTTGTAGGTTTTGTTATCTTGCATAAAAACTTGTCATCTAATGCTTTTTTTATAAAATTCAATACAAAAACATCACATACTTCATCATATGGCTTATTAGACTCGTACTCAATTAGATCTTTAGATCGAATAAAAGTTAGCATCTTGATAATCCAATGATCAAAATATTTACCAGTAAACATAGAAGGTGGTAGCAGATCAAAGCTACAACAATCACCATCAATTTCTTCTTTATCTTCTACTAAACTTCTTAGTTACTCGGTTATGGCCTAAATGTCTCTAAACATTGTGACCCATGAATGTTTTCTTTTCTCTATCTTATAGGTGATTTCCTGATTGCATGAGGCTACCTTCCATATCACCACAAAAAAATTAATATGATTTTTCAATATTTACAAAAATATTTTTTTAGACCATTGAAATTTCCATATCCCTAAAGTCTTGTTCAATAAAACCCTCCTTTTTGATACTTTTCAACATTAACTAATATCTTTGAATAATACGAGAGAGAGATGGCCGAGTTTAAATTTAAGGTTCTAGTCCTTGCTAGTGACATAGAAGGTGTATCCATTATGCGTTTTCCTACCTCTAGTGTGAATATTGAGCGGAATATTGGGGATCCTTTGATTCGATGGGCGTCACTCTAGTGTGAATATTGAGCGGAATATTGGGGATCCTTTGATTCGATGGGCATCAAAAGAGGGATGAGGACCCTCTGGACTAGTTTCGAGAGGGATCTCGTTGGATCAAGAGTTTGTGCTAAAGATTGGTATAGGTTGAGTAGTGATGGCTTCGATAGGAATAATACCGAAAGACATAAGATTATACAAGTTGAGAAAAATTCCATACGTTATTGAGGTCAGAAAAACGGGGCTCTACAATATTGATTTGGATCTCTTATACCATACAAAGGCTTAAATATGGAGATCTCATGTGGTTTATTTTAATTGATGGTATGGGGATCACATACAAGTATTTTTACTTGCATATCTATTCTCGGAATGGTGGTTCTCAAGAGATCTCTTGATGGGAGTTCTCAACCTATTTCCGGAATGGATTTAACCCTTCTTATGCACGGATTGGGACATGAGAAGGCTTGTTGGAGCTTCAAAAATTGCAGATCCTTCTTATATACTCCGAGATCTGAAAAAGAGGTGTAAGAATAATAGTCTTACAACAACGTTTGAAGAATTAGCTTCCTTTCAAATTTTCGCATAAAATCTAGATGGTAGATCACTTCTTATATGATTTCTAAAGGAATTCTTGGTATTGGATCTGAAACGAGAGATATATAAAAGAGAAGATATTCCAATGGAGATGCACAATATTATTTGTGTAGGAAAATATCTACAAGATGCAAAGTATGATTTTTGCAGGAAAATATGTACAAGATGCAAAGTCTCATTTCTGCAGGAAAATATCTACAAGATGAAATGATTCTCCCATACCAAGGAGTTGATCAAAATTCCTCCATCGTTATCAATATGAGGTTGAGGGGGGAATTTATTGTATCTAGCTTCCCCAAAGGACTAGAGTCAAATAATGGACAAGTAAATGAATGTACTTCTTTCAATGACGTCCTTAAAAAGAACTATGTTGCCTCAGCAAAAACAGATCAAACTCTCAATATTCCTAGCCCCTATATTGTGGAGTAGTTGATTCAAGTCCCAAAAATGGTTGTAGATCTATCATAAACAAATTATCTATTTACAACATGAATCCCAGGCAGTCATATACATATTTAATGGTTTCTGGCCAAAACCAGTGGATTTTCACAACTTGGGAAATAAATTGTGAGACTCACCTGTGCTACAGGTGTTTCATCATAGTAAATTTTGAATCATTAGAGGAACAAGAGTATATTACAAGAGGGCCCATGCTTTTATGATACTGTGGGACTTTTTTTCACCCCACGGTTTCGATAATTTGATGCCCAATACAATGGTGGTATCAAGAATGTTGGTTTGGGTTAGATTTCATAATACCCCTCTTCATTTCTAGAACCATAAAGTTCAAGAAGGAATTTTGAATCTCATAGGAAAATACATAAAGATGGATACACAAAGAGCCAAAGAATGAATCTACACTTTCACTATAATCCATGTGGAGGCGGACCTCAACAAAGGATTATCAAATCATATCCTCTTGTCACATAACACGAAGTGTTGGATAAAGTTTATACACCTAAAAAACATACTTTTAGGTTCTAAGTATGTGGAAAAATAGGACATCTACAAAATACATGTCCTGTGCCCAAGAAAGTGCCAATAAGGAATAATAAATGAGCAAATAAACCCAAGGGATGGAAATTTCCAGAGTAACAGTCTGACAAAGAAGAGGATGAGGAGGAAATAGGTCCCCCTACCAATGAATAAACCCATAATCCACAAGAAATCATAGAAAATGGGGGAGATAATCATGAAGCATTAGGAACCCTATTCCCACCAATGCAATGAGAGAAGATCTCTGAAGAAAAGGAGACAAGAGGTTTCAAACGACAACATATTTTTGAAAGTTTGGATTCATATAAGAAAAATCCATGGATGAATGAAGAGAACCAACTAACACTTGTATTGACAACTCCAACTCAAGGAGGATGGCGAAAGGTAGAGAAGAAGAAAAGGAGAAAATGGTAAGATTTTTACTTCCTTTTTGGAGTAGGTTATTTTATATGTAATGTCTCTATGAACAGCAGTTCTGAATGGTATGATTGAATGCTCTGTAGAAATTTGAATAATAGATGAGTTATTCACCGAGATTCTCCTGATCACACACTATTTTAGCTTCATGCATAATACAGAATCTCTTCTACCATTGATCATCACATGCGGAAATAAAATCAATTGCATGCACACATTAAAGCCATAAAAATTCACACATATGAACACGGTATTTCATGGGAAAGCTTAAAGCTGAAAACCCCCAACTATCTGTATATTATACATGTCATGGAGATCATGTAACAATCATAGTACAAAGCTCTTTGCAAGCTCTCATGCACTACCTCCCATGCTACACACTATCAAGCTAGATCTAGCAAAACTCATGCTCCAACCTTTAGCCACTTGATAGCCAACCTCAATTGCATTTTCAAGCTATGGGATGGCCTCTTTATATAGATAAACCACCCAGCCTGAACTGCGCAATCCTCATGGGTTACTCCACCCATCTGTGTGTTGCAAATAGCAATAGTATAGTCACAACCAATAGTTAACCTGCTCTTTCACCTATTTCTACACTGGTCTCCACTGAAACTGTCCATGCACTGAAGTTAACTGATGTATTCTTTAGTTGATTTATGAGTTTATAATTAGTGAATTAATTAATAATTAATTCACACCACTCTCACTAATTGTATCTATTAGTTAACTTGGATACAAAAAGCTCAACTATGTTTAGAATAGTTAAACTAAATACAACTCCACTAACTTCCTCAATCAACTCCACCAAACTCTGTCCCATGAGTTCTAACTGAAGTCTTCATGAAATAGCTTCACTTAAACCCTAGGAAAAGCGTATTTCCTTCTGTCAGCTGCATGTGCCACATCCAGGCATCAAACTGAAGTGCTCCAAGAGAGTAAACTGCTGTTTATAGTCTAAATATTATTAAGGGTAAATAATATTTGACTTCCATATTTTTAGGAGAGGCAGTCTAAAAATAGCCTGTGACCTAAAAATATGAGTCTCATCTATTTTTACCAACATGTCGCATACTTCAAGAATCTCCAACTGGAATCCCCGAATCATGCTCCGTATGTCTAAAAATAGACATAGTCTAAAAATAGATTTTTCGACAAAAATCACATGTGTAGTCCCCACCTAGTTTAGGTGATCACTTTCCAACTAGGATCAGGAAAGATGTTTCAGGAGGCCTCCTTCACTGTTTCTTGTTGCCATTTTCAACACTCCCTCTCAACAGGAAAGGAATGTCTTTGCATGCGACATGCAACTCCATGCATTCACCCTGCAACCTTCACAAGCGCCATGCAACTCCATGCATGCGACATGCAACTCCATGCATTTGCCATGCACCCTTTGCATGCGCCATGCAAACTCATGCATGCACCATGCAACTCCATGCATTCGCCCTGCAACCTTCACAAGCGCCATGCAACTCCATGCATCTGCTCTGCAACTCCTCTGAAGCTGAATAGGCTCCAAACAACTCAATCAGTCTTGATGCATCTAGCATCTATCATCAAAGTCTTCGACTTCTGCTTGGCCAACTGCACATGTCATCAGGAACCACTGCGTTGTTGAACTCTTACACCCATGCACTCTTGCACTTGCTGTCAACTCTGATCCGCGCTCCGATATCCGACAACATCACTTTGATCTGCACACATCATCTCAAGCAGTCAGCTGCCTCTTCTTTGTCTTGACTCGTAACTAGAGTTCAATCCATGAGATCCTGCATCTCATGAATATTCCAACAATCTCCTCACGGATTAAAAAAGCATGTCGCCCCACCTCTCACCTGGTGGTATGACACATGCTACCCTCTGCCCATCTAGCACGAAATTTCTCTGCATGAGTGGTTTCTCCCACTCCATGATCCTCTTGTGGCTGCTCCACACCCCGAGGTTCACTATCACCTGCATGCAAAACTTGCTCCCTCTCAAGCTTCAGTTGCATGTCTTCCTCGCCTGCATGCAACACTTGCTCCATCTCAAGCATCAGTTGCATGCCTTTCATGCACTTTCCATCAACAGGAAGCTCCGTAGACATCCCATCTACTCCAAGTCTGTAGAGATTCTTTGCCCGAATCCCAACCTTCTTGACTTGTCCTCACGCTGCATGTTGAGAGGCTCCCTCTCAACCACCAAGTCACTAACCTCTGCTTTGCTCTTCAAAGCTTTGCATGCATCTTGTACCTCAGTGCATGTAGATTCTTGGCTCGCGCACATTGCAATTGTCCCGCCGTCGTAAAATTTTCTAACAAAAGAGCTGATTTTAAATCGATGATATCTCCCTCATCCGAGCTCCGATTCGACCGATTTTTTTTTTCAATTTGGGTATTTTTTCGCAAGGAATCCAAATATGCTATTTGTTTCTGAAAATATTTCACCAAAAACTTTCAGATATTCCCTACAAACTCGCGCACCCAAAAATTCTCGCTCTCATTCCATGTAGAAAATTATATACAATATGCATGTATATTTCCGGCTTTCTCCATCTTTATGTTTCTTGAGTTTATCCTAAAACTCAACCACTTCAATGCTTTGCAATTGCTCCAATGATCAATATCGCTCTGATACCATGTAGAAAATCTTTAACACAGCTCTGATACCATGTAGAAATTTGAATAACTGATATGTTATCCACCGAGATTCTCCTGATCACACACTATTTTAGCTTCATGCATAATACAGAATCTCTTCTACCATTGATCATTACATGCGGAAATAAAATCAATTGCATGCACACATTAAAACCATAAACAATCACACATATGAACACAATATTTAATGGGAAAGCTTAAATTTGAAAACCCCAACTATCTGTATATTATATGTCATGGAGATCATGTAACAATCATAGTACAAAAGCTCCTCACAAGCTCTCATGCACACCCTCAATTGCTACACACTATCAAGCTAGATCTAGCAAAACTCATGCTCCAACCTTTTGCCACTTGATAGCCAACCTCTATTGCGTGTTTCAATGCTATGGGATGGCCTCTTTATATAGATAAACCACCTGGCTTGAACTGCGCAATCCTCATGGGTTACTCCACCTATCTGTGTGTTGCAAATAGCAATAGTATAGTCACAACCGATAGTTAACCTGCTCTTTCACCTATTTCTGCACTGGTCTCCACTGAAACTGTCCATGCACTGAAGTTAACTGATGTATTCTTTAGTTGATTTATGAGTATTTAATTAGTGAATTAATTAATAATTAATTCACACCACTCTCACTAATTTTATCTATTAGTTAACTTGGATACAAAAAGCTCAACTATGTTTAGATTAGTTAAACTGAATACAACTCCACTAACTTCCTCAATCAACTCCACCAAACTCTGTCACATGAGTTCTAGCTGAAGTCTTCATGCAATAGCTCCACATAACCCTCAGGAATAGCGTAATTCCTTCTGTCAGCTCCTGTGCCACATCTGTGCACTTAACTGAAGTGCTCCAAGAGAATAAGATAATGTTTACAGTCCAAATATTGTAGATATAACATGTGACTTACCTAAAATAAATACAGGAGAGCGTTAAATAGACTTCGACCTATAGGTCCAAAAAATATATGTCCATATATTTTTACCAACATGACCAATACTCCAAGAATAACATACTGCAATTCCTAGACCATGCTCCATATGTCTAAAAATAGACATAGTCTAAAAATAGATTTTTCGACCAAAAATCACATGTGTGGTCCCCACCTAGTTTAGGTGATCACTTTCCAACTAGGATCAGGAAAGATGTTTCAGGAGGCCTCCTTCACTGTTTCTTGTTGCCATTTTCAACATGCTCCATAAGCATCTGCAACATGTAATTTTTTTCATTAATCCCCCCTTTTAAATACCACAAACCTTTGGTTTTTTTTTTTTTTTATAAAAAAAAACACTTAAAAAAAACTTTATTTCAAACTTCAACCCTTTTAATAAATCTTTTCCCTTTGATATTACTTTATAAGTTTTTCTATAAACCTTTGAAATGAAATTATCAGAATTCACTTTATTAGGAGCCCCTTTTAATTTTACAAAAATAAAACCATAAAACTTTAAAAAAAATGAGATGTCACGTATTAATATAAACTTCACGTGACTTTGAAAAAGTATTTCCACCAATAATACTTGACCTTCTAGTGAATGTTTTACCTTTCACTTATGGCTTTTATGATGAGTAACATGGATTGATTGTATGAAGGAGATCCTGCATACTAATGCCCTCCATGATAATGGATGTCATGTTAATGCTTTAACGCCCCTACCAATACCTCTCACTCACATGCATGCTGACGATGTGAAGTCTGCGACTTGTAATGCAGCTTGTCTCAACGCTCTCCTATGTTATAATGCCTCGACTATCACGTGAAGGGTGTGTTATAGCTTTAATCAAGAGAAAAATATTTCTCTCTTCTCTCTCATGGATTTTTCTTGATCTTCTCTCCCTAGCTCTTTTTAACCTCACTCTGATACCAATTTTTGGAAAGGTAAAGGAGTAAATGCAAAAATTGTAACAGAATATTTCACACACACAATAACAAAAATTGTGACTTTTCAATTGATAATACAAACTTGATGATTACCCTGAACCAAACATGGGGCATTTATGCTTTTCAGCTAGTGACTCGCTTAAAATAAGTCCAACATGTACACACACTCCAAATTATACTTTTCCCAAAATATTACTTAACTCCAACTCACTCAACTTGACCCAGATACCTGACTCTCCAAATTTAGCCAACTCTTTCATGCAGGAATAAATACAATTTCCAACACCCCCCTTAATTATGACCGTATGACTAAACATAACTCAACCATGAATCAACATGACTTAACTATGCCTGCTAGACTTATAATAGAAATTAACTCAATCATCATTCAAACGTCCATGTTGGTATATATCTCAACGAGGCTTACAATGACTCAACAATTTGCAATTTTTCATTTTCTTTTTCGTTTCTTTGAGATTCTACATCCTCTAAATTTCTTCATTCCCTCTTGTGTGTTCTTACTGTAGGCTCCATATTTATTTACTTGTTTTTGTTGCAATGTTTCTTTGGATTGTACTTTTGAATTTGATCTGAGCCAGTCTTCTACAACTTCCTCTTCAAGGATTCTTTCACTCAAGGATTATTTCTAGAACTCTTCTTATTCAAACTTTGTTCTTCACACTGCTTCTTGACTTCATATCCCTGATTTTCTTTCTGCCATATTTATTGATAGAAAAATATTATTTCTTGTTGAATCCATTGCTGAAAATGTTTTTAATGCATTCTTTCTTCTTTTTAAAAGTTTCCATATAATTCTCTTCAATCTCATCATCAGGTACTACTGTTTTTATCTTATACTGTGCACACTCAAGATCAATGTTCGCCATTTCATTCAAATTTTTTATTCTAGGTATTGCTTTAAGACTCACATCACTTTGTTCAATTGGTTTCTGAATCCATTCTTTATCTAGGTTCAAATCCGCATCAAACTTATTAGCAAATTTATTTTTAACTTTTGCGCACATGCTATTCTAAGCACCTTCATATTCAAAAATAATGTTAAAAACATATTTGTTATGTTATTTAGTAAGAGCTTCCTTCTCTACCTCTACCTTCTATGGCTTCTTTTGTTATGTCATTGCATCATAATTTTCATTTTCTGGCATTTTACCAACCTCTGCAGGTGTAAACATGTTGTCTTCCACTTAGCTTCCAAACAAAACTGAGATTCTCACACCAAATAACAACATATCAATAAGATATTTACGTTGCATCATGTGAAACCACTCATCATTATTTAAATGTTATTCATCAAAGTTAACATCAACATAATTTTAATCCACTCAATTGTGGGATATATGAGCTTGCATGCGCTCACTAACAAATTACACTTCACCAAATGCATCAGCTGTGACTAGATTCACCAATTCACATATTGTTTTGCAGTCATAATCCACATGTGTTTCATCATAGTTGGATTCACCATCATATGCACCTTCCATGTTACATTGGATTCCTTGAGAATTTATATTCTCTTGCTCTGCTTTAATCACATAGTATTCAACTTCTCTCTCTGCAATATTTGCTGTATCTTCTTCATCCATATGCATGTTTTCATAATGGGTTTCAATTTTATAGTCTTCACAACCATCATCCACTTTTGAGTGGGATTATCCATGCTCTGTTGTCCTATATTAGTCTTTCTCATCTACTCTCATATATGTGACTGACTCAAAAAATTATGACACATCTTTCTGCTGCATGTCACTCTGCCTTGCATCAAATTGTGCTTCCAGGATCTTCCATGCTTCCTTGGAAGTTGTAGCTTTTTCCATCTTGCAAAAAAAATTCTCATCCAATGCCTATCTTATAAAATTTAACACTAAAACATCACATACTTCATCATATGCGTTATTAGAACCGTACTCAATTAACTCTTTAGCTTGAAGAAAAGTTATCATATTGATAACCCAATGATCAAAATATTTACCAGTAAACATAGGAGGTGGTAGAAAATCAAAGCTACAGCCATCACCCATGATTTCATATTTGTCTTCTGCTAGACTTCTCAGTTCCTCGGCTGTGAGATGAACCTATCTAATCATGGAAATGATATCTACCTCTTGTTTTCGATTCCTATTCTTAATCTTCTTCAGTTGTACTTTGTGACCCATGGCTAGTGTCTTTTGTCTGTATTATATTTGATTTCCTAATTTCATGAGGCTATATAATATATTGCCTTCGAAAAATAAATATGATTTTCAATATGTGCCCCCGTAAGGCACAATATTCAACCAAAAAATTGTCATCCCTTACAAAACAAACAAATTTTTTTTTAGATCGACGAACTTTGCAAAGACCTAAACCCTTGTTCAATAAACGCCCCCACCCTTTTTTTAAATACTATGCACCTTTTTTTTTTTGTTTTATTAAAAAAAAAAGAACACTTCAAAAAAACTTCATTTCAAACTTCACCTCTTTTAATAAACCTTTTCCCTTTGATAAACCTTTATAAGATTTTCTATAAAAGTTTGAAATAAAATGATAATGATTCACTTTATGAAGAGCCCCTTTTAAGTTTATAAAACTCAAACCATAATTTGGTTTTTTCGAACATAGATGTCACATATTAATATAACTTTCATGTGACTTTCAAAAATTATGCCGACCAATAATACTCGACCTTTTAATGAATGTTTCACCTTTCATTTTTGGATTTTATGATGAGTAACGAGGCTTGAATGAAGGAGATCCTGCATACTAAAGCCTGCTACGATAACGAAGGGTGTGTTCATGGTTTAACACCCGATCTTATACCTCTCGCTCTCGTGCATGCAACTAGTGTGAAGTTTGCAACTTGTAATGTGGTTTTCCTCGGCGCTCTCTTGCGTTATAATTACCTAACTATGACTTGGACGGTGTGTTATAGATTTAATCAAGAGAAAAAACATTTCTCTCTTCTCTCTCATGGATTTTTGTTGATGTGCTCTCCCCTAGCTCTTTGTGTTGGAGATGGGATCCCCTCGAAGAAAGTAGCAAGGAAAGACTCTGTAGATCAAGGTGTAAACACATAGTCTATTTTGAGTCATATGCGCTTTGGGGTGGATCAAATCCCCTTATTATGTAATGGGATGGGATATTTTTTTAACGTTAGACTCTGCCCATGGTTTTGGACCATGGTATTGTAAATGAAAAATCTATATAATGAGTCCATATAGAAGTCATAGGCAGTTAAGTAGAAGTTGATGAAATGCATTTGGATGTAGGAATGTTGTAAGTCAGAGTCTTTGTTTTGGGTTAGAAAAAAATATCTTGCAGCTGTGTGCACACAGACCTTAGGAAGTCTTTAGATGTGTGCGCAGACCCCTGCAACTGTGTGTGTAGGGTGAACCTAAATGTATGAGAAGGATTTGGATATTAATGAAAGAATTGTTGAGAAGATTTGAGTTATATGGATGTGTTTGTTTTTTTCATACTGTTTATGACTGTCTATGTTGAATAAGGGTTTTGATTTGGAATTTAATATCACAGTCTTGTTTATGGTTATTTACTTTGTTAAATCATGATTAAGTAAGATCACGCAATATGTAGTAAGTTCGATAGATGTGTTGAACAACGTCTATAATATTGATAGATTTGATCTACGAAGAGCTGATAAGAAGGAAAATACCTACAACCACAATCCTCTATCCCTTTGGATGCATAAAATTGGTTCTAAAATCACCCTACATTGCCTCGGGTGAGACTTCGGTCTGTGTAAGTAGATCATTTCCAAAAGGGCCAGTAATAGTGGGTTTTTCTGGACTGCGAAGTCACTTCGAACTTGGGTCTACGCCCCATAAAGCCAACAAATGGTTTTGTTTTTGGGACTGGGATCTGATTGAGGGATAACTAGATGTGGAATGCATCTAAGCAAGGGATCAAACATTGGGTAAGTCTAAAATAACATGAGTTTATTGTGCAAGAAAATAAAAACCCGCACATCTCTATAGAACATTGGTTACAAAGGTATATCTATACAGATCAGTATGAGATATTTTTCACATTGTTTGCTAGCGATATATAAAAATGGCTCTCAAGACTAGTTGTGCAGATGGGTCAGTTCCATAATAAGATAATTGCGTGGACCCCAAATATGATTGAAAAGCTGGAAAAAAATTATAACACGATTGTGAGAGTTGTTGATTATTAGATAGATAGTATCCTTGGAGGGTTTATCACTAAGTTCGTGATCAAGAATTTTTTGTCTTATAGCAAAGAAGAGCATAACTTCTTCAACATCCTCAGAGGTAAGTACCTGAATTTGCTGAAGTTCTGGATTAGAATACTATTGTGTGAAAAGTGTGTACTATGAATTCGTTTAGATTGAGGTGTGAAGAAAGGGAACTTGGTGGTACACGAAGCGACAAAATTTTTAGGACCAGTTGGGGAACATACGATGAAAAGGAATATAGTTCACTGTTTGGGTCTAGAGAAAGAGAAAGAAACCCTAATACCCAAAGAAGTCTAAGATCTGATAGTTAGCAGAGCACTACGGATATCCCATAGCCTTCCACCCCCGTCATCACTTCATTCTGTTTTGTTCCTCCACCTCCACCTCCCCCATTCACCATGGCCCAACCCCCGAATATTCCTTTTTTCAAGGGAACATATGATCCTAAACAATTCTTGTTTATGGTTGAAGAAATATGGTGTTCATGGAGTGTTACTTATGAAAAAATGAAGAAATAGCATTTGGCTACCACAATGCAAGGTAGAGCATTGTCTTGGTACACGAAATATGTTACGATGAATGAAAATTCTTGTTTCTTGAGACAAAGACCATGCTACAAGATAGAGAATTGTCTTGGTACATGTAATATGTTATGACGAATGAAAATTATTCTTTGACGGATAAAAAGACCACACTGAATTTTGAATTCAAGAAACTAAAGTCGCAGTCCGAGTGTATTACGAAGATCAATGAGATTAAGTAGTTGGCTACTGAGACTATATGGGAGGTAGATCAATGATTTAAGATGCTCTTGAGCCAAATTAGTTTCAAGATCCTAGATGAACACCATAGAAAATGGTTCAATGTTGCAATATTGCCTCATCTCATATTTCCATTATCACAACAGAAGGTTGCTTCTCAGGCTGAAGCATTGGAGATAACGATGAAGCTAGAAAATTCGTCCATACTCGATACAAGCATAGGGGTGAAAAATATACAAAATCAGTTGGTGATCTTGCATATGGAACTCCAGGATCTAAAAATGTGAAAGGAGGTTTGCTTTGATATAAGGTCATAAGTCTGGTGTATCAAGTGTAGATAAGAGGGCCACTATAAGAGCAGTGCCTTGTTTATAGAGAATATTTGAATGCTGGGATGTTGAGTCCATTGAATCTTGGAGCGAGTGCAGGGCCAAGTGTAGGGCCCCATGTATGGTGTAGCTTATGCAAAGTTGCATGACAACATTTTACGAACTATTGTCACATGTTGCAAAAGTTTATCAAATCACCAAAGAAATTTGTCTACAATTTTTGTAGGTCAGTGGGACATGATGATTAACATTTAAGAGCTATGATCCAATGAAATACAATATTCCTGGTACATATCAAATACAAGTAGAAGGCTGCGAAGCCTCATGGTTTGCTGACTGCATGTGAAGGTTTCCTAGTCTGAGGGCGTAGCCGAGGAGGAGGCGTAGGTTGTGGACAAGGCGAGATGATATGTTACAACTGCAGAGAAGATGAAAATTTCACCAGGGATTGTCAGAATCCTATTTCAGCTTCCTGTAAGTATTGTCAATAATTTTGTCATGAAATCAAAATTTGACCCATTTTATTAGCTAAAATTCAGGAGAAGCGCAACTAGTAGCAGGCTCAGAATATGCAAATGATGAGGGTTGAATTGCACCAGGAAGATCCAAGTGTTAACATAGTAACGCGAAGTGGTTTGAATACCGGATGAGACTTCCTAGAAGGAAGAAAGATTGTGATGAATACCTGAGTAAGAAAATATGAAGATAAGAATGTTTGATTTAATGTGCATCATTAGAAAGAAACATTCATGGAAGCAGGGAAGACATTTATGACTCCTAAAGCTCCGCCACCTACCACGCAGAGATAGATGTTTCCAATGGAGAACACACTTAAGGAGAATGTCAAAGGAAAGGAAGCTGATCAATCTATCTTGGTGTCCTTGCATACGTGTATGAAATTTTTGAGGTACTATATGGATGTAGAAGGGTTGCAGGAGCTTATAGATAATTGTGTTGGCAAGGAAAAAATGTAGCTAGAACAACGTGCAATAAAAAAAGTATACAAGAACAAGAAAAGAACTGGTGAGGATATGCGGTTGAATGCGCATATTAGATATTATAAGATGGATCAAGTCATTCTCGATCTAGGACTAGATGCCAACGTTTTTACGAGGCATACATGGGAGCAGATGGGAAGGTGTAATGAACAAAGTTTGTACCTTAGGTTAAATACTCCAGAAGACTTGGAATATGAAAATATTCATTGAGGATACAAATATTATTATATATAAAATGTTTGAAAAATGATGATACATTTGAAAATGAGGGGCATGCTTATATACTAGGAAAGTGTGTCTTCATGGAGGATCATGTCCCATTTAGACACACCTCTTCATTAATAATTGTTAGCAGATTAATCATTATTTGTTTTGTTACATTATTTATATTATTTTATTCATAACATCACCTTCCTCCTAAAAAATCTTTGTCCTCAAAGCTTGTTGATGACAAGCTTGATCTCTTTTCTTCTATGACATATTATCATCTCGGGATATTCATCTTCGTTGATACAAGTTGATATGAGCCTCTAAGTGACAGAAAAAATTGTCGCACTGAAAAAGGATGATACCATCCTAGATCAATCTTCTGTGGAATCTTGTGGTGACTAGAAACTTCTAATGAACCATTATCACTAGACTGAGCTATGAGAACTTTCGTATTCTTCGGAACATCAATTTTTTGTTTCTGTTCTAAATACATAGCTTGATTGAGTTGTCTACTTGCGTGATTGACATGTCGATAAGGAATTTTAGTGATTTTATTTTCCCTTATTTCATTTGCGTTGTTTCCTTGATTTATTTGAAGTACTTGATTTCCTATAGTTATGGAAGTTGAATAGTTACTTTATGGATCTTCACTTGAATCTTTTTTTGTTGTAATTGCAACTTCTGAGTACATATTTACTTCAACTAGTTTGTCCTCTTCTTGAGTTGTGATATTGACAACATCAGTATTGGTTGTTTTTTTTTCAACTTGAATTTCGAAATTTGATGCTTCCTTCTTGATAAGATGTTGTACCTTGTTTTCTAATGACTTCTTATCCTTCTTAAAATTCTTAATTTGTGTCAATATTTTTTCACTGTGCTCTTTAAGTTGAGAAACTTCTTCATTTTTGTCAGTGGCGATCTTGTCAACTTCTCTTTGAATATTTAGTATCGCATTTTTATTCCCTTGAAGAATTACTTTTGAGATTTCTTGTATGTCTTCAAGCGTCACTAAATTTGGCTTCAAGGAAACCTCCTATAGCATTATTTTTTTTTTTTTGTGGGAAAATGTCAAAAAAATCATTTTATATTTAAGATAAAGGACCTTAGAGTTTCCATCCAGGGTGTGCCCAAAATAATGCCACTATCATAAAAAAGTAATGATTGAACAAAGAATTTTGATATAGATGTTTAATCACCAATGTTTAAATGTAAATCAGTTATTTCATATTGTTGTTTTTATATATATAATATTTTTATTCCCATTATGGCCAATTCCAATTAGGGGAAATGGAGAATCTCAAAAATATGTAGTGAAATGCTACGATTATGACGACAACAAAGTTGACTGAAGGATTGATGGCCAAGGGCCTGGTGATCAGCCAACCTCAATCCGATACCAATGTAACAAACAAAGTTCGTACCTTGGGTTAAATACTCCATAAGACTTGGAATATGAAAATATCCATTGAGGATACAAATATTATTATATATAAAATTTATTGAGAATGATGATATGATTGAAAGTGAGGGGCCTGCTTATATACTAGGCATGTGCCTCCTCATGGAGGGTCATGTCCCATTTAGACATGCCTCTTCATTAATAACTATTGGCTAATTAATCATTATTATTTTTTACATTATTCATATTATTATATTCATAACAGAAGGCCTAAGTTGCATTGATCACCAATTCATTTGAGGATGGAAAATTAGCAGAAGATCATTCCTATGGGGTGATTGTAGGAGATTAGTTTATATATTGACGGGCCTAGTATATTTGTCGATTTTGAAGTGATTGAGATTGTTGATGATAGTAATCCATATCATTTGTTGTTGGGATTTGACTCGGCTTATGACATGGTTGCTATAATCCACCTGAAGAAGAGACATATGATATTTGAAAAGAATTGTACCCAAGTTTTTGTGCCATTAGGTCCATCTGAAGGTGCATGATATACTAAGCCTATCCAGCATGAGTATGGGTATGATAATATTGATAAGATATATAAGCTTACTGCAAAGGATGAAGACTAGATCAATCCCTCCACGGATGGTATAATTTGTTGGGAGCACAATAGCTTGTGTGTTTCCGATTTTGATGAAGAGTTGGAGCATTGGCATAATTATTTGCATGAAGTAACCACTAAGTGTTGTAAGAGGGTTACTATATCTATGAATTGTGTCAGATCGGAAGCACGTGGCTTGCATTTTTATGATGGAACGAAGAATGTTGTATTAGTTTTGTTGGAACATTAGAAAAGGGTAGCTGAGGACCAGAGACATGAAGCTTTGGACTTCGCATTGAGGTCTACTCCAGCCCAATGGTGGGGCACCCAAAGGGTAAGTTTTAGAGGATGGAAGGAGTTGTGAAAGATGATAATCCTGAGATTTCGTTAGGTTAACGTAAATATTGTGGAGAAGTATGATGATTAGAAGGATCCCCGTGAGAACTTGGCTTGTTGGATTGTAGCTTGGGGCACAGAACATCAGACAAAATAGGTGCACATGTTCTTTCAATATTTGGATACAATACCTCAGTAATGGTATCTTGAAATAGAGTTGCGTCATGCAACTGTGGATTGGGATGAGATGATATATGGGTTCTTGTTAAATTATAACTTCGATGATGGTTGGGAGTGTATTAATGAGGTCCTTCAAGACATTAATGTCAGATTATTCTCGATTAATAAGGAGTCGATGACTCTGGTACAACTTGACTGGGCTGCGCAGTTGGAACAACCCGTGAATGTTACAATTTGAGTACAGAGGCAAGTGAGGGGGATCCACACGATCTTCATATCCTTGAGTTCGAAGGAAATCATGCGATTGAAGGGCCCAACATAGAAATTATGGATGTAGCACAACCATACAAGACACAACAGGTCGTGGAGCCCAAGTTTGACAAGATAGGGGACTATTGGGATGATGACACAATGAGCAAGGAAACTGATTTGTTACGTGAATACTAAGACATCTTACCTAAAAAAATTCAGAATTAAAAGGAATTATGGGTGATGTAGGAGTAATGAACATCACTTTGAAGCCTAATGAAAAACCAGTCAAGAAATACCCGTATTGGCTAAACCCAAAGTACAAGGAGAAAGTAAGGGAATAATTTGAAAAAATGCTTAATGCTAGAATCGTTGAACCATTCGAGGTGTTTGAGTGGGTTAGTCCTATGGTGGTCTAGGAGAAGAATACTAAATGAGAGATAATGATTGGTGCTGATCTTCCCAAGCTAAACGATGCATGTGTCCATGATTCATTTCCCACACTATTCATAGACGAGGTTTTAGAGAATGTTGGTCGGCAGGAAGCCTACTCATTTACGAATGGATAATTTGAGTATCATCAGATTAGGATTTCACCAGAGGAAAAGAGCAAGACCACCTTTGCTACTGAGTGGGTGTCCTTTTAGTACATTGTCATACCATTTGGGCTGAAGAACATGCCAACTATATTTTCGAGGGTTTTTTATACAACTTTCAAAGAATATATCCACAAAATGCTGGAAGTATATTTCGATGGATGGATAGTCTTTGGCCTATTAAAGAAGCAAGTCTCTACTCTGTGCTTGATGCTGGATACCTGCAGGAAGTATCAGATCTTCTTAAACATCAGGAAGTGCATTTTTTGCGTACCATATGGTATCTTGTTTGGACACATTGTGTGTAAATATGGTTTGATGGTATACCCTATGAATATTTCCATGATTATCAATTTGGAATCCCCAACAAGTGTAAAACAACTACCTACGATGCTCAGACATACAGGCTATTAGTGTCAGTTTTTGCATCATGTCACCAGTGATCAAATGGAATCTTATCATGTTCTAATAGGGTCCTTAAGTAAGTTTTTTTTCATTTCATTAGGTCATCATGCAAAAAATTTTGTCACCGGATGTAGATCTAGGTCCAGTTTTTACTCCTAAAATTTTACTAATTGATGGTTCATTTCACCTCTCAGTTGAGTGTACCATCATTCATAATTTGTCATCAAAATTATAGTCATATTTAACATGGTTTCATTGATTCCAGAGTCTCCATTAGGTCTTTAGGGTTCCAAGGTCATCAAATCATCATTCCATGCATAAATTCCAGCAAGTGGAGAAGTGACAATAAAGTAATTTCATCAATAAATTTGATTTCAAAGAAAAAATGTAATTTTATGTTCCTAATTTGTCATAAGTAATTCAGAGTTTTGAGTAGCTGCAACTGCTCAAATTTCCATCATCAAATGTTCAAGGTTCTAGGAATTCAATGTCCCAAAGCCACCAAAAGTTCGAAGTTCAAAAAATAAAGTTTCAAGGTTCTAGCAAAAAGCAAGTGAAAGGTTAATTTTGAAAAGGAAAATGTGGATCCATGATCATTTAATGATTTCAATCTAAGTTTAAAAGGCCCTAAAAGAGCAAAAACCATTCATTATTACTCTTTAGCATCAAGCTCCTAACTTGCCAACTTAAAAACCAAGTTTTTTCTTCAAGAAATTGAATTTTCGGTACAACGTTGTGATTTTCCTTAAGGATTTATGATTGTCAGGTGAGGACGCTACAATTTTTCCAAAGACATTGCACTTTTCTCAAAGACGTTGCACTTTTCTTCTGTTCATTGTGCTTTGTCCAGTGAAGTTGTGTTTTCTCTCTTGGAGGCATAAAAAAAGTTCTCAAGGCTTCTGAAGGTTGTCAATGTGTCAAGAATTTGTGGAAAACTAAGTTACATTCAAACAAACCGCTCCTTCCAGCTCAATCACATAATTTTAGTATGAAAACCCTCCATTGACCTCCATGCTGCGTTTTAGTGGCTAGCCCTAGTTTTCAATTTTGCAAGGTAAATTCACTTTCCCCTAGACTTTTTTACCTCCCGCACACTCTTAATCATCCTCCGCAACCCTCACATCCCTTAATTCCCCACTCCTAAATTCTATTCCCTAAAACCATACCCCTACGTTGTGCTTTTCTACGCAGCTAAACTATACCCCTGTAATTAAATTCCCTAGCTCATTTCCCTTGTTATTTTAAATCCCCTACAACCTTCCCTAAATTTTCCTACACCTATCCCAACTCCCTAACCCCATCATCCCATTCCATTTTCCTTTCCCCTCCCCCTAGGGTTTCTAGTAAACTAAACACCATGGAGGAAGAGAGAAAGACCTAAAACAAAGGAGGGAGAATCTCAAGGTTTGAACCATCGGACACTAGGGAGTTGATGTCATCACCCTTAGCAGCCAAATGCTTCCAACATGTGGGTTGTTTTGAGTTTTGTGAAATGGTCCAAAGAGTGCAGAGTCATCCATATTTGACTAAAATATTCACCATAAATCTCCAGAAAGACCAAGTCACCACAGTAGGGGTAAAATTCACCATTTCAATAGATATTATTACAGAAGCGATAGGGATACTTAATGTAGTTGAAAAGTGGTTCAAAACTCAGGATTTGGATGCTCAGTTGTATCAAGCCTACCTCAAAGCACCATACAAAGACAACATCAAGAAAATCTCCCCTTTTGGTTAGCTACTTAATAGGTTTGCTCCGATGATGAAAATCATAATGAAGTATTTCACTTGTGAGGGAAGATTCTCCAAGCTATACAACTACCACATTAGGTTGCTCATGCATTTCAGTAGGGTAAATCTTCTCAACATTACATATTATTTGTACAGGAACATTTACCAGATGACCTACAAGGTATAACATAGAGAATATGAGCTCCAAATGAACAGTCTTTTCCATCAATCACTTATTAAATTTATTTTTCTTCACCATCTCAAACAACTAAACATTGCATGGGAAAATTTCATTGAGGCAGAGGTCTTCTCATCTCCATCTAACCAACTTGCTAGATCTATTCCACCATCAACACCAATTACACAAACAGAGGTTGGGTCGTCTAGCAGGGCTGCAACTAAGAAGAGTAAAAAGGACAAAGAGGTTAGACCTTATCAGAGAGAAAATAGGAAATTGTTTTCTCCACAAATTGTTGAAGGGGCCTTGCCTTCTACATCAGCAAAGCATGGATATTATAAGAAGCATGAGACAGTTGTCCAAGAGAAATAAGCCTTTCACAATGAAATTGAGATGGTGTAATTGCAATCTCAAGATGAAAAAGAAACCCTAAACTTAGTCATCAAAGAAAAATATGCCAAAGTCAAAGAGCTACAAAACAATTTGGAAAGGTCCAATTTTTTTATCTCCTTTCTTCAGCAAGAGAACAAACAATTAAAGGAAAAGAAAATACTCTTGGAAAAGGACCTGTTTAAGGCTACTAGGCAACAATTGAAAGGAAAAGGAGTAGTCATCAGTGTGGATGAGGCCCAAAACACAAGAAAAATACCAAGAACAAGGGGCCTAGAATGATCATTATAACTAGAAAGATAAGAGGAGGTACTTCTTGTATAAGAACTCACTTTTGAGGAGAAGATTGCCTTGGAAATCAATGAAGATAGGGAAGTTTGGCTTGAAAGAGTAAAAATACATCTAGAGAAAGTCCTTGAAAAGGCAACCAAAAATAATAAGATGATGATGCACATGGCCCACCACTACTTCACTAGAAACAAGGTTTGCAATGTCAAATGCAAGAAAATGCAAAACAAGATAAAAGAAACCCTAATCACAAAGAAGAAGAGGGGTTTTTTTTTTCTTGCTGATGCCTCCTTAGTTTCATAACAAACTTTATCAGGACCTCAAACATCAATTTTGTGAAATTTTGGAGGATATTTTGACAAATTTCATGTTTTGGTCAATTTTTACTAGCTTTTTGCAGAGTTAGACTGCAAAAAGTGCAGTGTGGGCCACACTGTGCTTTTTATGCAGTCCTCCAAATGATGTAAAATCAATTGGGATGGATAGATAATGGCCTATAAACCACATTTTGACTCCTGGAAATAAAAAATCTCAGCTTTGAGAGGTGGAAAAGGTAAAAAACATAATAAAAAACACCTTTCTGCCAGTGTTTTTAGCCACACACTGCACTTTTTGACCAATCTTGGGAGAATTGTTTTTTCAGGGGCTTAACTCCATCCTTTTTAGTGCTCAAGGACATTTTGGTCAACTAGATATGACTAGCTTTCCAATGAGCTATCTTGAGATCAATTTGTACTTCAGCAAGGTAGTCAAAAGTCAGCTTGAAGGTCATGCTACACTTTTCTCATGGGCATGTTTTGCTTTTTGCACTCATACTGCGCTTTTCTCATTGGCATGCTGTGCTTTTTGCACTCACACTGCGCTTTTTCCAGTTTGTCTGTTATCTTCAGAATTTCGACTTTTTCTAAATTGGTTAATGAATTTCATGAAATTTTATTAATGTAAATGTGTAAATCAAATGTAATTATGTCTATTATAGTTATTAGAGGTAGATACATCAAGTAAATTTTTATTTTTGGGTCAAATGAATTGGTTTGATGAAAAAAAGAGAGTTTGTTGACCTTCCTAGTCATTAGGACTCTAGATGAGGACTTTGGGGAACAGCTCCAAAAGTCATGGATTTGACCCCTGAGAGTGGGGAGAATTTTTTTTTGGTCTATATTTAATTTTTTTTTTCATTGCAAGGGTTGGATGTTGTGTAATTGATCTTTGAACACTAGTGTATTCAGTGATTTTGGTAGGAACTAATAGACAAAGTTGTAGTTATTGTGGCAGGATTCATGTGGTATGTGTTTTAGCAGTGTTTATTCTTATTTTTCGTATGTTTGAAAGTATTGTACCTCCATATTTCATTTCCATGTCTTATGTGATTGATTTCTAAGTTTGATAAAAGAAATTCATTGTTTTCAATGCTCTGTTTTGGAGAAGTTATCACCATCAAGTTTCACTTTCTTCTGATATAAAAAAATTCATAATTCCTATGCTCATTTTGAAACCATATTATTCTATCATACTCACCAGGATACCTTAAAAGTGCTAAAATGTGTGCCTACCTTGTCCCATCACATCTCTGCAAGTCTGATTTTCAGAGCCCTGGCCTACTCTTTCCTAGAACTAATTCAACTTCGAGCACGAAAATTCAAATCAACCAAACCCTAATGTCCATATCTAGCCTAAAATCGCCATCATCCAGTCAATTTGGTTGTGATATCATTGAGAGAGCCTTCTTGGCCAAATAGGGCTAGCTACTATGTCAAAGTGGTATGTGGTTACCTTTGCTGGTCTCCTTCTCAGCCTTTTGAGATCTAATGGAGTGCTAACACAGGATATTATAGGAAGTTCAACAAAGTCTCGATAAAATAAAGGAAGAAATGATGACTGCACCTATTATTGCCTTCCTCAATTGAAAGAAGGTATTTCATGTACATGTCGATGTGTCCTGCATAGACCTAGGAGTTGTGTTAGCCTAGCCCAGAGAAGGAGATATTTATCACCCTATAGCATTTGCAAGAAGGAAGTTGTCTAATGCAAGGAGGAACTACTCCACCACAGATTTCAAAGGGTTGGAAATGGTATATGTGCTCCAAAAATACAAGAACTATTTACTACAGGCGGACTTCAAAATGTTCACGAATCATTCTGCTTTGAAGAACCATGTCAACAAGCGTATGTTGGGGGGGGGGGGGGGATATTTTCCGATGGTTACTATTGTTCCAAGAATATGATTTCGAGGAAATTTTCAAGTGAGGCCATTTGAATGGCGGACTAGACCATCTGTCTAGAATTGAGACAAGGGAGGATCCAACAAATCTTGACGAAGGATTACCTCATGGGCGATTGTTCGCTATCAAGGTTGCGGATGATAATTTCCTAAATATCGTTCAGTTTCTCTCATTGATAATTGCACCTGCAGAACACACTACGTAGCAGAAGAAAGAGTTGGTCATAAGGGCAGAAAATTTAACTCTATTTGCAGGACAATTTTATAAAATGGGGGTTGATGAGATTCTGTAAAGATATGTTCCTGAGCATGAACAACACAACAAATTGGTTGAAGCACATGGCAGAGTAGCTGGAGGTCACTATGCAGGAAACGATACTCCCCAAAATATTCTACATGCTAGATTGTGGTGGCATACGGTACGTAAACATTTAAAGGAGTATTGTAGAACATGCGATGTTTGTTAGATTATTGGAATACTATCACAAAGGGATGAAATGGCATTGTACTCCCAAGTCACATTGCAAGCTTTCGATAAATGGGTGATTTAATTTGTAGGACCAATCAATCCTCCAGGAAATAAAACACGTGCACAATACATTATTAATGCCACTGGTTACCTCACTCGGTGGGGTGAGGTGAAACCAATAAAGAATTGTACTGCGGAAACTACAAAAAAATTCATTTTTGAGCATATTCTGTCAAAATTTGGTTGTCTGAAAATTTTGATGGGCAACCAGGTTACACATTTCCTGAATAGCACTATCATGACCTTAACTAAATAGTTTAAAATCGATCACCACAAGAGTACTCCATACCACCCCCAGGTGAATGGAATAGTAGAAGCTTTCAACAAAATATTGGAGAATGTGCTAACAAAAGTATGCAAAGCTAACATAAATGACTGGGATCTACACATTCCTACTATGTTACCGTGCAGAAGATACTCCGCGCTAGTTACTTTTGGCCTACTATTTTTCGAGATTGCATCCTCGCAGTCAGAATTTGTCATGCATGGTATATTTTTTATCATAAAATCCACAAGCCGCTAGCACCAATGCATCATGTTGTCTCTACTGGACTGTTTACAAAATGAGGTATTGACTTCATGAGCTATAACCCTCCTTCGTCTGGGGGGCATGGTTATATTATTGTCGCAGTCAACTATTTTACCAAATGAGCCAAAGCGATGCCTACATTTAATAATGCAGGACAAACAATTGCATTTTTTTTCTTCAACCATGTTATTGCATGGTTTGGGGTCCCACAGGCTATAGTTACTGATCATGGGAAGAATTTTTGAAACCATATGATGTTTGAATTGACTACCAAGTTAGGATTGTCACATGATAATTATACTCCTTATTATCCACAATCAAATGGACAAGTTGAGGCTATTAAAAAAATTCTTAAATGAATCCTTCAACGAATGATAGGAGTCCTTAAAAGGAACTGGCACTTGATCCTGTACTCTGCCTTGTGGGCGTAACGAACCTCGGTGAGAAATGCAACCTCATTTACTCCTTTTCAATTTGTGTATGCTCTCGAAGCTATTGTACCAATCCAATGCAAAAGATCATCGTTAAAACTCGTGACTGACTTGTTACCTGACACCTCAAAAGAAGAATCATGTCTCCTTAACCTCATCCATCTTGATGAAATGCGTTGTGAATCCCAATTGGCCAACAAAGCGCATAAGAGATGTATAAAGGTGCAATACACCAAAAATGTCCAGCCTCACATCTACTCAGAGGGCGACTTGGTCCTTCTTTATGACGAAGAAGTTGATGTAATAGGTGCAGTGAAATTTGAGCCATTATGGCATGTCCCCTATATTTTCAAAAGAGTTATTGCTAAGGGTGCCTAAGAGTTAGTTGATTACGATAGAATTACATTGGCACAACCTAGAAATGGGTTTTATTCGAAACATTACTATGCTTAATCATGAGCATAGTAATTTTTCTTATTATATTGTTTATATGTTGTTGATTTGCATTCACTATATTAATTTGTTTTTAGATTTTTCTTGACATTAGTAATCCACTTTACATTTTATGGAAAATGTCTAAATCTTCAGAACTTTTTTGGATATGTTTATGGTGCTTGTCGTAGTACGTAGAATCTATCCTCTGCAGTGTGTGCCATTTTCGCTCCGAAAGGCGAGTTAGTGAGTTTTCAAGGGATTTGTATTGGTAGATCGATGAATAGTATCGCTGAGTATGGCATGTTGATTGAAATTCTCTCTGATGCCATTTCATTTGGTATTAACCGCATAATCATAAGGTTAGACTCACAACTTGTGGTATTACAACTTACTAGCGTTTATACTATTAGAAATCCAACTCTTCTTAGATTTTTCCTAAGAGTTTGACTTTTGGAAAAACATTTTAATTTTGTTCAATATCAACACATTTCTAGAAATTTGAACACTTTAACTGATTCATTAGCTAATCAAGTTTTAGAAAGACATTTGCAACATAGGTAAAGAAAATATTCACATCATTGAATAGGATTGCACATTAAACATAGGAAAAACTCTAAAAACATATAGATAGATAGTTATAGGTTTTTACAAAATTTGTGCCCAAGACACATTGGTCATCTGACCTCAAAATGTATGAAAAATTTCACAAGTAAACTAGTGGTGCTCATGATAACATGCTATAGATCTTGCAATCCCATGGAGCAATCACATCCAATGGTCAGGAACCCCAATTTTGTGTCGCTACAGCCGCATGGGAAGTTCTTTGATCCGAAAATCTGTAATCCCGAAGGTCAACCCCTCTATGTGCTACTGAAGCTCAGCCAGAGTCTCAGCCATATCAAGGTCCTGAAGGACTGATCTCCCGAGAGCCCTCTCTGCTGGAGCATCTACTTCGGACTCTGGTTCCTCTACTGGTTGAACAAGACCGATATCTCCATTACATCAAACATTTATTTTTGTCTTGGAAAGAAATCAAAACACAAAAAAATTGTTTAAACCTTATAAAAATAAAAATAAAACATGGTCAAATCATCCTTACCTATTGCACCCCACTAAGTTCCTTCTGGTAATACTAGATCTGGATCTCCTCAGAAGTCGATGCCTGCATATGCATACTCATCAATGGCTACAATCTGTCGCCTGAACCAGTCGAAGAATGCAGTAGAGAACACAATAGTCAATTGGCCTGCATGCCAACCCATGATTTCTACCCATCTCTTCATTCGAGGATCTCTAGGACTAGATATATCCAATGTTACATGTTGTGGCTGCATCAGTGGAATCTATTCCAAAGCGAAGGAGATGAGGATTGAACCATAACTAAAATTTCTCTTCCTTCCTCCCTTTGATTTATTCAGTTTTTCCTTTCTTTGAGATAGAACAACTTCAGACCAGTTGAAGACTATTGGCTCTAAGCACTCTAGCACATACTGCATATATAATTTGTTCACTACATGTAGTGTAACGATGCCAGTAAGTTTAGCGATTGTGAAAAGGATGGTTCTCAAAGGAAAATCCATGACATCCCAGATGTTTATTTTTCCATCTTTGCTAGGTTTTTCCCCTGGATAGCAATACTACATAGCATAATCCCTCACTGTCTCTCCTCCAACGATAGACCTTGTGAAAGAAATGGGTAACCGTCTCCTCGAAAATCCTGTGAGAAAATACACATCATCAACTGTTATGGACAACACTTGATTTTTTTATGTGAAATGCCTCTATTTTCGAATCCCATGCTTGAACTAAGACCTCCAAGAGTTCTATTTGTTGCCTCATTCCCAACGATTTGAAGTACTTAAGTAGTCCGCAATCTCTTAAGGCTATTACAGTAATTGGATCATTCAAGGAAATCATATCTTGTTCTTCATGTTCCCTTTCCCTCCATGTAAGCATCATTATAATCTGATGGAAACCTGAAATATAACCATAAGATCCATTAGATACCATTCATTGCAAAAAACTGGGTAAATTTTGAGCACATCATGAAAACCAAAAACTTGAACTGCGCCCAACGCACTCCCTGGGTTGAAATAGTGCATTATACATCCAGGTATCCTTCATTGTGCCTGCTATGCAATGCAGGTTTCAACATTCAGAGGTGCGTTGCCCTCATTTTGGGAAAAATTTACCCTAGGGGCCTTAAAACCCTAAAAAATTGCAAGGAATGGAAATGAAATGAATAGTAAAAGGAAGAGGAGGTTCATGCTACTAACCTGGATCAAAGGGTGACGAAATCATCCTTAGAAATGACCACAATCAACGACTGAAGTTTGGGGGAAAAATCAAGTTCAAAGCTCCAAAATGCAAATGGTAACTATGGAATGGTAAAACTGAAGAGTGAAACTACTTTATATAGTCATTTAATTGTTTGCAATTTAAATTTATTGCTATGACTATGGCTTTATTATGTTTTTATCATGAAACAGGTATTTTTAATTCATTTGATGTTGTTCTGAATAGGAAATACAACTGATGAACAGATTAGTTCTGCAGATTTATTCAAAGAAAGACTTGACCACAAAGCATACTTTTTCTCCTTATTTTTTGAGCTTTGTTAAAAATGAAAAAGGATTTGAAGCGCACTTTCATCTCTTTTTAAAGCATTGATAACAACGAAAAAGGAACCCCTAGAGTCTTCTTTCAGCTCTTTTCAAACTCCGATAATGTGAAAAAATTGCCGAGCACTTGTCTTTTCGAGCTCGTTAAAGTAAGTGAATTAATATCTACTCAGTATAAGTTTCACCCTTTTATGAACTGAGATAGATTATTTACGAAAAAGGAATACCTTGGTTAAACATGACCAAAGAGGTTCTTTCAGATATTATTTTACACTTTTTCGGATCTGAGAGACAAATTTACAAAAAATTACTTTTGGAGTTCTCTTTCATCCTCTTTTTCAGACTCTAAATATGAAAAAGGACAGGGCTATCACTGTCGTTAAGCTCGTTAAAACATAAAATAGCAATGGGCTTGTTGATCATGGAAAGAATTGAGTTTCGTTCATTACTAGACTCATTAAATTATTAAATAGCGATACTTTATTCACCTGAAGGGTTGAATTATAGATCAAGAAAATGTAATCCTCCTCAAGCTTGTTAAAAAATAAAGAGGTACTGGTCGAAAAATGACCGGGGAAAATTTGGGAAAAGTCAGCGAAGTTTCTTTTTGGTAGCAAGTCACTCTTGAACACGACACTTCTTTCACTCCATGTTCGTGATTGTTTGGGTTGGGTCATCATCTTGATGGTTCATTCACACCTATGGTTCATCATACCTTCACTTTGGTTTTGGGTCAGTGTTGCCAACTCATCACAAGTGTCGTCGTTATGTTCAAGAGAAGTCATCTAGTGATTAAAAGCTCATCATTCTGCAATACTCGTAAACCTTCATTTTCATGACCGTTATCCCTAAAAATTACTATATCAAATCATAACATTGTCTCCGAAATCAGTAACTCCTATTTGCAATAAGGTGACTTCCTATTGATGACAAATCAATATCTAGGAAGTTCACTTAGAAACATCAGATTCCAGTAACATGAGGCTTGTTACAACATCAACAAGATCCTCGCTTCCGGACCTTTGACCCAAAGATTTTGTTTGGCGTTCGACATTAAATCATCTATTCACACCTTATGAAATGTACTGCAATACCTTGAGGGCCATTGATATTAATGGTGGTTCTCTCGCATTTGTTAACAACTCACATCGTTGGCTAGTAATCAAATGATGTCTTTCCATGTTCAACTACAAATCATATATTCGCATGGCTAGACTTGTACCCAAATGATCGAGTGAACGAGATAAGAAGACCTTGGATCTAGTTTCAGCCATCCAGGCTATGATTTTAGGATTTTTGTACACATCATCTATACGGTGACCTTACATACAGATTGTCATCCAAATATGGGCCTATATCTGTAGGCATGTCTGGATCTGTGAAACATTCCAATGTAGAAGACTTTCTTAATTATGTACATGTTATTAGATTATTTATGTGTTGAATACGGGAATGCCTACCCTCAGAAATTATGACCAAAAGAGGATATATCATGATTTAATTTATTGTAATATTGATGCTAGTGACCACTCCACTTCGTTTCTAGGCTCATCACAGTGTAAAGAATCTCAATCAAATGTTCTTATTATTTGGATCTCATGCTTTAGGGAGAAATTTTTATAGGTCAATTTGGGCACCATTCCCAATGACCTAGTTAACTGGACATCATCTCCAGGACCAATTATCAAGGGTCTATCATTCCCTATCATTTCAGTTGCTATATGCCCTAAGACAAGAAATAAGACAAATGAAGAAAAAATTTCATCAAGCAAAGGTTTCCATGGTTTGAAGCTTATTATATAACATATGAGATCTCACCAACGAAGGCTCTAAGGGGCCTAAGTGCATTGCATATGCAGGTAGCCCTATGCAAGGCTACTTTGAAAATCACTTCCCAACATTCACAGGTGCGTTGGTCACATTGGGAGTGTTGGAACAGGGTCTCCTGCAAGCTACGAAACTATTCTGATTTTCTATATTTTTGGTTATATTTAGTCTAGCGCAGGGTTTTTGGCATGGGACAAAGCCCTAAAAGCATTGTAATGGGTCAAAGGGTAGACCTAGAGTTCGAAAACCATGGTTTGTAGACCATAGGAAAGGTTAGGCTATATTGTTATAAATAGAGGGACATTTTGAATTGTAAGTTGAGAAAGATGATGAGATCTTGATGCGAATTATGGCTTAGTAGATCTATTTGGGTTTTTAGGGAAAGGACTCCTACTGGCTGTGTGTGTGGAGATCCTAGGTCCAGCTTTGTGTGGACCCTGTTGCTGTGTGGGCAGGTCAGGTTTGGGTATTGTAGGAAGGAACTGAATGATTAATGAATGAGAAAGGCTGTTGCATAGCTGAATGTATTTGTCCAGTTGATGTGAATCTGTGATAGCTGTTGTGTTATGGATATTTCTCCTACATCTGGGTTTGTTCTGTTTTGTTTTATGGGAATAACTGTAATACTGCACTACTATTTTAGAAGTATATGATTTATTAAGTACAGTAAGTATAATTGACCTTGCGCACGTAGGAGATCTATAGATCTAGTTCTGAGATAGGCGACCTGGTCATTATAAAGCTGGACGCAGCTTTGCTTGGCTTACCTATCCTCTCTCAGGGTGCGGAAACCTGGTTCCTTCACCCACCCATACTTCTTCAGGTGAGACTTTGACCTGCGTAAGTAGATCACTACCAAAAGGGCCAGTAGGATAGGGCTTTGTTGGCAAACCTTATCCTCTGAACCTGGGTCAGGACCCCCCAAGCCAACAAATGGTTCTGTTTCTGAGACTAGGAGAATTTTGAGAAGGGGGTTGGGTAATGCCAACACAAAGTATTGGAAGGCTGAGAAGAAAATTAGAGTAGGTACAAAAGAAGGGGATAGATCTGTCTATAACTCGATAGAAAAACCCCTGCAGAAAACCTATCAGCTACACCGCCTTCAGAACCACGTAAGGTTAAAACCTTGTCCGAAAACTCGCCAGAAGAAGATATGGTGGTGCACTTGAATTTACCCACCTTCAAAGGGGCAGTACATGGGGACATGCACTGATTTTTGTTTTTTGCAGAATTGGTCTAGACTGAGAAAAATGTGGCAAGTGATACTATGAAGAGGGTGCAGTTATCCCTAGTCTTAGAAGGAAGAGCTCTGGAATGGTATATGTGTTACATATCTTAAAATGGAAGCGCATCTATTCAAGATATTAAGGATGCTCTGAAACAACAATTCCGAAAGCCTAAGTCCTATTTGTAGATCGTAGTAGATGTGAAATATTTCAAGCAAGGAACGACTGAGTTTGTATGGGAAGCTGATCAGTGCCTAAAGAAAACTATCAGATAAGGATAATTTAAGTATGATGACAGACAACATACAGAGTGTTTCATCGCTATGCTGCTACCTCACCTGCGCGTACCTATGGGTCACCAAAATTTCGAATCACAGGAAAAAGCTTTGGAAACCACTATGAAACTAGAAGCTACGCCCCAGGAAGATATTTCATCAGGAGTACAACAAATTCAGGAGTAGCTCGAGGAAATTCACATGGAGATTCAGGACCTACAAAAGGAATGAGGGAGGGAAGCTAGCGAAGATCTATGGTGCATACAATGTCGAGTATCGGGACATATAAAGGATCTGTGCCTGCTGCCGAAAGACTACCTGCAAATAGGAGTACCTAGTCCGATGCACCCTGGATCAAGCGGAGGACCCAGCCCAGTATGACTAGGCCCAAGAGGACCTGCGCTATGGTGCAAGGATTGCCACGTAGCAAGACTGCATGATACAAACCACTGCCCCCGTCTGGGCGCCTACGTCCCAGAGCGGAAGAAACAATGGTGCCGGTTCTGTCAGTTAGTAGGACATGATGAGCAGAATTGTCGAACCTATGATCTAATAATAGATCTGGGGAATTTCTATAAGGTACAGTCAAACCCCACGTCACCAAAAACCTTCGCAGGGATGGGCAGCTCCCCCTTTGGATGCAGGGGAGGAGGCTGAAGTGGAAGTACAAGATTGCGCAGGGGGTAATTGATCTGCTATAACTATGGAGAAACAGGGCACTTTTTGAAGGATTTCCCAAACCCTACAAGACAGTCTTGTAGGTACTGCAGACAGTTGGACCATACGCTTGAAGACTGTCTGGTCTTGATAGCAAAATTACGGAAGAAGCAGCTACCACCTACACAAAATGTGCAGAGGGTTAAGACTGAGTTGCAGGATAAGGTTCCAAGTGTAAATGTTGTTATGCGCAGTGGATTGGCTACTAGAGGGACTGGGGAGAAGGTTGAAACTTAACCTACGATCTGCAAGGAAGTTAGAAAACAAGAAGGGCTGGACCTAGACAAAGAAATAAAATGTTTATAGCAGCTCGCAGGGACTTTATCGGGATAGAGGAATCTATTTCCCTACTCCTTGTGAACCTTAAGGAAGATGAGGAGGTGAAACCATTCTTGTAGTCATGTATGAAGTTTCTGCGCAACCCAAAAGCTGTGAAAAATCTTCAGGCATTAATTGATAGTTGTGCAACGTGCCTACCATGTCCCCCGATATTAAGGATGTGCACAAACTATACAGATATAAGAGACACACTGGGAGGGAGATGCGGCTAATGTTACAAATCGTCGATTACGAGATGGACCGAGTTATTTTGGACCTTGGATTGGATGCAAATGTATTACCTAAACAAACTTGGCAACGAATGGGTGAACCAAAGTTGGAACGATCCACTATCCAGCTACACATGGCTAATCAACAGAAGATCGTACCTTTAGGGAGGATATCAGGAATTATGGTAGATACAGGGGTTAAGGTCTGGGCTGACTTTGAAGTAATTCAGATTGTAGAAGATACAAACCCCTACACTGTGCTAATAGGATTGGATTGGGCCATCGACATGGGCAGTATCATTAACTTAAAAAAAAGAAGCATGGTGTTCGAAAATAATGACACAAGGGTGATAGTACCATCAGACCTCGCGAAGGGTAAATGCTGCACTGAACCAGTACCCAAGGACTCTTGAATATGCTTTGGATGCCCCATTTTGGTGATTACAATGTCACAGATCGGTTGGCTCGCTAGTTGCTCACCCTAATTCATGATGGGTGCTTATGGATTCAGGACAGAGTCCCTATTGGTGCTGCATTGATCCATAAGATTATAGGGCTTCCTATGCAAGGGCCGCACCCTCTGGAGCAGGTAGGCAAGAAGTATGACACAACTACCACTACATTTGTGTGGAAGACCTATAAGGTGAGTCGAAATCAGCGAGGTTTTGTGATCCAGACTATCAATGATCTGGCTACACAGATGGGTACTAGGATCTTAGCCTACAAGCTCATGAGGAAGTGCCAAGTTGCGACCGTCCTTGCCTATGTTATTCGGTTAGCCGGACGTTGTGAAAAGCGAGTCTCCTTCAATTGGGCTCAATATTTATGTGATGAATTTCTGACTAATGTCCGCGAATCCTAGGAATAGGGGACATCCTTCTACTTTTCATGGTTATTACTTCGTATAGCATTGGTCGCCTGAGACACCACTAAGGAGTCGGTTCTCCCCGAGCTCCCCCTAGGGATGATCACAACCCTCACTGCCCTCTGTGCGTAGGTAGAGAATCCACCACCACAGTGACTTGGGATGAGTCACAAGATTGTGCTGGGGGACTGTTGGAACAGGGTCTCCTGCAAGCTACGAAACTGATCCAATTTTGTATATTTTTGGTTATATTTAGTCTAGCATAGGGGTTTTGGGGTGGGACAAAGCCCCGAAAGCATTGTAATGGGTCAAAGGGTAGAACTAGAGTCCGCAAACCATGGTTTTTGGACCATAGGAAAGATTAGGCTAGATTGTGATAAATAGAGGGACATTTTGAATTGTAAGTAGAGAAAGATGATGATATCTTGATGCGAATTGTGGCTTAATAAATCTGTTTGGGTTTTTAGGGAAAGGACTTCTGCTGGTTGTGTGCACGGAGATCCCAAGTCCAACAGTGTGCAGACACTGCTGCTGTGTGTGCAGGTTGGGTTTGGGTATTGTAAGAATGAACTGAATGATTAATGAATGAGAAATGTTGTTACGTAGCTGAATGTATTTGTACTAATGATACGAATCTATGATAGCCATTGTGTTATGCATATTTTGTGTGAAGCTGTGAAAGTACTGTGTTAAGCGTTTCTCTTGCATCTGGGTTTGTTCTGTTCTGTTTTATGGGAATAACTGTAATACTGCACTACTGTTTTAGAAGTATATGATTTATTGAGTACAGTAAGTATAATTGACCTTGACCACGTAGGAGATCTACAGATCCAGTTCTGAGATAGACGATTTGGTCATGATAAAGCTGGATGCAGCTCTGCTTGGCTTACCCATCCTCTCTCAGGGTATGGAAACTTGGTTCCAGCACCCACCGATACTGCTTCGGGTGAGACTTTGACCTACACAAGCAGGTCACTGCCGAAAGGGCTAGTAGTATAGGGGTTTGTTGGAAAACCTTAACCTCCAAACCTAGGTCATGACTCCTTGAGCTGACAGGGAGCAAAATTCTCATTGTTCTAGAATCTCCACTTGGCCAGTGCCTTCTAAAAGAGTTCACATGTGTCAAGCTTCGGATCCAAGTGTCCATTTTACATCTACATGACTGGAAACATGTCTTTCCTATTTTTGGAAAGTTATTGATTGCAAGACAACCTACAGTTCATCTATAAATTGAGCACAGATCTAAGTGCTTGAAGGGAAAGAATTTGAGTAGAGAAATTCTAGATAATTTTCAATTGAGAACTAGATTTGTGAAGCTATTGCTAGAGAGATTTATACTGTGACGAGGCTTGGGAATGTTGTTGGAAGGTCACTTCAAATCAGTCACTAGGTTGTAACCTCTCTTTATATCATCAATAAAGGGTATTGCTTATTTTTCCCTATATGCTTCTGTATTGGCTTTGATTTTCCATATTGCAAGATCTTGGTTGATGTATATGGTTTATGCTTTACTGATTTAGCTAACTAGCTTGAATAGATATCTATATTATTGCATCTTTTTCTATTTCAGTGTTCTCTCTTGTAGGAAGTATTCAGCCCACAAACCGTTTGAATTTGAAGCTACAGTGGAAGCGACAGAAGGAGCCATTTGGAAACGACTGAACAAGTAAGCCTCCAATCCTCTCTATGTATCTGTTCTGAGTTAGGAGAAATAGTCGTATAGTCTTTCACCTGTTGTTCTAGACTATCACCTATCTAGGGAAGTGTGATTTATCCGTAATTCACAATTTTGGCCCAACACATGGTCCAACACCACATTGTGACAAACTTTATCAATAGGAAAACCAACCATGGTCCAATGTTGCATTCTAAAAATTATTTTATGCATATGCAAATAAAGCATGGTCAATCATGGTACAACGTCGCATTTTCACTAAGATTGTCTCAATATGAAAATCAATCATGGTCAAACATCATCAACCATGATGATTCTAGGGTTTAGAATATCTATCTTAGGGTTTATATAACTTGGGTTTATGATATTACTCCCTTGGGTGTAATATTATTCCCTTGGGTGCAAAATTATTCCCTTGTGTTTTCAATATTAATCCCTTGTGTTTATTATTCTCATGGGTTTATAACATCAATCCCTTGGGTGAAATTAATTAATAATAATTAAGATAAATTAAAAAAATATATCCTATATTTTCTTAATAAATAATAATAATTAATTATTTTTTATTAATAAAAAACAAATGTATTAATTATTATTATTATTCAATAATTATTAATTACCTACTTATGATTAATAAATTATTATTAAATTAACAAATTGTTGTTGTTTTTATTATTATTGTTAACCATAAATAATATAGTTTAAAAGACAATATTTATATTTTTTTAATATATAATAATAATAATTAATTTATTATTATTAATAAATATTAATTAATAATGATATTAAATTTAATTGAAAATATTTTTAATAATATTAACCCATAATAGTAATATTAATAAATAATGTTAATAATAATATAAATAATAAATAATAAATATTAATGACAATAATTATCAATAATGAGATCTCTTTCGGATTAATAATTAAGATTTATAATAATTTATATAATAATATTTTTAATATAATTGTTATTTTTTAATATTATTATTATTATATATTTCTCAATATGGATATTAATTTTATGATTAATATTTGATTATATCATTACAACCACATTTATTAATGTGGCTGGGTTTATAATATTAACAATCTCTAAGGTTTATTAATCCCTTAGGTTTATAGTACTTATAAGCATGTGGGTTTATCAATCCATTGGGTTTAAAATATCAATCCCTTAGGTTTCAAATATTCATTCATAGGTTTAGAAATCTTTTGTGTTTTTACATTGATCCTTTGGGTTTGTTGATTGTTGAGGTTTATAATATTTATCCCTTGGGTTTACTAATTTTTAGGGTTTATAATATTAAAATGTTGGGTTTATTAGTCCCTTGGGTTTATAATATTAATAATCCATTTTGTTTATTAATCCATTGAGTTTAGCATATTAATTCCTATGGTTTATTAATTCCTTGGGTTTAAAATGTTAATTGTTAAGGTTTATCAATCCCATGTGTTTTTAATATAGATTCCTTGTGTTTGTTGATTGTTTAGGTTTATAATATTTATCCTTTGGGTTAATAATTAATTAGGTTTATAATATTAAACCCTTTAGTTTATTAGTTGCTTCGATTTATAATATTAATAATTGTTTTGGTTTACAATTTAATCCCTTCGGTTTATTTATCCCTTGGTTTTAAAATATCAATTCCTAAAAGTTATTAATATCTTGGGAACAATATTTAAAATACAAGGCATTAATAAACCCCAAGAATTAATAGACTCTAAGGTTTAATATATGAGGGTTTTAAACGTTGAAGTTTTTAATACTAAACCCAAGGGTTTAAATTTTATAATATATTATTATTACATATTATATTATAAAATAATATATTAGTATATAAAATATTATTTTATATATTATTTTATTATTATATTTCTCTCTCTCTATATATATAACTTCAAAGTAATATTATAATAAATTTTAGTTAAATATAAGTCAATATATAATTAATTTTATTAATATATACCAAGTAAATATAGAAAATATATTCACAATTATATATAATAATGTTTGATGATAATATAATGGTAGGTATAAATACATATTATTAATAATAACTAAATGTTATTATTATGTTAAATGTGAATTATATAATAGTTTTAAATATAACTATTAATATATTAGCAAATTTTATGTAATAACTAATATTATATTAATATACAAATTAATTTTAATATAATAAGTATAAATATATAAATAAAAAAGCATGGTTACTATTATTTATATAGTTATTGATAATGAGAAATAGTTAGTTTTCACAAAATACAACTAATGCTTATTAATGTGGTGGGTGGAGGATATATGCCTATTGGAGTGTATCAACCACATTTACTAATGTAATTGTGCTAGTTATATTTGTTAATGATGATGATGATGCTGGTTAATGTCCAATGAGACCAATCTTTGGTCTATTGGACCTAAGGAAAAGAGTTATTTAATTTGATTTAAGATTTTATTCCTATGCTCAAAAAGCTTGGAGAGAAGCCTCCCGAGCTCACTATAATTTTGACATCTTAAAAGGCTATGAATGTCAGTATTGCAACAAAGATTATGAAATTGAGCTCTAATGTGGTTGTACGCGGGGAACTCTAAGAGGAAGTGATTTTCATCCTCGATGTTCATATTCTCACAGAGATGGCAGATCCTTTCCATCCATGGTGTTTTAGGAACTGTCCAACGACCTGTTTCACTATGGAGCTCATGAGAGTTCATTCTAATCTTGGCTTATTAATTTTCTTCTTTGAGCTAGTTAAAACAGAGAGATACTTTTGATCTTCTAAAGTGCGGTTGATGACCTCCTTATAATACCTTAATTTTCTTTTAGCTACTAGATATATTATTATATTTACATTTATAATATCTTGTTATATTCAAAATATATCTCTCAAAATAGTAATGAATATTATTAATATTGATATATTATTATAAAATAACATTTAATCTATTATTATATTAAAATTTACTATATATTGTCTAGTATAAATTAAATAACATGAAATACCTTACAATAATAAAATGATAATCTTACATAAAATGTATAATAATAATATCTTAAACAACTACTACATAGTAGTTGCGACTTTGTCTAAATATACTTAAATAAAAATAAAAATATTGAATTCAAGTTAGTTTTAAGTTTTAGAATAGATAGTTAACCATTTGGAAAGCTTGTAAATGTTATTAATAATTTTCTACATTAAGTAAATGTACAACATGAGATTTGGTTGAAAAGCACAATTTACAATTATAAAAGTTACAACAACGTGACACCACTTCATATCACACCTTTGGAATTGTTGAATGCCCATAATAGTAGATAATAAATTGTCCATAATAATATTATTATAACCTTCATTAATTATGAAATAAATTTAAAAAAAAATACAATCATGATTAAATCATTTTCTATTATGAATGAAAGTAGTATTATAAAATTAATTATTTATAATAAATTCTAAAAAATAATAATAATATACACTTATGATTATATCCATGATAAATAAGTAAAAATACACCATTTAAATATTTGAGAGATGACATGTGGCACTTTTTAACCTGTGCTAATGAGAAGTGCATGCTCATCTATTATTATTTTTAAATAATACAATGACTTGTTAATGGTAGAGTAAGTAAAATTGATCCACTATAATAGTGAATAGACTTGGGCATTGGATTCCAAATTCAAAGCAACCACACTAAAATACAATATATGACCTTCAAATGTTTGTGTAAATTTATCAGTTAAGTTAAAATGGTTATAAATTTAATTTTTTATAAATAATTATTTTGATTTAATTTTATATTAAGCTTTTTATAAAGAATATTTCTTTTATGTATATATAGAGAAGAATTTTTTTTTTGATGATCTGTAAATTTATTAATTTAAAGGAATGTAAGATGATGTATTGTTGAATGAATTTTTATAATATATCCGAGTTTATTTTTAATATTATAATAAATTTGTGGGATAAGGAATTTATATGTTGACAGAGACTGAAATTAAAGAAAAAATAATATGAAGATGTGCAGATAAAAAATGTCAAAGAAAATGTGATTTGCATCAATCTCATAAACAAATCTAATAAATTCTACATTCCTTTTATTTGTACAATAAAAAATGCAAAAATTGCAAAAATACAATCATGTAACTTGACATTTCTGTAGTCATTCATGAAATAAATGGTCACCCTCCATCTAATTGAATGACTCTCGAGTGAATGCTAATATGTAACATACCTCGTTTACCTTGCAAGAAATGCATGGAGTTATGAAAATTTTTCAACATTTACCAAAGTGTAACTTTATAAATTACTTTCTATATTCAACCATTAACCATTAGAATAACCATCATCATCACCTACAAAAATATTAGTGAGTTACACAACCATTAACTATCCTTGTTGTAGCATATTAACTTAAATTTTCTACTATAACTATGCAATCATCAATTCCATGATCATTTTAACTCAATTATTAAACGACATAATTGATAATTTATAAGCATCACATTATGAAATAAATTAACATCATGAAAATGACACAATGAACAATCACTTCATTAGACACTGATATACCTTGGAAACCCCATAAGGTGAAAATTTACAAACATTTAATTTTATTATTAAATTCTCGTGAGTGTTTCACCCCTCACTCAATGGTTATAAGGGATTCCATCCCTTGACCATTGTCATAAAAATTACATAGAAAAATAATATTAAATGCAACATAACTAGCTATAAGCTATTACAGTCATCATGGTACCATTTACCCATGGATCTTCAATCTTTGCCTTTGTGGTCAGACTGTTTCCTTCAGTGGGTCATCCTGCAGTTGAAACTCCTAAACCTTCATGGACTAACAACAGTTTATCTTCCACAATGTTAAACTTGAACTATCAATTTCTCAAGTCACCATCCTTTCCTGCCATTGTTGTCTTCAACACACTTGATATCATGATTAGAAAAAATATTAATAAACCAATAATCAATCTTTATTTGTGACACTTCCACAACTATTTGTATGCATGTATAAAACATAAAAAATTTACATGAAATTCCTTCTTTAACATCATTGCCCATGCATTAGTAACAATTAAATCACTGTCAAGCCTCATCTTTCCAAAAAATGCTAACAAAATCTCGCATGCACTTTCATATAATTTCCAAAGGAAAGATAGCATACTATATAATAATATTATGCATGCAAATGCATAACAATATTTCAAGATAACTATCCCAAAAAGTAATTTCTTTTGTACCTACACTTATGTTTTATTTTCCAAAGGGATTAACACAATAGTTTCTATACTTATGCATGTTCTTTTCCAAAAACATCATTTCCACACAAGGGTTATTCACATGCCTATTATGTATAAAAATGACAGCTAAATTTCACACAAAGTTAACATACTAGTTATAATTTTGTGCATGCAATAATATAGCTTGTTCTTCTTGCGTGTAAAACATATATTTATTTCTGTAATATCCCTAGTTTATTACTTTTATTAGAAAATTGAATAGTCCTAAAGGGTCAAGTGGACCCAAGGGAAAACAATTATTGTGGACATGTTTTATTAATTAAATTGAATAAAAATGGAACTAGAATTAATTGTGCAAAGACTAGAATATAATTAGAGATCATGAATCCAAGTCAATGAGGATATATAAGGCTCCAAAGACTTTCCGAGTTCTCCAAAAATCCTTAGAGAAAATAAATTAAATATTGATTGTTATATTTGAGATAAAAATGTGAAAAGATACCCCAATAAAGAGGAAAGTTACTGGGAATAGGTGGAATAAAACTAGAAATAGGAAAAATCTAGTTTTAAAGTACTTTTATGGAAGAAACAAAAGAAAAGCCTAGGCAAAAAGGAAAAGAACATCCTGATTAACTAGACACAGTTATGGAAACAAGCTGATGGGAAAGAAAGCTTAAATAAGCAAATTCTGGGTAGACAAGAGGTTGTATACTACTGGAAGGAAGTGATCTATGCTCCGGGGGAGATGTGATATAGAGATCAAAGGTTGGGTGGAAAATAGTCTACCAGAATTGGTATGCAGAAGTTAATTAATTATGTCTTAATTTTGTGTTATTATACTGAAGTTTATAATTTTGGTGAAGTAAGTAGCCAAATCTATGAAAGAGTATATTAGTGTATGTAAGTAGTAGGATAATTTTCTGTTAGTTGTAAATTTTTTATATCTGTGCATTTAACAAAACCTAATATAATAAATATAGTGTAGTCCTGTAGTGTTGCATAGATAATTTTAGGAATGGTATTAAATATCAGAATGTCTAAGCCTGTGAAGTAGGTTTAAATATGAGGATAGGTTGAGTATTTCAAATTTTACATGCAAAAAGTAAATATATGAGAAGTAGATATAATGAAATTCTCCAACTAACTATGAAAACCTATCAAATAACATTTTACAAAATGAAAGAACTATGTTCCTATATGTAGCATGAATTTAGAAAATTCAAATCCTATCTTCTGTTGTAACACAATTAGAATATTTTGAATTTATACATAAGTCCTAGTACTATATCAGAAATGAAGCAAAGTTTGTAGAGAATATAAAATATGCTAAACAGTAAATATAATTTCATTTCTAGAAATATATTATACTAGATTATATTGAATTAAAATAATTCAGGAGATTACTGTCAAAGTAATTATTGTCCAAAATTTATACAGATTTGGGATTCAGTCTCGTGAATTACAACTACATAATCCCTGCGAAAATAGTTATGATTTCTATTAGGGGAAGTCGTCAAGGAAGTTTTGGACCAGCTTATATAATGAAATCCAATTCATTTTGTCACTGTATGACATACATAGTGATAACCATGCTGTAAAATGAAACAGGAAGGTAAAGAGTACCTCCACATAAACAAATTTATAGAAATTAATAATTGTACTTAATTTCAGGAATGTAGTGAATATTGAAATAATAGATAGTAACAAGGTAACAGGTAATTATTACCTTATTGGCTAGAATAGAGTTGGAAAATAAACTTGTATGTAAAAGAGATTTTAGGACCAGTAAAATTGAGAATGAGAGGAAAACAATAGTCGAAGAAATTATAAACTAAAATCAGGAAATTTATTACCTGAACCTTCTTCGACGGAATACTGAAGCAACTCTGAAGAGATGTGGAAATATGGGGTTCCTGTAAAAATTAGGGAATGATAAAATTAGAGCCTATTCTATACAAATTTATTTGAATTCAATTAAAAGCTAGAAATATTGCAGACTATTAATCCTAATCCAAGTATTCTGAAAATTTAGTACATATACACAATTTGAAATTTAAGCTCATACACTTGAAGAACAATTAAACAAGTAGAAATTAACGAGATTCTCGAATTCTTCCAATTTGAATGATGAGGTGGACAGACTTAGAAAAAAGCAAGAATTGTGAAGAGAGAATAAAATTTAAGAAGAGTTATGATGTTACCCCTAAATATAAGTGAAAGTACACTGTGAGCTTCCAAAAAATGTAACCGGGTTTAACTAACCCCGAGGAATTGAAATTTCATATTTCTGAATACAAATTAACTAACAACAAAATTTACACTTTCAATGCATAGATTTTGAACTAGAAGTGGAGTAAGGAAAAACATATTGATAAAATTATTTACTGCATAATCCTGTGTTTATTCAACAAGGGTACTGATGGAAGGGATTGTGCTGGGTTTTTTTAGTAGAGAAGAGCCTGGAATAAAAGAACAAAGAGTCTCATTAGATAAAAGACTAGAAATTCATTTACACCTGATGATTCAAATTATGCCGAGAGCAGAGTAATAAGCATAACACGTACCTGGAGAGGAAAATTAATGCCGAGAGCAACAAATGAAGTGGACCAATTTTTAGTTAGTGGAGTGTGAGAGAGAGGACTTCCTCCACCTGCGTCCAACAAAACGAAGCATTATAAAGTCATAATTAAAGTTAGAACAAATCTACAATTTATGACAGGGATAAATAATCAATTTAATCATATATAGAAATTTTGAAACAGAGACCATACCCAAAACAAATAGTAACATCATCACATAGTAGTGGAATGACAATAAATTAGAGTTACGTTCAACGGCTGTTATTCGTAATGCTTGAGAAGCAGTAGCAATTGGATTGATCATAGTATGGAAGATAAATTTCAATGTCGTTTTGACAAAGACGTAATCATCCTGGAGTAAATCTCAACGCTGCAACCATAATAATGAATTAATTATCAGATGGAGAGAAGAATGATTAAAGGAAAATTGATTTCGAAATACCATCAACCACAAAGATCTTCGAATTCATAAAAGTTACACTGAAATAGGAACCTTACTTGAAATTCATCCTGAAGGTGAAGAAATCGTAACCCTCTGCATCATGGGTTGGGCTCTATATATGATTTTAACGTAAATCTCTTTGAAACAGAGTATATGCAATAGAACGAGAGTTGAAAGCCAAATGACGATGCCAAAAAGGCGGAATAGAACAAAATTAGGGTAGAAGAAGAATAACCCTAATCACGAATATGACTAACCCTCAACTGTCCACATGGAACACATCAAACGAAGGAGATTAGTAGTTAAATCGATAGTTCAGAACCATGTGATGGCTTTAATGGCCAAGGTACCACCTATAAATGCCAAAAATCCTGAGGTGTTAATAAATTTCAAAACATCGGACTTAAAACCATATGGATCCAGTTTTCATTAGTAATTTCATAAATTCGTAATTGATTTATGTGCCAGGTTGATACGTCACACTGGTGGATTGTGTAGTAACCCTATGAAGAGCCTACAAACTTACGTTAACCCCAAAGGAAGCTATACATAATGTGCCTCCATAGTATGATATTAGTCCACGTAGGACTAAGGAAGTTAACATGTAAGGTTGAAATGCAATTATGATACTCATACAAGGAGTTTGAAACTCATAGCAATTATTCATATACAAAGCATGTTAGAGGATGAATTTAGTTATATATGGTATAACATAGAAATTAATTAAGTATGATAGATGTGCAAAAAGGCCGAAATTAGTTAGTTGCTAAATGGACCCCTTATGACTAGAACGTGTGTAAGTGAATAAATTCAAAAATAAATCATATGGTTAAGGTTATGATTATAACCTTAATCAAATATTTAATTATAAATTGAGGGAGGTTGGTAATATAAACTTAAGTAATTGAAATATAAAATGATAAGGTATACAGAGACAAAAATATAACTTTTTCTATTATCATAAAAAGGAAGTGCCAATGGTTAAAGCATAATATAAAAATATTATCCTGCTAGAAATTATATAAGAAGCCTCGATCATGTTGTAGTGACATAAGGTGGTAAAAAAATGTCGCTAATATTCAAATAAAGTTGACTGATGGAAATTGTTGAACTTGAATTTGATAAGAATTAGACAAGAGTAAATCAAACATTAAAGCTACTAGATGTTTTCGTCAAAATGCGATGAAACACATTAATGCAGTTGTAAGTAGCTATTATTTAACTTATAAAAAGAAAAAAAAATTGGAAGCGGAATTGTTACAAATGGTATCAGAGCGCATGTTAAAAGACTAGGCCTAAATGTGTGCTCACACACGAAATTAGATATCCAAGAATAATACTGTTGTAAATTTTTTTCTGGAAAAAAAAATCACACTAATATTATTTATGTGTACACTGAATTAGTGCATAAAAGTACAGCTGCAACTATGAGTGAAGGGGATGAGTTGTATGTAGATATGGGTGGTGTAGAAAATCCACCAGATCCAAATGCTCTATTGCTGGCCATGATCCATCAGATGCAAAGAGAAATGGTGTAGCTGAGAACCAACAATGAAAGATTGTCACTAGCCAGTGAAGAGAAAGAAAGTTTAATAATGAGATTAATCACCAAGACCAGTCGTGAAGGTAAAAGTTCTAATAAAAAGAGAAAGGAAGCTGAAAAACACGCAGAAGGATTTGAGGATGGTGAAGCCTTTGGACAACAGTCCAGAAGGAAAAAGGAATTGCAAGGAGAATTCTGAAAAACCAAACCTCCCACTTACAATGGTGAGAAGGAGGAAGATGCAAAAGCTTGGTTTCTAAACATGGTGAAATACTTCCAAGTTTATGAATATGGAAGTAACTTGAAAGCCAAGTTGGCTATTTACCAACTACAAGGTAAGGCTAACTTGTGGTGGGAAGAAACCAAAATGGTACATGTACTAGATGAGAAAATTGTCACTTGGGAAGATTTCCAAACTAAATTTAAATCTAGATATCTGAATGAAAGATACTATGATGAAAAAGCCAAAGAGTTTCATTAGCTAAGATTGGGGTAGCTTACCATAGATGAGTTTGTTACCAAATTTAAAAATATGCTTCGTTATGTACCTTATATTAGGGCAGAGAAGGCTAAGGTACAACGATTTTTAAATTTCTGCCTATTGTCTACAAGGAGAGGATAAATTTTATAATCCCAAGAAAATGGATGAAGCTGTGTGCAAGGAAAAACTATGTTATCAGCAGTTCAAAGGAAGAAATGATCAAATGAAAAAGTGGCAGAACAAATAAAAAGGAAAAGGTAACTCTAGTGGAAAAAGAGTAAAACTAGCATACTTGAAGAAATTTGGGAAAAATAATCAAAGAAAGAAGTTTAACAAAATTAGAGAAAATCAACTAGCCCAATCAAAAACAGGATCTAAACAAAAAGATGTAAATGGTAAGAGAGATGGAATGGTAAAAATGAGGGAACCACTAAACTGTTGGGGTTTTGAAGAGCCTCATCTGTTACAAGATTGTCCTCACCGAACAATTTAGAACATTCAAGTGTTGAGAGAATCAACCACTGTAAATGACGTGGCAAGAAACATTCCTAGAATCAGTGCTGCACTAGAAGATCGTCAAGCTAGACACTAATCAACCATGGTTGAAATAGAAGGTATGATTGATGAACAACCTATTTCTGTTTTGATAGATCCAAGCATAGATTTAAGTTATATAAGTCCCCAGATGGTGGAAAAGTGAAAATTAAAATCAGAAAAATTTCAGAAAGCATGGTTACTTCAGTTAGGTAAAGGAACAAAAAGAAAAGTGACCCATAAATTACCAAAGATTACTATAAATTTAAATGGGTATGAAAATAAACTAAATTTGAATATTTTTCCTCTAGGTTCCTATGACGTATTAGTGGGAATGAACTAGTTAGAAAAAAATAAATAAATACTTATTTTTTTTAGATAAAAAAGTACACTGTATATATGGTGAGGGAAAACCAGTAATATTGAAAGCGAAACCCTGACCAATAATAGTTAGACAGGTTTCAGCACTAAGTTAAAAAGGACATCAAAAAAAGGTTGTCAAGTGTATGATGTACAAGTGCAAGAGTTGGAACAACAAACTGAAAAAGAAACTGTAGAAAATTTACCAGTAATCAGAGAAGTCAAGGATGTGTTTCCATATGAAATTCCTCAATTACCCCCTAAAAGAGAAATTGATTTTTCAATTGAGTTAATAGCAGGAGCTACACCAGTCTCTAAAGCACTATATTGAATGAGTACCCTAGAGTTGTTAGAATTAAAACTGTAGCTATAAGAGTTATTGGACCGAGGCTATATTAGGCCAAATTTGTCCCCATGGGGAGCACTGATACTGTTTCTTAAAAATAAATATGGTACATTCAGAATGTGTATAGACTACAGACAACTAAACAAACTGACTATTAAGAATAGATATCCTCTAGCCATGATAGATGACTTATTTGATCAAGTGAGAGGAGCCACAATATTTTAAAAAATTTATTTAAGGATAGGATATCATCCACTGAGAATTAAATATGAAGACATAAATAGAACTGCATTCAGAACTAGATACATGCACTATCAGTTTGTACTTTGTAGTTCTACCTTTTGGGTTGACTAATGCACTTGCTACCTTTATTTTCCTAATGAACACTGTCTTATGTAAGTATATAGATAAATTCGTTCTAGTGTTTATTGATGACATTCTGGTATATTATAAGAATGACGTTGAACATAAAGAACATCTTAGAATTTTCTTACAAACACTTAGAGAACATAAGTTATATGCTAAACTTAGCAAATGTGATTTTTATAAAGATAAAATTAAGTACTTGGGTCATGTAATTTCAGAAATAGGATTAACAGTGGACCTAGAAAATATATAAGCTATCATGGATTGGCCTGTGCCTACTGATGTTTCCTCCATAATATCATTCATGGGAATTGCAGGATACTATAGGAGATTTGTAGAAATATTTTCAGCCTTAGCATACCTTATTACCTCTCTACAAAAGAAAGGAGTGAAGTTTGAGTGGACATAAAAATGTTAGCATAGCTTTAAATAGTTAAAACTTAAACTAGAAATTGCTCCTATTTTGAAGATTATTGATCCAAACCAATAATTTGTAATATGTACAAATGCTTGTGCAGAAGGATTAGGAGGGGTATTATTGCAAGAAAACTCAATCATAGCATATGAGTCAAGAAAATTAAAGAAACATGAACATAATTGTACTGTGTATGACTTAGATTTAGCTGTTGTAATACATGCTTTGAATATGTGGAGACATTATCTGTTAGAGAAAAAATTTGTATTGATGACAGACCACATAAGCTTGAAATACTTTTCACACAACCTAATTTAAATGCTAGACAAGCTAGATGGATTTCCTTATTTAGTGAGCTTGACATGGAGATAAAACATATCGAAGGAAAGGAAAATAAGATTGCAGATGCTTTAAGTAGGAATGCTCTTCAAAAATTGAATAATGTTGGGAGTAGTGGAAATTTTGACATTGAAGGATTGATCCAAGAAGTAAGGAGTGAAGATCCAAACTATGAAAAACTCCAAGAAAAACTGCAGAATAATGAGATAATGGGATATAATCAAAACTAGAAAGGATTGATTTTTTATAAAAACAGATTGTATGTTTCCAATGTGAGCTCATTAAAAAGTGAAATTTTAGACGAGTATCATAAAAGACCATATGCAGGACTTTCGGGGTATTAGAAATTGATTTCAGCCTTGAGAAAGAATATGTTTTGGTCAGGTATGAAAAAGGATGTGGCTGACTATTTAGCTACATGTTTGGAATGTAAACAGGTAAAAGTAGAGCATCATCATCCAGCAGGATTGCTGAATCCTTTATCCATCCCAGAATGGAAGTGGGAAACAATTTCCATAGATTTTATAACTTGATTGCCAAGAACTAAATACCAACATGATTCTATAATGGTAGTTGTAGACACATTGACTAAAATTGCACACTTCTTACCAGCACAATCTACTTTTGGTACAACTCAAGTAGCTAATGTGTTTATGAACTAGATTCTAAAGTTACATGGTATTCCTAAAATGATCATATCATACAGAGATAAAAAGTTTACTTCAGCTTTTTGGAAGACTCTGTTTGGGGGAATGGGTGCCAAATTGAAATTTAGTACTGCATACCATCCCGGGACTGATGGAAAAACTGAAAGAACAAACCAGATTTTAAAAGACATGTTGAGAATGTATGTTATGGACAAACCTACAAGGTGGGAAGACTTTTTTCATCTCGCAGAGTTTTCCTACAATAATAGTTACCAAGCCTCAATCAAGATGAGTCCCTTTGAAGCATTATATGGAAGAAAGTGCCACACACCTCTTAGTTGGAGCCAACCAGAGGATAAGTTAATACTTGGAACAGATGCATTGCAGGAAATGGAAAGAACTTTGAAGCAAATTCATCAAAATATTAAGACAACAAAAGATAGGCAAAAGAGATATGTAGACAAAAAGAGAATTCATAGACAATTTAATGTGGGAGATCATGTTTACTTGAGGATTAAGCCCAAAAATATTACTTTGTACATGGTTAGTTGAGCTAAATTAGCACCACGCTATTGTGGACCTTTAGAAGTGCTACAAAGAGTGGGACCAGTAGCATACAAGCTGGCTTTACCTAGTCACATTAAAGTTCACAATGTTTTTCATGTTTCATTATTAAAAAAGTATGTACATGATCCTGCTCATGTCATTGATTGGAATGTGATATAGGTGGAACCAGAAAGGGAATTTCTTCTAGAGCTACTTCACTTCCTTGTGAGCTCCAAGATAGGAAAATAGCTAGGGTGAAAGTGCGGTGGAAACACTTTGCACCTGAAGAAGCTAGTTGGGAGTGAGAAGAAGATATGAAGGAAGAATATACATCCTATTTGAAAAGTGAATTTATATATTTTTTTTGCAACACCGTGGACGGTGTTTTGTTTTAGAGGGGGAATATGTAATATCCCTAGTTTACTACTTTTATTAGATAGTTGAACAGTCCTAAAGGGTCAATTGGACCCAAGGGAAAACAATTATTGTGGACATATTTTATTTATCAAATTGAATAAAATGGAAATGTAATTAATTGTGAAAAGACTATAATATAATTAAATATCACGAATCCAAGTGCATGAGGATGGATAAGGTTCCAAAGAATTTCTGTAACACCTCTCATTTCACAATTTTTTTTTCTAATTATAGTTATATCTAACTTATTACTATATTTTATCGCATTCTAACTTATTTTTGTCCCTCCCAACTTTATTTACTTTACTATTTTGATTTATTGCTACGAGTATATTCAAACTTCAGTTAAAATTGTTCTCTAACATAATATTCCTTCTCTTAGTTAATATGGATCTGGTATTCTAGCATACCTCACCTTTTCCATTCCTAGGAATAAATTTTCCGAGAAACTCTTACCCCTTACACCTATTCTCTCCCAATTACAATGGTTGTAATTATAGATATGTATTCAGTTATGGATTATTTTATCCAAACCATACATTTTTAATAATCATTTCATATTCATAATTGAATTAGATCAAACCCTCTTTGACTTAATTATTTAACTTTAATAATTCTCCCACACAATTGAATATAACCTGATGCCTTCACTTTATCTCTTTATGTGGCATACAAAATGTTTGTAAGGGCTGTAACTAACTTTAGTGCAACCTAAAGCTTTTTATTTTATTGATGATGTCAAATTATATTCACTCCATTAAATTAATTCACTTAACTAATTACTGCCATACTTATCACCTTATTTTAGTTCCTCAACGAGGATCTTGATGTGTGTTATCGAGATGAAATAAAACCACTTTAATTGGACTTGTGTTATTATGCATAATAGAAATAATTATTATCTTTGGCATTCTATATCATTAAACTTAATTAATTCTTCATAAAATTTCAACTATATTATAGGCAACATTTGTGGTAAATCTATACCCACAGCTTAACTAACATTTTCACCCATACATATTCTTGGCATATATACCTTCATGGTTAATATAATTAACCTAATAATTTGAATTCCTCATTATATTACAGTATCTAAATTTCTCTAATATACTCGTTTGACATCCTTACACCTTTATGCATCTATGCATATTGTATTAATACTACATAGTGTTTATAACTCCTCCTTAGGTGTAATATCCCTTTCTCAGGAATATCAAGATTCTATTTCAAAGATGGAATCCAGAGGCATTTACTGGATATGTCACCTTTCAAAGAAAGGATGAGATCCAGAGGCTACCTGGCCAACTGCAGGTTCTGTCTATAGAACTTGGAATAATTCCCTTTTTAGGAATTTGAACAAGGTGCTCAAGGAAAATGTTGTATAAGTAAAAATGTGCAAAAATAATGTAGATCAAGACTTGGTTCCTCTTTTTTATGTTTTATGTGACTTATATATGGAATTTCATCAGAAAAAAATTAGTTTAAGCACATTAAACATATCTCCCAAAAAGTAGACTAGCTAAAAAGCACCCAAAGGGGAAGGCTACAGTCAAATGCAAACAATGCTTTAGGAATTGCGCAGTTTTAGCTAATGTTTAGTGGAGATAAGAAAGGAGACTGATATTTCATCACTACAACAACAAATAAACATTATGATAAAGCCATTTCATTATACAGTAGGAAGCATGAGCCAATACAACAATAAATCTTCACAAATGAGAGCAGGAGCACATATACATTTACATAAATGCTTCAGCATCGTTATTTTTCAAGAGGTTCAGTAGCTGGAAGTTACAACTTAGATCTAGAGTAGATGTATGGACAAAATATCAGATCTATATTATATCTTGATACTCTATAGTTTTCTCTACAAGATCCACTTGGAATTTTGACAAAAGCATGCATGAATAAGAGTAGACCTGAGAAACAAGTTGCAGATCTGGAAACTGCTGCAGTAAATTTCTGAATATAAAATTTGATTACAATGGATCAGATCTAAATAGAACATAGATCAACAAGCTAATCCATGGATCACCAAGTGGAATGCAAAGCCAGTACAAGAGATCTCTGATCTAAAATATGAGCAAGACACCCTGCAAACCCTCATACATAAATAACGCAGTTTACTCAGTGAAATAATGTTGTAGCTCAAAAGACACAAAAAAATATACAATAACTGCCAATCTAAATTACAAGAAATGATACACTCTTCCAGGAGGTCAAAGGACCCACTCCATGGAGACAGCCTCTCGAAACATACTAGATCTCCGCAGATCTAGATCACCACTTGCTGCAGCTTGCAGAGACAGCAAATCCCTCAATGGAGCAGCACTACTAATGTAAATAGGAGCTTTGCCTCAAGCCTAATAGTGGTTTCATTCAGTAAAATTTCCTCTTTGAATCATCAAAAGAAGAGGTGAAACTCCTGCATAGGAATTCCAGATACAATCCTCCACTCAGCAGCAGAGAAAGGTATTTGTCTAAGCAGACAAATCCTCAAAAGTATGATCTATCAACAACCTTCTCTTGCTGCCCTCCTTCTCCTTTTATAAGATGAGAAAGCTCTTGCAAACCCTAAACCATCTTGATGAGTTAGCACTTTTCACATTAGAGGCTCCCTTCTAGAATTGTGTTGTCCCTTTTGGAGATGCAATGAACCTAGACAACGTTGTGGATTTGGTCAAGGTTGACCTAGTCTTTAGCTCAAAACCTCTTTCACACCTGCAAGTGATTATTTACATAGTCCTTATTTGTCTTTGTTCACATGGGCATTGATTTATTTAGACTTTTTAGGAGTTTTACATGTCCTACTTTATTCATTTATTCATGAAGTAGAAATTAAAACAAAATTGAATGTTCCTCTTAGCTAAGGCTAAGTGGGAACATTATAGTCCTCCCCTCCAAAATGTTGCTTGTCCTCAAGAAAATTACATGGCAAGAGCTATAGTTATTCTCCTTCTCCATTGATGGCACCATCAAGGATCAAATTTTCATCATGGACCAAGTGCTCATCAAACCATTACATTATAAATTTCTCCTCCAATGCTAACATGATAGGTGTATAGTCTATCCCTTCAGGAGTGTAAAACTCGACAAAAATAAACATGGGTGAAACAATGTCACATATAAAACATGTATCATGAAGTACAAGATAAAGTTCCATCCCATGAGGTACATATACACTGCCCACTTTTTTCCCATACAAACCCATAAACAATACCAATATATCATCTATGTATGGAAGAAAAATCACATATATGAAAACTGAAATGTTCACTTGAGGAGGTGGGTCACAATCCCACATAAGATACCAATGCAATGCACTCCTTGTCTTGAGTAAATCTGAGTGTGGCAAGTGGTATTCCCACCACATATTTGTGCATGGGTCACTTTGACATGGCTGAAAGTGATACCCAAGTTAGGTGCTTCTAGGAAGCACCCATCATGATAGATAATCTCCCTTTGCACCTCAAGGGAGTGGCCAGATTTGGAATTTCTATTGGCCTCATCAATGCCATGAGATCTACATGTAATATCACTCCTTGTAAAGAGCCATGGCCTGCATACATATGGTAAGAGAATGTGTCAAATTAGAAAAGTAAACATGATCCATAAGATCATATTCTTTACCATTCAAGTCTCCCACACACATCGAGTTAGGCATGGGTATTTCTCCTCTTTTAAGAGAAGGAAGAGATGGTTGAAATGTCTCTTACATAGGATCCTTTGGCTGCCCCATCTCCTCATAACTATTACACTCTTGTAAGTTTTGATGTAGTTCCTCCCAATCATAGTACTGATGTAATTCTTCCTTCATACCCTCCCAATCAAAACTCCTCATGATTAGGGATTAGATCCTTGTTGATTGCATATAGCTGGAAAGGAACTCTTTGTGTGCTCTTTGTAGTATCTCTTGCTTAAGCTTGGAGGCTTGAGACAAGAATACTTTACCAAGATGATAGATGACCCCTTCATGGACCAAATATCCTCCTCCTTGCCTCATGCCATCTAATATCATCCCAGTGTGTAGATCTTTGGAGTACTCCACAAGGAGTTGAGACCTCCAAAATGGATCTACACAAATCAACAAGGACAGTGCTGCTAATGCATCTAGGGTGGTGCTTGCCTTGTTACTGATTGTTTCTTTGGCATTACACATGAAAAAATTATTTGTGGGAAGGTTAATCTTCCCCTTTGCTTCCTCCCATAGCATTGTGGCTTTCTCCTCCATTGCTCCAGCACTTTGTGAGGCTTTCCCCACATGATCAGAATCCAATGACATTCCAAGTGGTTTTCCATGAGGTAGGAATTTTCCTTGCAATAGTCTCATAAACATGAGAGAAGGAACTGTGAGGCCCCTGCCCACAGTGTGCAATTCCATCTCTGTTGTTTGAGTGGAAGCATCAGGTGAAGGGTAGGTGTGCATGCCTTGAATGATTTGTTGTTTCCCACTCTTCAAGTCCACCTACTCCATCTGTAAGTCCTTCCAATCAGTGGTGAATTTTACCAATATAATCAACCATTAGACACCGAAGATGATGTTGGTGTCTGGTATGTCAACTAAAAAGAAATGGTCCACCAAGGTGTAGGTTCTCATAGTCACAGAAAGTGATGGAACATACTGCATGCACTGCATAGTTTTATCTCCCGGAACCAAAACAAAGAACCCATCAAAAGAGTTAGTTGGGATCCTTCTCCTCTGCACAAGGTGAGAATTAATAAAGTTGTGGGTTGCCCCATTGTCAATCAAAATAGACACTCTTTGGTTCATGACTGAACCTTGTACCTTTAAGGTAAAATATTTCGACACTCTTCTCAAAGAAGCAAGAGTCCCACTTGTTGGAGCAAAGGCTCCCTATTCACCTCTGGATGGTGATTGATCTTCCTCCTCATCATCACCAGTGTTGTGACCCATCCTAGGTCCTTCATTCCCATCCTCCTCCTCCAAGTTTGAAAAGACTTCTATATAGTGTGCCCTCCCAGCAGCACATCTATGTCCCGGTACCCATGCCTCTTGACAAGTGAAACACAATCTATTTTTCCTCAACTCCCTCTGGAGATCAAGGTCAAGAGGCTTCTTCAGTGAGCTCTCCTTGGGTGGAGCAGATTTCCCTTCCTTCCCCTTAGAGGAATGAGGGGATTTTCTTTGGAAAGTTGCCTTTGCCTTTGGCAAGGCATCTTGGAGATCTCTAGCTCTCTCAATGGCATCATGCAAAGTGGTGGGCATGGTAGACTTAACCAACCCATGCAAGGGTTCCTCCAGGCCATCAATGAACATATAGACTCTCCTTGCTATGGATAGATTTTGGACCATTATTGACAATCTTAGGGATTCAGAGATATAGGCCTCTGCATCTCCTGTCTGCTTCAGCTTTTCCAAGCTTATAAAAGTGGCCTCTAGATCTCTCTGATCAAATATCTCCACTACTCTCCTACTGAACTCAACATATGTGGACACATTGTTGTGTCCCAATGTTGATAGTCCATGAAACAACCAGTTGTGGGTTTCTCCCTCAAAATGTAGCGCAACAATCTTGATGGCTTCCACTTCGGGCACTTTATTCAACTGGAAATAGATGTCCAACTTTTCCACCCATGCTTTGTCAGAACAAGAGGATGTTCCATCAAACTTGGGAAAAAAGAACCTGCCCATAGTATGGTGTCTCCCCTAGAAGAAACCACCATCTCTGTACTGCTGCCATGGCCTCCTTCTGTCCTTAGGATGGAAAAAGTCTTGGAAGCTCAAGTTATCCTTGAACCTCTGACTTTTTGAGTCATATTATACAAAGTAACCGTCCAGGGAGGTTGGATCTTGTAGCTCTTCATTCTCTATGTCCAAGAAGGTAGGCATTGTAGAGCGTTGTGAGGCTTGACGAGCTTGGGGCAAGCTCAGAGGTTGACCAGTCCCAAATTGAGACATATCAGTACTTTCTCCTTGATGGAACCTCCCAAGGGATTCCCTCATTCTATCCATCCTCATCTCCTTCATCTCCTTTGAAAGATCTTGCATAGCCTCTAGGAGATTTTTTGAAAACTCCTCTACTTCCTTATCTTTATCATTCATAGATTCAGGGGCTTTCCCCTTGTCTTGACCCTTGTAAAGGTCAACAGTAGTATAGTCATAATTTTTATGACTTCTATTATGATATCTCCTCTCCCTCTCAGAAAGAGGATCTTCAACTTCGGAATGCAGTATGACTAGTGCTCCAATGCTAGCACAACCTATGCCAAGAGTGAAGCTCTGATACCACTGTAATATCCCTTTCTTAGGAGTATCAAGAGTCTATTTCAGAGATGTACCATAGAGGAATTTACTAGAAATGTCACCTTTCAAACAAAGGATGAGATCTAGAGGCCACCTGGCCAACTGCACGCTCTGTCTATATAACTTGGAATAATTCCCTTTTTAGGAATTTCAACAGGGTGCTCAAGGAAAACACTGTATAAGTAAAAATGTGTAAAAATAATGCAGATTAGGACTTGGTTCCTCTTTTTTATGCTATATTTGACTTATATATTGAATTTAATTAGAACAAAATTATTTTAAGCACATTAAACAGATCTCCCAAAAAGTAGACTAGCTAAAAACCACCCAAAGGGGAAGGCTGCAGTCAAATGAAAGCACTGCTTCAAGAATTGCACAATTTATCTAATGTTCAGTGGAGATCAGCAAGGAGACTGATATTTTAGCAACACAACAGCAAATAAACATTATGATAAGTCCCTTTCATTATACAGTAGGAAGCATGAGCCAATACAGCAATAAATGTTTAGAAAAGAGAGCAGGAGCACATATACATTTACATAAATGCTTCAGCAGCGTTAATTTTCAGGAGGTTCAGCAGTTGGAAGTTACAACTTAGATTTAGAGTAGCTCTATGGAAAAAATATCAGATCTATATCAGATCTGGAAACTCTATAGTTTTCTCTACAAGATCCACTTGGAATTTTTGACAAAAGCATGCATGAATAAGAGTAGATCTGAGAAACAAGGTGCATATTTGGAAGCTGCAATAAATTTTTGAATATAAAATTTGATTACAATGGATCGTATCTGAACAAAACATAGATCAGCAAGTCAATCCATGGATCACCAAGTGGAAGGAAAAGCCAGCATAAGAGATCTCTGATCTAAACTATGAGCAAGACACCTTGCAAACCCTCATGCATAAATAACGCAGTCTACTCAATGAAACAATGTTGTAGCTCAAAAGACACAGAAAAATACTGAATAATTGCAGATCTGAATTACAAGAAATGATACATCTTCCATGAGGTCAAAGGACCCACTCCATGGAGAGAGGCTCTCAAAATACACTAGATCTCTGCAGATCTAGATCACCACTTGCTACAGCTTGCAAAGACAACAAATCCCTCAATGGAACATCGCTACCAATGTAAGAAGGAGCTTGGCCTCAAGCCTAATAGTGGTTCAATTCAAAAAAATTTCCTCCTTTAATCATCAAAGGAAGAGGTGAAACTCCTACATAGGAATTCCAGATACAATCCTCCACTCAACAGCACAGAAAGGTATTTGTCTAAGCAAACAAATACTCAGAAATATGATCTATCAAGAACCCTCTCTTGCTGCCCTCGTTCTCCTTTTATAAGACGAGAAAACTCTTGCAAACCCTAAACCATTTTGATGAGTTAGCCCTTTCACATTAGAGGCTCCCTTCTAGAACTGCGCTATCCCTTTTGGAGATGCAATGAACTTAGACAGCGCTGTGGATTTGGTCAAGGTTGACCCAGTATTTAGCTCAAAACCTGTTTCACACCTGCAAGTGATTATTTACATAGCCCTGATTTGTCTTTGTTGACATGGGCATTGATTTATTCAGAATTTTTAGGAGTTTTACATGTCCTCCTTTATTCATTTATTCCTGAATCATAAATTAAAACAAAATTGAATGTTCCTCTTAGCTAAGGCTAAGTGGGAACATTACATTAGGCTTACCACTTCCTTGCCTAGATTTTTTTTTTTACATATATGAGTTATAATATCATTTAAGAATTATGCTATCAAGAAACATACTCTATGCACCCTTCAGGACTTCTATATCTATGTATATGATTGGAAGACAATCTTGGTAAGTTTACCAAATACCATTGTGAAACTTTTACTTTATAATTGGAGAAAATTATTTAATGCCTAATCTGTCATAATGGTTTTATCATTCATGCCAACGAAATAGTGTAATATTATTTTTGCTATATAGCAGAGTAATTTCCCAATGATTGATATAATTGGACTTCCTATCAAATCCACCTACATGGATTAACACCAAGCTTTGGACCAGAGAGTGTGTCTAGCTATCAGCACTATTCTTAAAGAAAGATTTTTTTTTCTTGATTTGATTTCACCTATTTACGTTCTTACCATTATCAAGGTTGTCAATCTTTATGACATTCAAACACCGAGGAAAATGTGAGAGTCTCTTCATCCTTCTTTGATGCTCGACATCTAGATGGTCCAGATTGCAATTGATTTTAGGGTTTTTGAAGTTAATAAAATACTCCTGCTCTGGTTTCGTCTCATTTTTCACTGTACTTCTCCTTTTCTGGGTAGGTGTCCACTTTTAGCTCTGAAACTTGACCTTTGTCCGAGTTTATATCTACTTTTTGGTTTTGTTATGGCCAAGAGAATGATGAAACAAGATAAAAGGTGGATGTTGAGGATTCCCTTCTTCTCTTTTACCAGGTAGTGTAATTTCAATATGCACTTTCTTTTATTAAATATATCTTGAATCTTAGTTTAATTTCGTGGTTGTGCCATTTGTGGAATTCGTTCTCGTGCTTGTAAAATGTCAGATGACAAAATATGTTGTTAGTTTTTGACTTATCACGTTTTATTTAGATACCAGAGAGTCATGGTAATACCACTCTCTACACTTCATCTCATAGGCGAATCATCCTTACTGTAGATCTGTGTTTGTCTTAGATAGCCGAATTCCTGAAACCTCCATTATCAAATCACTCAGATAATTACATTTTGATTATCAGGAATGTGGGGTTTTACTTCTTATTCATTTGGTTCATAGACAGACTCTTCAAAAATTTATTCTGTCTCCATGAATTGATTCCTTACCTTGCGTGGTTCTCGCTTTCTAGGTTAATGTAACATCTTATTGCACTACTGCTCATTTTTTCTTTCCGCTTGGAAATCTTGTTTGTGATTTCAGTAATACTTACATGAATCCTTGTAAAGTATAGGTATTCATTGATCTCCTTCCTATTTCATTATGACAATGGTTGTTCTCTTCAATGACTTTCGTTATATTTTCTAATATCAAATCTTGTTGATTTCATCATTTGCTGGTCTTTTGTTTCAATTGTTCGACTCATACTCTTGTATTAATGTGTTTTCATATTATGATTTTACATTCTGTTCAGAGGTATCATTGGTTTGGTTTAGTTAGGTTATTATTTTATTTTTCTACCATTGATAGCGTTTTTCAAAATGCAAAGGGTTTTTTGGTATGGTTTATTCCCAATGTTGGATTGTTTGATGGATTCACACTATATCTGGTTGCACTGAACACTGACACTCTACTCCAGGTAATTATTATTCGTATTCGCATTCCTGCTAGCATTAATATATATATATATATATATATATATATATATATATATATATATATTTTCAATAGATATATAGGATCTGACTTATAAATCCTTTGGTTTATAGGGTGTATCTAATTGATTCCTTCCTTTTTCTTCAATACAGATATAACACAGAGTCACGGCATTGTAAGGTACTTACTCCAATAAGTCCTTAGTTATATAATAAATCTTATCATACATAATATTTTTTTTTCTAATTCTAGTCTTGGTTGACGCAAGTATGCTTTGACTGCACATCTATACCAAGTGTACCCTGAACTTTCTCAATGATTCTTAATATCGTGTTTATTCTCTTGTCCAGGTTGGTCGAATGCCAGTCGACTCTATCCAATAATGGCATGGTTCTCATTTTTGTTCATTTACCTTTCCATATTTTGATATACACAAGGATTTTGTCTGTATTCCTTCTAGTGTACCAACCCTTCCGAGTTAAACTATTTATACTCTAAACTTTGTGTATCTATAAAGGACTGTGGATAAGTTCTTACAGTATGGATACTTATGATTAACTAGAGTAACTATTAAAGAATTCCATATATGGTATTTCCTTTATTTCAGTAAAATACCCTACTTAGACTTTCGTTAGATTTTCTCAGTGGACAATCCATGAAAATAACAACTTCTGATAATTACTTATTTATAACATGATTTAGTATATTTTTGGTATTATTCAGTGGAAATTTTATTGAATTGAGGTTTCCAACCTTCTTTACTTTAAAAGTAGAATATTACTATAATTCTTAGCAGAATATAGCCTATTTTCTTTTAGGTTAACTTCACTACCATATCAGAATAATTTCTTTTCCAAAGTTATTTTCAATTTCTGCATAATTTTTTTTCATGAGAATAAAATTATGTCATATGCATGTAAGTACCTCCCTTGTATTTTTTTTTTCCAACTTTGTTTTATGATTATCAAATTGGTACAAAATATTTAATTATCTAGTACTAAATGTATTTCATGGTACTGTACCTACCTCTTCCATCTTGGTCTATTAATTTATGTTTTCGAATTTATTTACCTCAACTAGTGTGTGAATAGTTGATCCGGAAAAGTTCATAGTCTCCTTTCCTCTAGAGTACTGAAATTTATTTAGAGTACTTCGTACTTATCTTAGATATCTTTGTTTGTTCAACTGTAGTTTGTATCTCTGTATATATTCCTTCATAACTAAATAGTTTAATTAACATAAATACTCTAACTCTCATAACATTTAAGTATTAGTTTTCTCTGAAGGTATTCAACGTCCATACATTCTCTTGAAATTTGTTTCAGTATATAGTTGAGATAATAGCATTAGAATATTCTAATTAATCATTAAGTTTTCTGTGAGGTACCTAACCTCAAATCTCAAACCAATATTGGGTTAGAGACATTCTAAGAGTTGGTTCTCTACATAACAGGTCTATACAACTAGAAAGAATGAACTATTACTTCTATAGTGAATCCTGTTAAATGTAAAGACTAACAAATATAATTATAAGTTATCAAATTTCTAGTTTCTAGACTTAGAATTCAACTCAGACTTTTCATATTAACATGGCTACCTTATATTTCCGAGTAATTCACTACATCATTATAGTTTGAAGTCAAATAACACTCCAAACTAAATGTGCATACCACTTAGGTTTGACTAGTTGCCTCCCAACCTTAGAGCTCTTTCTCCACAACTCACCCCCGAGCATAGATCTTTCCTCCAGTGATAGACAACCTCTTGTCTATCCAGAATCCGCTTATATAAGCTTTCTTTCCCTAGCCTATTTCCCTTAACTATGTCTAGTTAATTCAAGATGTTGTATTCCTGTTTTCCTAGGCTTTCCCTTTGTTTCTTCCACAAAGGTAATTTTAAAGCTAACTTTTCTGCTTTCTAGATTTATTCCACTTCTTCCCAATAATTTTCTCTTTATTGGGATAATTAGATATTTATCTCCAAATATAATTTTAGTATCTTACTTTATTTCTTCCAAGGATTTCTAGAAGTCTTGGAAAGTCTTACAACCTTATCCATCCTCATGGATTTGGTTTCCAGATCTCTAATCATAATCTATTCATTGCACATTAATTTCTACTTTATTAATTTAATAAAATATTTTCACCATTATTATGTTCTTTGGGGTCCACTTTGACCCTTAAAGTCTTTAAACTGCCTATTTTAAAAAACAACAATTTTAGGGACATTACACTTTCCCAGTTCTCCAAAAATCCTTGGAGAAAACAAGTTAAATATTGATTATTAGATTGGAGATAAAAATCTAAAAAGATACCCCAGTAAAGAGGAAAGTTACTAGGAAGAGGTGGAATAAAACTAGAGAGATGAAAAAGCTAGTTTTAAAGTACTTTTGTGGAAGAAACAAAAGGAAAGCCTAGGAAAAAAGGAAAACATCATTATGCTTAATTGGACACAGTTATGGAAACAAGCTGATGGGAAAGCAAGCTTAAATAAGAAAATTCTGGGTAGACAAGAGGTTGTTTACTACTAGAAGGAAGTGATCTTTGCTAGAGGGGAGCTGTGGAGATAGATCTCAAAGGTTGGGTGAAAAATAGTCTACCAGAATTGATATGCACAAGTTAATTAATTTTGTCTTAATTTTTTGTTATTATACTGATGTTTATAATTGTGGTGAAGTAAGTAGCCAGATCTGTGAAAGAGTATATCCTATGTGTGTAAGTAGTAGGATAATTTTCTATTAGTTGTAAATTGTTTAGATTTGTACATTTAACAAAACCTACTATAGTAAATATAGTGTAGTCATGTAGTGTTGTACAGAGAATTTTAGGAATGGTACCAACTCTCAGAACGTTTAAACTTGTGAAGTAGGTTTAAATCTGAGGTTAGGTAGAGTATTTCAAATTTTACATGCAGAAAGTAAATATATGAGAACTAGATATAATAAAATTATCCAACTAACTATGGCAACCTATCAAATAACATTTTACAGAATGAAAGAAATTTGTTCTTGTATGTAGCATGAATCCATAAAATTCAAGTTCTATCTTCTGTTGTAACATAATTAGAAGATTTTGAATTTATACATAAGTCATAGTACTATATCAGAAATGAAGCAAATTTTATAAAGGATATAAAATATCTTGAACAGTAAATATAATTTCATTTATGGAAATAGAGTATACTGGATTATACTGAATTAAAATAATTCAAGAGACTTATATACATACATAACTCTCAAAGTAATTATTGTCTGAAATTTATACAGGCCTAAGATTCAGTCCCATGAATTACAACTACATAATCCATGTGAAAATAATTCAGATTTCTATTAGGGAAAGTCCTCAAGGAAGCTCTGGCCCAACCTGTATAATGAAATCCAATTCATTTTGTCACTGTATGACATACATAGTGATAAGCATGTTGTAAAATGAAACAATATGATACATGCACATAAATGAATTTATAGAAATTGATAATTGTACTTAATTTCAGGAAATTAGTGAATATTGAAATAATAGATAGTAACAAGGTGACATGTAATTATTACGTTACTGGCTGGAATAGATTTGGAAAATAAAGATGTATGTAAAAGATATTGTAGGACCAGTCAAATTGAGAATGAGAGGAAAATGATAGTCGAAGAAATTATTAACTAAAATCGGATGGGAATAGGGTTTTGTGGATGTTTTCCGCTCGGTGTGCTTATCATTAAATGTTTCCCCAGTGCTCTGGAATCGCGAAAGCATCGGTGCACATAAAAAAATTGGCACACCGGACATCGTGCACTCTGTACACACCCGTTCAGTGCATCATATTATTCTATAGCACTGGTGCATCACAACTTGTCCACGCCAGTGCATTATAAAACATCGCACCAAAACCAAAACCACCCGGTTCGGTAGAAAGAAACTGCACCAGTGAATCATAAAATAATGCACCAAAACACAAACTGATCAGTGCGTTCGTAAGAAATAGAACTGGTGCACCTATAAACCACGCCCACTGGTAAAGGGTTAAATAAAAAAAATTATGGCAAAAAACCCGTATTTTTCGTTTTTCCAATGCTCCTGAGCTCTCAATTACTGGTGCGCTCTACCATAGAATGCACGGGTGTGCAAAAAGAATTAGCACACTGGACAACGTGTGCGATGTACACACCTGCCTGGGGCATCCTATTACGGTCACGCATCAGTGCTTCACTACTCTTCCACATCGGTGCATCATAAAGCACCGCATCAAAACATAAATGTGCCGGTGCTTTCTTATCCAAGAGCACCAGTGCACCTATAAAAATCACGCACCAGAATAGAGTTAAATAAAAATAAAATTAAGGAAAAAAAACTGGTGCTTTACGACTATTCTACACCAGTGCTTTATGATTATTCTACCCCAGTGCATCATCAAAACATCGTGCCAAAACTTAAACATCCTGGTGCGGTGTTAGGGAATTGCCACAGTGCATCATAAACAATGAACCAAATCTGACACCGCCTGGTGTGGTTGTAAGTAAGCGTACTAGTGCACCTATAAAACCCTGCGCATCGAAATAGGGTTAAATAAAAAAAAATTATGGCCAAAAAACCACATTTTTCACTTTCCTCAGTGCTCTAGAGCTCTCAAGCATTGGTGCCATTTCCCATTCTCTAATCCTCCCTAACATTGATGCTATGCATCCATTGCGTGCACTGTCGCTCTGCATTGGCCACCAATCCCCAGCTTGCATTTTGAAAAACAGTAGGAAAATTTTCTTTTGCAAATTTTACAGCAAATATGCCTCCTTAATGGCGAAATGTACATGTATTTTTATAGTTTTTCCATAATTAAGCCTTTTAGAGGATTAGAATTTGAAATAACCATTATAAAAGAAAAAAAAAATTCCGTGTGGTGCGCCTAAGTCGTTCAGCTCACACCGGATAGCAGTGCTGCCTATAAAATTTACAGGCTGCACCGCCACCGATGCTAACGGTATCTGCACCATTTCCTGGGCGGTACCGTAAGCCACCCCACATTATTTTAAATTAAAAATAAAATAAAATGTTGTGCACTCATTTAGCCAGGCACACCGTTGACCATGGGAATCGCAGTGCGGTGCGCTGAGGGAATTATTTGCCCCAGTGTATGTCAGCGAACCGCATTCTGCATTCCGAGAGGGTCAACGGTGCAGTCGGATAAAATACTGCACCGTCAACTATGTAATTGTCATAAAGTCGGTGCGCTGACACGACTATACGGTCCGGGGCATATATTTCAGTTAACGCACCGCTATTCTGACCTTAGATATTGTCAACAGTGCTTAAAAAAAGACAGTTGCACTGAGGCTGGTGTGTTGTATTTCATTAGGGGCACCACCACCGATGTGCTACAAACTTAAGCTGCACTAGAACCGGTGCGTGACTATTTTTGTGGTGCACCGACTAGTCTGTTTTTTTTTTCACAGCAAATATATATGTATATTCCTAAATACATGTTTGTTTTAATAATAAAAAATTTATTTAATATGTCATTGTTTCAGAAAGAAGAGGAGGATCAACAACAACAACATGCAGAACAGTATGACATGATTCGCCAATGGGAGGCCCAAGAGAGGGAGAGAGATGCATACCCTCTCCCTTTTACAATAGATACCCAGGGGATCCTTAGGCAGGTAGGCCTCCTCAAGTTCTATTAGGAGGCTACTTCCCTACAGGCCCATAGTATGTTTTTGAGATATCTTATATGTAGGTGGAATTCCCACCAACAAGCTTTCCAGGTTGGTCCTGACCAGTGGTACACACCCACCGAGGAGGATATTTATTTTATTACATGACTATCGAGGAGAGGGGTGGATTTTCCCTCATTTCCAGACATGCCAACTAGTTGTGTAGTAGGGAGTCAGTTAGTTTACTCCCAGAGATACATTGGAGCACATGTACTATCTCCTTCAGAATTTTAGGTACCTAGAGGTCAGTTACGTATAGGTGCATTTGGTATATAGGACATGCAGTGCCTCTCACTTATCATTTCTTCCATTTCACACAATAACAGTGATAGGCAATGCATTAGTTTCTCGCTTTTATGTTATGTTGATTATTTAGTAAAGCAACCACGACTTGTCAAGTGATCTGCCATTTTTTTGCGGCCGTTTTGTATGGCCTTAGATAGATGTCGTGCTCATGTGCAAGGGAGGCTCAACTTCCCCTTTTCTTCAGAGCTGTTTTGTTTATTTTTTGAGAGGTTTCCAAAGATCAGACGTAGTTTTTTTCAACAGCCTTGTAGGTCGATGTTCGAGGTTGGGATGCACATGTGGGGGCAGATGATGCCTAAGAGGGGAGACACTATGTTTCCATCTAGGATATTGCATGATGCACTGGACTTACTAGCCATTGTTGATGAGCTGCATCCCTTCATTATGGTCCCACATTCTTATGCTGGATTAGGATGGCGAGGGTGTCCCAACATCCTCTTCATAGATGATGAGTTGCTAGATGATAGAGATAATATTATTTTTTATTTATATTTATTCTAGCATGTTCTTTAACTTTTTTTTATTAAATTTTGCAATGAAATTGTCTAATTTATATTGTGTACTTCTATATATTTTGCAGACATTAGCTTTTTTGATGGCGAGGAGATGCTAGATCCACCACATGATCTGGGTGTGGATCCTGATGACGATTCGGACATGGCCGATGCCGAGGATGATCATGATCAGGATGAGGCCGATGTAGCAGAGATACATGCTCCTGTTGGTGCACCTCTACCACCTTTTTCTAGTCAGGGTGGACCTGAGACTACATATAGGATGGAGTTGGGCAACCAACTCAATGCATTGATTGTTGAGGCGGGCATCAGGCCCGCTCGTTACAAAGACATATAGGTTGATGATAGGTTGTTACGGATGTGGAGAGGCATGTCACGTGACATGTACAGCCTGATGTGACATGTCGTAAGAGCTACGACAGTTGTTACACGACTGAGGAGGACTGCCTATAGCTATAGGCGTAGTCGAGCCTTGTCACGTGATAGACAGTTTTCGACCAGCAACTCATCATCTCACGATCGTTCACCTCACATCACACCTGATGAGAATGAGGCTCTAAAAAATCTTCTATCAGTCATCATGGGGATGAGGCTGGACCATTGACCACGTCCAGTCAACAGCCTACATCATCCATCAGTACTAGTCATGATCATCAGCAGGCTGGACCATCGACTGTCGAGGTTGCACTATTGACTGAGCAAGCCTCCACTACTACTATTTAAATTGATGTTGTACTTCCACGAGTTGATGCATCCATCAGTATTAGTGATCGTGATCATGAGCAGGCTTGACAATCGACCGTCGAGGCTGCACCCTTTACTGAGCAGGCCTCCACTTGTACTAATATTGATGTTGTTATACTACCACCAGCTGATCCATGACATTTATATTACAGTTGTATATTTTTAACATTATATATATATATATATATATATGGTCCATGTATTCTATGTTCATGTTGTAGTTGTACTTAATTTACATGTTGGTGATCATAATGATGTGGCGCATATTGTTAGGTCATGTTAGATATGTTATTTTAATGTTTAGCTTGCAGATAGATGTGTATATGTGATAGCATGAGTTATTTGACATGAGATTTATATTTGATGTTTGTGTTGTGATGTTGTTAATATATAATGTTAATTTGATGTTTGAATGTGTTTTTTAGTCGAATATTATGTTTGTATAATGGTTATCATGATCGTGATGATGTTTATTAATTAATTTAATATTAAATGACCATGATATTTATTAAATATTATGTCGTGATTGTAATTGAAATTGAAATTTTAATCGTATGTAAAATTGTAAAATTGTATTTGTATTTGTACTAATTGTAATTTTATTTGTAATTGTATGTAAAATATTTAATGTAAAATTTTAATTGTAATTGTAATATTTAATTTATTGTGAAATGATTGTAATTGTATATATTAAAAATTGTAAAATTGTAATTCTAATTCTAATTGTATGTAAAATTCCAAAATTGTAATTGTATTTGTAATTGTAATTTTAATTGAATTGTATGTAAAATATTTGTCAAATTGTAATTGTAATTGGAAATGTAATTCTAATTATAATTTTAATTGTAATTGTATGTAAAATATTTGTAAAATTTTAATTCTATTATTGTGAATGATTTTATTAAAATATTTGTTTTTGTAAATTTGCAAATAATTGTAAAATAAAAAATCTAGAATAATACAAATTTTTGTAACATAATAAAGATTAGAAAATAATGAAAATAAATTCATGTACTTTAGAATTATCATTATTTTATTATGATCTTACATACAAAAAAAAACTTTATATAGTTCGGTGCGCTTATCATCATAACGCGCACCGGTGCGTTGTATTATGAAGACGCATCGGTGCTTCATAATTCTTCCGCGTCGATCACAAATAAACACAAAATAAAAGAATGCAACTCTATTTTCTTGAAGTGAAAAATGGGAGGTAAAATATTTTCGAAAATCTAATTTCATAAAATAATTTTTTAAATGCTAAACACTTTTCCTTATTTCACTATTTTTCCTAAAATATTCAGCGAGATATTTGCAGGAGACAGACCTAGAGCAAGAGAGCACTTTGGAGCAGCAAATTACGTTTGAACAGAAGTATTCAGACAATCAAAAACCAAACCTCTGGTGATTCAAACCCTGTATCATAGAATTTCAAACCATATCGTGGTTAAATTTGATTATTTTTTAACTTTTTTCTGCAGTTTTTTTACTTTTTTCTGCAGTTTTATCCATTTTTACCCTAAACCCTTCATTTTTTTATTTTTTCCCTTTCTTCTCTCTGTTTCTGTGATTTCAGAAATAGGGTTTTTCATTTTATATTGACGTCCAACCCACGAGATGACTTGCATAGTTGGATCCCAATCCATTCGGCCATTGCGTGAATTTTTGGAAAAAAATGAATTTTTCTTTATCGGTGCTCCTTGTGTACCCTACCGCACTGGTGCGTTGTATTATACAGTGCACCATGCAAGTACTATGTAATAAAAAAATTGAAAAGAATTTTTTTAAATCCGTGCGCCATATCTGAAGTAGGTCATCGGTGCTCCATTTAATGAGGATAGCACCATACAATGTATTACATTTTTTTGTGGTGCGTTTATAATACCTCACACACCGTACGATCTATTACACTATTTTTTTTGTGCATTTATAATACCCAACGCACCGTACGGTCTATTATACTATTTTTCAGTGTGTTTTTAGTATCCCCATGCACCGGGTGCAGTGCGTACCTCATGAAAGGTGAACCGGTGTCTTGAAATTTATTTTCTACCTTAAAAGTTGAGAATTTATTTACAAATATATTAATGAATGATATAGTATAAGTTTTAGATTGATAAAGAAATGACTGACAAGAGATCAAGTAACAAAAATACTGATAACACATCAAGAAAAAAAAAAAAACATGTTCTTTGTAAATTATTTATAAAAAATATTATTTTGAACTATATGTAAGTTTAAATAATATGTATTGTTTACTGTCTATCACGTACAACCACAAAATGATGAAGCTCGATATGATTATTTCTGATCTAGTACTAGAAGAGCATAAAAGTTTAATGGAAAAATTGCAAAAGGATGAATTAGGTGAATGAAAAAATACTATCGATCCAATATGAGTTTCCTTTTTTAATTATCATTAATAATATACTTAAAATTATTAGATAACATGTGTTAAACAGTCTACTAATTCACATCTTTTTAATGTTCTACAGGGACCAACAACTCAGAAAAGGAACGTTGTTCTAAGAAAAGAAAAAAAAATAGAACATGCAAATGAAAATGAATTGCTCCTTAGCTTATCTGGAGTGGTGTTGGAAGTTAACGAAACGGGGGGAACTTTTACAAAGTTTGACGGATCTAATGGAACGAATGTATAGACGTTCTTTCCACTTACAATACAAAAATCAATCCAATGATTCCAAGAACCAAATTTTATTTAAACTATAGGAAGAGTTTTCAGAGAAATGGTCAATGAGACATGTGAGACTTTTAATAGAAAAAACGTACAACAACAAAAATGAAGGAATGAAAAAGTAATATTCCTTTAAATGTTTTTCTAGAATTATTTATAAATATCAGTTTTTTTATATTTACTTTTCATATATCAATATAAAAATTAGATATTTTATTATCATGTTACATTTTCAGGAAGATTATGAAAATCTCAAAAGATGAATGAGCTGATATCAGAAATATGTCATTTGGAATGTCCAAAAAGGTGTACAAGGATATGTTCAAAGAAATGGACAAAATTGCATCGCAGGAGGAGCCATCTCAACAACAACGTGCTTCAAATGTAATGTCTAATCATTGAATTTTTCGATCATTAGGTACAAAAAAAAACAATTTAGCATTAAATATTAATTTTCAAGATTTTTCTTGCAGAAAATAAAAGAAAATGGAACCCATTCAGCACATAAAACAAGACGACAAGGAAGAAAAGGGTTGATCTCTAAGTTTGTGAGTAATTGTTACTTCCTTATAACAACTTAACTAGATTTCATTTTTTTATTTTTAAGTTGTTTTACGAAAATCATCATTGAATGTCTTCAAATAGTTTTTAACATACACAGAATAACCATCAGATGAATTCATTGAAATTGGGTTAAATATGGCTTGTGATTATATGTTGGCATATCATAATTTAATTGTGGAATTTGTAAGCATCTATTAATCTTGTTTTACTTAACTCTATCTATAATTAATAGAACAAAAACATCTTTTATATTTAATATATGATTTTTTATCGGATATAAAACTTGTAGCGAAAAAAGTATGGAACTGCGCCAACAGATGAAATTTTGAAAGATGGCATGGTACATTGTTTTGAAAGAATGTGTATAGTTTATGAGTCAATTGTTGCTATTTTCTTTTCGATTTACATTGATGTATATTATTTAATATTGCAATTTTCATTATTCTCACCAATGTATATACACTCATTTCAGTTTATTTTTATGTTTGTAGTTGGAAGGTGAAGAAGAAGAAAACAATCAACGTCGTGAACAAAAAATTCTTGAAAATAACCCAAGTCATGGAAGTAGCTCTAGCAGTGACAGCAATTCAAGCAAAAAATGATGATCATTATGTTTGGATATCAAAGCAAAACATTTTATTTTTTAAAATATGTCTGTGAAATCAGACATTTTGTTTAATGTAATCGACATGGTGTCCCAATTAAAAGACAAAGGGATACGAATAACTGTCTCATTTTGTATGATAAAGACTGTCTTATATATATATATTGTGTGTGTGTGTGTGTGTATGTATATGTATATGTGTGTGTGTGTGTTTTAATTTATTCTATTTTGTTCTCCATTGTCATTCTCAAATGCACTAATAAAAATTTAATTCATATGAATATTGTTATAAGATATATATGTGTCGACTTTTGATGAATAATAAATTTTTAAAAATGACAATGATTCTGATATGATATAACAAATTAATCCAAACAACACATTCAAATGCATTAATAAAAATGTAATTAATATGAATACTGTTATAAGATGTGTCAAATTTTGATGAATAATGAATTTAAAACAATCACAATAATTGGACTATCAGAGGTCGATGTTTCTAAAAAAAGCAAAATGAAAATCGATGCGTGTCAGTAACTGTTGACCGGTGCGTTTTTGTGTCTATATGCACCAGTGACATTATACGATGTATGGGCACCGCACAAATACTGATACCAGTTATAAATATTGGTGCATTTGTGTGACACTGCGTACTGGGGCCTTTATGTATCTATAAGCATGGGTGCATTTTTAGGACCAATGGGCACCGCACGAATATCGATACCAATTATAAATCTCAATACCTTTCTGTGATACGACACCAATAAGGTGAATCATAAAGGTATACACACCAGTGCGTTGATACAACCTATGGGCACTGCACAAATCCCAAGATCAATTAGAATGGCCCTGTGCGTTGTATGACCAACACTATGCCTGGTGTGGTTTTACACCTAAATGTCTCGGTGCATTTGTTTGACTGAGATAGCCCCGGGGCGCCATCTTCAAGTACGCACCGGTGCATTTAATTTAGAGTAGCGCATTGATGAAAAAACATCCATAATAACCTCTGGCCACCCATTTTTTTTTAGTTGTGTTGAATTTATATTAAAAGCTCCGCCAAAACCTCTGTAAACATAAACAAATGTTGTAGCAAATGTTTTTTTGACAATTTTCGCCAATTATGTAACACTAAAAACCTCCTTTATAACCTTCGCTAGAGGGCCTTTTCATTGTAGTGATAGAAGTGAAAGTACATTGTGAGCTTCCAACAAACATAACTGGGTTTAATTAACCGTCAGGAATTGAAATTTCATATTTCTGAATAGAAATTAACTAAAAATGAAATTTACACTTTCAATGCAGAGTTTTTGAACTAGAACTGGAGTAAAGAAAATCGTATTGATAAAATTATCTACTGCGTAACCCTGTGTTTATTCAACAAGGGTAGTCATGCAAAGGATTACACTGGCTTCTCTGAGTAGAGAAGAGCCAGGAATAAAACAATGAAAAGTCTCATTAAATAAAATATCGAAAATTCATTTACACCCGATGGTTTAAATTATGCTGAGAACAGAGTAATAAGCCTAACGTATACCTGGAGAGGCAAATTAATGTTGAGAGGAACAAATGAAGTGGACCAATTTCGAGTTAGCAGAGTGTGAGAGGGGGTTTCGTTCTCACGAAGGAAATCCTCCACCTCCTTCGAACAAAATGAAGCATTAGAAAGTCATAATTAAAGTTAGAACAAATCTACAATTTATGAGAAAGATAAATAAGAAATTTAATCATATATAGAAACACTGAAACGAAGTCCATATCCAAAATGAATAGTAACATCATCACACAGAAGTGGTGTGACGGTAAATTAGAGTTACGTTCACCGGTTGTTGTTCCTAATGCCTGAGAAGTAGTAGCAATTGGATTGACCATAGTATAGAAGAGAAATTTCAACGTCGTTTGGACAAAGACGTAACTATCCCGGAGTAAAACTCAACACTGCAACCATAAAAAATAATTAATTATCAGTTACAGAGAAAAATTGTTAAAGGAAAATTAATTCTGAAATAACATCAACCACAGAGATCTTCAAATTCATAAACATTACACTGAAACCAGAGCCTTACCTAAAATTCATTTTGAAGGTGAATAAATCGTAACCCTCTACGTCATGGGTTGGGCTCTGCATATGAGTTTAACCTAAACCTCTTTGAAACAGAGTGTTTTGCGGCAGAACCAGAGACGAATTCGAGAACAAAAGTAGCATAGAAGAAGAATAACCCTAATCACGAATACGACTAACCCTCAACCATCCACTTGGAACACATCAAACGAAGGAGATTAACAGATTAGATGAAGAGTTAAATCGATAGTTTAGAACCATGTAATGGATTTAATGGCCAAGGTACCACTTATAAATGCCAAAAATCCCGAGGTGATAATAAAAGTCAAAACATCGAACCTAAAACCATACGGATCTATATTTCATTACTAATTTCATAAATGCATAATTGATTTATGTGTCAGGTTGATACCTCACATAGGTGGATTGCGTGGTAACCCTATGAAGAGCCTGAAAACTTATGTTAACACCAAAGGAAGGTATACGTAATGTGCCTCGATAATATGATATCAGTCCACATAGGACTAAGGAAGTTAACATGTAAGGATGAAATGCAATTAACATATTCTCATACAAAGAGTTTGAAACTCATAGAAATTATTCATATACAAAGTATGTTAGAGGATGACTTTAGTTATATATGGTATAACATAGAAATTAATTAAGTATGATAGATGTTCAAAAAGGCCGAAATTAGTTAATTGCTAAATGGACCCCTTATGACCAAAACATGGGTAAGTGAATAAATTTGAAAAGAAATCATATGGTGAAGGTTAATATTATAACCTTAATCAAATATTTAATTATCAATTGAGGGAGGTTGATAATATAAAAGTAAGTAATTGAAATAAAAAACGATAACATATATAGAGACTGAAATATAACTTTTGCTATTATCATAAAAAGGAAATGCCAATGGTGAAAGCGTAGTAAAAAAATCTTATTATATTAGAAACTGTATAAGAAGCCTCGATCATGTTGTAGTTACATAAGTTGGTAAAGGAATGTTGCTAATATTAAATTCAAATAAAGTCGACTGATGGAAATTGTTGAACTTGAATTCGAAAAAATTCGACAAGAGTAAAGAAAACATTAAAGCTACTAGATGGTTTTGTCAAAATGCGAAAAAATACATTAATGCAGTTGTAGGTAGCTATTATTTAACCTATAAAAAGAAAAAGAAAAAAAGAAAATTTGTGGAAGCGGAGTTGTTACACTTTCCAAAGGAAACAGATAAATATTTCATGGAAAAATAAACACATTTCTTTTCCAAGGGTTTAAATGCATACCATTTATTCTTTCATGCATGCAAAGAGACACTTCCCTCTCATCCAAAAGATCTTACCCAATAACTATGCATAATATTCTCCCAAAATAAATTTAATACCATAGCTAATCCCTTTAAGTTTCCAAAATAGATATTATTTTTCCCATAAGAAGGCCAACACAATCAATATTATGTGATTGCATCTTTCTTTTCTCTAGAAATCTAATACCCAAAACTATAATTTTTCCATGCATTCAAGCGTATATGTTTCTCTAGATAATATTACATAATAAAGCATGTGATTACTAGTTTTCCTCTCAAAGAATCTAATTCAATAATGCATACAATGACATATTTTTCTCTTCTATTCTTTTCGAAGAGTTCTAACATAATAAATGCTTCCTTGCACACACACACACACACACACACACACACACATATATTCCAAGGAATTTAACACTCTAATTATTCTTTTTCCAAATGATAGTTAACTCAATAGCTATTATGCATGAAATACAAAATATTTTCTTATCATTTTACACATTAGAGAGATTTGTAATATTTCATCAATAAATAACATGAATAACAAATCCTTGTCAAATAACACAACTAATTGTCTTTTACGCAAAGGTTTTACGTGAGCTACTTCTGGCAAACGTTAATTATATATTTTTGCATCACTCAAGCTCGTCATGAATGTAAAATCACATATTAAATTCTAGTAGATCAATTATATTATATATTATTCATGTGCACTCAAGCACATACTCTCTTCCAGAGTCCAATATTTCTCTTTAAAACTTTTAATGCATATGTATCATGAGAACGTACTTGGAAATCTCTTAAATGGAAAAAATTAATTCATTTTCAAGAATTATCAACGTAATTCTTATCTCTATATGTACATAAACAATTATTCTATTCCGGTTGAAAAATCAAATAGAAACACTCTCTTTTACTCTATTTTTCATGTTTTATTCATCCACTTTGGAGGCCGCTTACGAACATATGGAAATGAATTTAGGAAAACCAAAAGAAGTTTTCGTTTAAAACAGGATTATTAAAATAACATCTCTCAATTTTTTCACAGGTGTCACAGGGATTTGAATATTCAAATGAATCTTTGAAGCCCATTTTTCCATATTTAAATATTAAATAATTTCTTGTTTTTGTCATCAAATTTGGACACGGTTTCCAAAAAAATAGAAACAATTTTTGGAAAACCTAAAGAGGTTTTATTTTTAATGGGTTCATTAAAAATAACCTTTCTTACTTTTTACACAGGTGTTATGGATTGGAATATTCGAATGAATCTTTGTAGCTCAATTTTTAAAATTTAAATATTAAATAATCCCTTATTTTTGTCATCAATATTGGTGAGATTTTACATAGGCGTTACGATTTGGAATATTCGAATGAATCCCTATGGCTCATTTTTCCAGATTTAAATATTAAATAATCCCCTGTTTTTTTCATCAATATTGGACATGGTTTTCGAGACATGAGAAACTAATTTTCAAAATTTGAAAGAGGTTTTTGGTCATAACATTCTATTTTAGCAAAAACTCATTCACTTTTTACATATCTATCCCAGTTTGGGAGATATAAAGTCATATTTGGACCTTATTTTCCAATAACCCATACAATTCACATAATTATTTAGCCATGAAAAACTTGGATGAATTCAAAACACATGAAATCTTCTGAGAATTCAATGAATAAAACACTTATTCCTCTATCCAAAAACTTATATAGAGGTTTTCTCAACAAACAATTTGTATTCTTTGTCATATAAACTTTTCCTTGCAAATAAATTCAATTATTATATCATCATGCCCCATATGAAAATAAAAGAATTTTCAAAGAACATGGTTACTTATATTTTGTTGCATGCTTCGAACTCTTTCTTTCTTTTCTTTGGCTTCTCTTTCTATTTTTCTCATAGGCTTACAATAAATAGAATTAAGAAAATTGAATATTTTTTCTACATTATAAAAGCATTCTTTAAAGCACCCATAAATCTGATTTTTCCTAAATCACAAAAGCATTCAATAAATCTCTCATGCTTTTTTTAAGGTAGATTTTCTTTTGTTTTATGAGAAAAATATCACTTATCCATAGTTTTTTCAATACTATTATTCATTATTTCTAAAAACTTAAAAAATATACCAACTTAAAAATATAATTTATATTATGTATCTCTATAGAGGAATATAAATTATTCTGAATAAAATAATTAAAAAATAATTCTTCAAATATTGTTATAATTAAAAATTACAAGAATATTCTTCATATAATATCAATATAAAAATTATTAACATTTAATTATTTAAAGACTCTTATTTTTAAAAAGTTTTTTTTATAATGACTTACACCATAAATATAATATAAAATTTCAGCGAAGCCAACACAATAGTGTGATCTAATAAAATGAAGTCTCCGAAGAAGCAAAATCAATACCTCATATCGAAAGAAGTCTCTCGAAAGAAATAACAAATTGAACATCATTGTTGGGTACGATATGGAAAGATCATCATCATTTAAAAATAATATTTGAACGATGTGAACCAAACATGCAAAAAAAAAAAAATATACATTTTCCTGTCAAATTTAAATTAATATAGAATCAAAGAAAAAAGTGATGCATTATATCTAATGCGACCGACCGATATAATAAAATTGACATATGGTAACGAAAATTACCACTAAAGCATATACATAGCACAGCTTAGCCCACCTAAAAAGAGTTTAGGGTATACCTTTTGCATCTTTACTTGAAAATTAAAAAAGAAGAAAAAGTGTAGGTAGCATTACTAAAATATACTAGTTTAAAGTACACAACATCATTACCAAACATACTAGTTTAAGTTTAAGAGTACGAAGCACATATTAAATAATATCTTAATAAAAATAAATTTGGCCTTACAATAATATAATGATAATTGTAACTAAAATGTGTCGGAGGCAACTATCTCCACATAAATAAGTAACATGGTAGCATGTACCTCTCGGCAAATAGATACTTATAGTTGGATGGTGTATTTGCTTTAATCCAACGGTGGAAGTTACTTTCCAAGGGCATTTATGGGCCAATAGACTGAAAAGTATTTGTTTTCGATTGCTATCATATTTTGTGTGCTAAACAATTCTAATGTGAGGACTATGTCTTGTAAGCGTAATCGTTACGATCGATGTTTGGCATATTTTGCTATCTTATTTTCTACGCAATAATTCCAAAGTCAAGGTTACGTCTATCAATTATCTTTGCCAAATAAAATGTATTATAAAAGTATCAAATGTGACTGTTCTCAGTGTGAAGGTTGGCCTTCCTTTCTTATGATATTTGACGTAGCTAAGGTATCATGTTCATACTTTCCACACTTGTTAACCATAAAAGTGATGCATAGCTAAGTGGGGTAGTACTCTAGATTTTTTATACCTATATACTTCTCCATAGCCATGCATAGCTTTAGACTTAACATATATATCAATTATTTTTAATAATAATTTATATAAAGTAATACTAATTTTGATATAATTCCAATATAACTAGCACAACCACATTAGTAAAAACTAATGTGGTTGGGGTCTGCCTATAGGCATATATAAAATAGATTTACAATACATTTACCCAATGTGGTTGATACGCCGATAGGCCTATATCCACTACCCATCACATTAATTTATATATCAATAAATAAATATTATATATAATAAATTTAATATATTAACTTGAAATATATATATTATATATTAATAAGAATATTAATATATTAAATATATTAATAATTATGATTAAAATCACAAATATTTTATATATATTAATAATATTATAATAAGTATTAATAATATATATTATATCATAGTTGTTGGTTATATTATTAATAATATATATTAATAATATTATAATATTACTAATAATCATTATTAATAAATATTATAATATTATTAATAATATATATTCATAATATTATAATAATACTAATAATCATTTTTTAATACTAAATAAATATTTATAATATTATTAATATACATTATTAATAATATATAATAATAATATTATAATATTACAAATAATCATTATTAATAAATATTTGAATATTTATTTATAATGAATATTAGTAATATTATAGTATTATTAATATATATAAAAAATTTTACTTATAATTACTATAATAAGTATTAATAATATATATTAAAAATATTTATAAATATATGAATAATATTAACTATATACATACTATAAATTAACTTGAAATATATATAATATATATTAATAATATAAATAATATATAATACTTTAATATTTATTTATATATTAATATCATAGATAGTTATATTATTAATAAACCAAAAGAACTAATAATATATATTATATAATGTATTGAGAATTAATTTAAACATTGAAACCAATGTTGTCGCAATGCGACGTTAGGCCAAGTATGACTATGGTTGGCCATAGGTGATTTTCATATTGATACAATGTTTGTCAGAATGTGACATTTGATCATGGATGACATTGTTGATTATTCATATTATAAACCAAGATTGGTGAGCCCAAGGGACAACCATTGCAAGAGTATAAACCAAAGTAATTGGTGAACCCAGAAATTGATTTAAACATTGAAAGAATTGACATCACCGTCAGGCATTGGACGACTATGACCATGGTTGGCCATGGGTGATTTTCATATTGAGACAATGTTTGTCATAATGTGTCATTTGATCATGGATGACATTGATGGAGTTATTCATATTATAAACCAAAAAAACTAATAAACCCAAGGGTTTAATATTATAAACAAGGAATTGGTGAACCCAAGGGACAACCATTGCAATAATTATAAACCAAAAGGAATTGGTGAACCCAGGAATTGATTTAAACATTGAGACAATTGTTGTCCATGATGCGACGTTGAACCAACTATGACCATGGTTGGCCATGGGTATTTTCATATTGAGACAATGTTTCTCATAATGTGTCATTTGATCATGGATGACATTGATCGATTATTCATATTCTCACAGCAAAACTAATAAACCCGGGGTTTAATATTATAAACCAAAGCAGAGTGGTGAACCCAAGGGAAAATCATTACCCAAAGGAGTATAAACCAAAGGAACATTGAACCCAGGAACACAGTTTAAACATTGAGACAATTGTTGTCATGATACTGACGTTGGGCAATGCAATCATGGTCGGCCACGAGTGATTTTCATATTGATACAATGTTTATCCCGAGAATGTTACATTTGATTATGGATGACATTGATCGATTATTCACATATTATAAACCAAAAGAACTAATAAACCCAAGGTTTAATATTATAAACAAAGGAATTGGTGAACCCAAGGGACAACCATTACAACAAATTATAAACCAAAAGGAATTGGTCAGCAGGGAATTGATTTAAACATTGAGACAATTGTTGTCTGATACGGCGTTGGACCAAGTATGACCATGGTTGGCCATTGGTGATTTTCATATTGATACAATGTTTATCAGAATGTTACATTTGATTATGGATGACATTGATCGATTATTCATATTATAAACCAAAGAACTAATAGGCAAGGGTTTATTATAAACCAAAGGAATTGGTGAACCCGAAGGGACAACCATTACCCAACAGAATTATAAGCAAAAGGGTGGTGAACCCAAGGGAATTGATTTAAACATTGAGACAATTGTTGTCACAATGCAGCGTTGGACAAGTATATGAGCCATGGTTGGCCATTGGTGATTTTCATATTGATACCATGTTTGTGAGAATGTGACATTTGATCATGAATGACATTGATCGATTATTCATATTATAAACGAAAAAACTAATAAACCCAAGGGTTTAATATTATAAATACAAAGCAAGTAGGTAGACAAGGAGAAATCATTGCAAAAAATTATAAACCAAAGGAATTGGTGAGGCCTAAGGGAATTGATTTAAACATTGAGACAATTGTTGTCACAATGCGACGTTGGACCAAGTATGACCATGGTTGGCCATGGGTGATTTCTATTAATCTGATAAACATAGGAATGTGACATTTCATTATGGATGACATTGATGGTTATTCCATATTATAAACCAAAAGAACTAATAAACCCAAAAGGGTTTAATATTATAAACCAAAATTAAAGAGTGAACCCAAAGGACAACCATTATGACAAATTATAAAGCAGATGGAATTGTTGAACCCGAGGGAATTGATTTAAACATTGAGACAATTGTTTGTCACTAATGCGACGTTGGACCAAGTATGACCATGGTTGGCCATTGGTGATTTTCATATTGATCTGATATTTTGTCAGAATGTGACATTTGATCATGGACGATGATCGATTATTCATATTATAAACCAAAAAAACTAATAAACCCGAGGTTTAATAATATTATAAACCAAAGAAAGTGGTGAACCCAAGGAAAAATCATTACCCAAAAAATTATAAACCAAAGGAATTGAGTAGACGAATTGATTTAAACATTGAGACAATTGTTGTCCGCAAATGCGACGTTAGATAATGCCAATGTAGTTGGCCATGGGTGATTTTCATGTAGAGACAATATTTGTCAAAATTTGATTATTCATATTATAAACCAAAAAAACTAATATATAATATATATATATATAATATATATAATATATATTCATATTAATATATAATATATATATTAACGAAATATATATATTATATATTAATAAGAATATTAATATATTAAATATATTAATTATGATTAAAATCACAAAAATATTTTATATATATTAATAATATTATAATAAGTATTAATAATATATATTATATCATAGTTAGTTTATATTATTAATAATATATATTAATAATATTATAATATTACTAATAATCATTATTAATAAATATTATAATATTATTAATATATATTCATAATATTATAATATTACCAATAATAATCATTTTTAATACTAAATAAATATTATAATATTATTAATATACATTATTAATAATATATAATAATAATATTATAATAATACGAATAATCATTATTAATAAATATTTGAATATTTATTTATAATGAATATTAAGTAATATTATAATTATTATTAATATATACAAAAAATTTTACTTATATTACTACTATTATAATAAGTATTAATAATATATAATAAAATATTTATAAATATATGAATAATATTAACTATATACATACTATAAATTAACTTGAAATATATATAATATATATTAATAATATTATAACAATATATTATATATATTAATAATAATAACTATATACATAGTATAAATTAACCCGAAATATATATAATATATATTAATAATATAAATAATATATAATACTTTAATATTTATTTATATATTAATATCATAGATAGTTATATTATTAATAAACCAAAGAACTAATAATATATATTATATATTAACAACGAAGATTGATTTAAACATTGAGACAATTGTTGTCGCAATGCGACGATGGGGCAAATATGACCATGGTTGGCCATGGGTGATTTCATGTTGATACAATGTTTGTCGAGAATGTGACATTTTGATCATGGATGACATTAAATCGGTCATTCATATTATAAACCAAAGGAATTGGTGAGCCCGAGGGGATGACCATTACCCAAAAAATTATAAACCAAAGTAATTGGTGAACCCGAAGGGAATTGATTTAAACATTGAAAGAATTGTTGTCCTGGAAATCTGAGCATTGGACCAAGCTTATGACCATGGTTGGCCATGGGTGATTTTCATATTGAGACAATGTTTGTCATAATGTGTCATTTGATCATGGATGACATTGATCGATTATTCATATTATAAACCAAAAAAACTAATAAACCCAAGGGTTTAATATTATAAACCAGAGAATTGGTGAACCCCAAGGGACAACCATTACCCGACAAATTATAAACCAAAAGGAATTGGTGAACCCAAGGGTGATTTAAACATTGAGACAATTGTTTGTCTGATACGACGTTGAACCAAAACATGACCATGGTTGGCACGATCATTCATATTGAGACAATGTTTCTCATAATGTGTCATTTGATCATGGATGACATTGATCGATTGTTCATGTATAAACCAAAAAACTAATAAACCCGGGGGTTTATTATAAACCAAAAGCAAGTGGTGAACCCAAGGGGAAAATCATTACCCAAAAAATTATAAACCCCGAAGATTGATAGACGAAAGGGAATTGATTTAAACATTGAGACAATTGTTGTGCAATCAGAAGCGTTAGGCCAAGTATGACCATGGTCGGCCACGAGGTGATTTTCATATTGATGATGTTTGTCGGAATGTTACATTTGATTATGGATGACATTGATCGATTATTCATATTATAAACCAAAAGAACTAATAAGCCAAGGGTTTAATATTATAAACCAAAGGAATTGCTGAACCAAGGGACAACCATTACCCAACAATTATAAACCCAAAGGAATTGGTCAACTTGAGGAATTGATTTAAACATTGAGACAATTGTTGTCACGATACGACGTTGGACCAAGTATGACCATGGTTGGCCATTGGTGATTTTCATATTGATACAATGTTTGTCGGAATGTTACATTTGATTATGGATGACATTGATCGATTATTCACTATTCTGTCAAAAGAACTAATAAACCCAAGGGTTTAATATTACAAACCAAAGGAATTGGTGAACCCGAGGACAACCATTACTGACAAATTTATAAGCAAAAGGAATTGGTGAACCCAAGGGAATTGATTTAAACATTGAGACAATTGTTGTCACAATGCGACGTTAGACCAAACAGCCATGGTTGGCCATTGGTGATTTTCATGTTGATACAATGTTTGTGAAGATGTGACATTTGATCATGAATGACATTGATCGATTATTCATATTATAAACCAAAAAAACTAATAAGCAAGGGTTTAATATTATAAACAAAGCAAGTATGAGTGAACCCAGGGAAAATCATTACCCAAAAATTATAAGCCAAAGGAATTGGTGAACCTAAGGGAATTGATTTAAACATTGAGACAATTGTTGTCCTGATACAACGTTGGACAAAGTATGACCATGGTTGGCCATAGGTGATTTTCATATTGATACAATGTTTGTCGAATGTGACATTTTCATTATGGATGACATTGATCGATTATTCACATATTATAAACCAAAAGAACTAATAAACCCAAAGGGTTTAATATTATAAACCAAAGGAATTGGTGAACCAAAGGACAACCATTACCCAACAAATTATAAACCAAATGGAATTGTTGAACCCACGGGGAATTGATTTAAACATTGAGGTGATTGTTGTCATAATGCGACGTTGGACCAAGTACTTTGACCATGGTTGGCCATTGGTGATTTTCATGTTAATCTGATGTTTGTCGAGAATGTGACATTTGATCATGTGGGCCGACATTCGTCGATTATTCATATTATAAACCAAAAAAACTAATAAACCCAAGGGTTTAATATTATAAACCAAAGAAAGTGGTGAACCCAAGGAAAAATCATTACCCCGAAAAATTATAAACCAATTGGTGAACCCAAGAAATTGATTTAAACATTGAGACAATTGTTGTCCATGATGCGACGTTGGACAAGTATGACCATGGTTGGCCATGGGTGATTTTCATGTAGAGACAATATTTGTCAAAATTTGATTATTCATATTATAAACCAAAAAAACTAATAAACCCAAGGGTTTAATATTATAAACCAAAGGGGTGGTGAACCCCGAGGGAAAATCATTACCCAAAAAATTATAATCAAAGGAATTGGTGAGGCAAATTGTTGTCTGATACAACAATTGGACCAACTATGACCATGGTTGGCCATGGGTGATTTTCATATTGAAGTTAATGTTTGTCGAATGTGTCATTTGATCGCTGGATGAAATGGTTATTATTCATATTATAAAACAAAAAAACTAATAAACCCAAGGGTTTAATATTATAAACCAAAGGAATTGGTGAACCCGAGGGAAAATCATTACCCAAAAATTATAAATCAAAGGTACAAGGTGAACCCGAAATTGATTTAAACATTGAGACAATTGTTGTCACAATGCGACGTTGGACCAAGTATGACCATGGTTGGCCATGGGTGATTTTCATGTTGATACAATGTTTGTCAGAATGTGACATTTGATCATGGATGACATTGATATATTATTCATATTATAAACCAAAAAAGCTAGTAAACCCAGGGGTTTAATATTATAAACCAAAGGAATCGGTGAACAGGGACAACCATCACCCAAAAAATTATAAAACAAAGGAATTGAGTGAACCCAAGGAATTGATTTAAACATTGACACAATTGTTGTCACAATGCGACATTGGACCAACCTGGCCCGGGGTTGGCATGGGGTGAAGATTTTCATGTGAGCCATTATTTGTCGGAATGTGACATTTGATCATGGGTCACAATGCGACATTGGAGCAACTATGACCATGGTTGTACATCGTTGATTTTCATATTGACACAATGTTTCTCATAATGTGTCATTTGATCATGGATGACATTGATCGATTATTCATATTATAAACGAAGGCAAGTGGTGAACCCAGGGAAAATCGTACCCAAAAAATTATAAACTGAAAATTGAATGAACCCGAGAAATTGATTTAAGCATTGAGACAATTGTTGTCACGATGCGACGTTAGACAAATATGACCATGGTTGACGCTGGGTGATTTCATGTTGAGACAATATTTATTAATTTGATTATTCATATTATAAACCAAAAAAACTAATAAACCCAAGGGTTTAATATTATAAACCAAAGGAATTGGTAGACCCAAGGGAAAATCATTACCCAAAAAATTATAAATCAAAAGGAATTGGGTAGGCAAATTGTTGGCCATGATGCAACATTGGACCAACTATGACCATGGTTTAGCCATGGGTGATTTTCATATTGAGACAATGTTTGTCGGGTAGTAATGCATTTGATCATGGATGAAATTGATTGATTATTCATATTATAAACCAAAAAACTAATAAACCCAAGGGTTTAATATTATAAACCAAAGGAATTGGTGAACCCAAAGGGAAAATCATTACCCAAAATTATAAATCAAAGGGTGGTAAGACGAGGAATTGATTTAAACATTGAGACAATTGTTGTCACAATGCGACGTTAGACCAAGTATGACCATGGTTGGCCACGGGTGATTTCATATTGATACAATGTTTGTCGGAATGTGACATTTGATCATGGATGACATTGATCTATTATTCCTTATTATAAACCAAAGGAATCGGTGAACCCGGACAACCATCACTAGTATAAACCAAAGGAATTGGTGAACTTGAGGAATTGATTTAAACATTGACACAATTGTTGTCCTGATACGACATTGGACCAACTATGACCGGGGGTTAGTATGGGTGATTTTCATATTGAACAATATTTGTCGAATGTGACATTTGATCATGGGTAATGATACGACATTGGACCAACTATGACCATGGTTGGCTACGTCGTTGATTTTCATATTGACACGATGTTTCTCATAATGTGTCATCGATCATGAATGACATTGATCGATTATTCATATTACTCAAACCAAAAAACTAATAAACCCAAGGGTTTAATATTATAAACCAAAGAAAGTGGTGAACCCGAAAGGGAAAATCATTACCCAACAAATTATAAACCAAAGAAATTGGTGAACGAAATTGATTTAAACATTGAGACAATTGTTGTCACGATGCGAAGCGTTGAACCAAGTATGACCATGGTTGACCATGGGTGATTTTTATGTTGAGACAATATTTGTCGAGAATGTGTCGTTTGATCATGGATGACATTGATCAATTATTCATATTATAAACCAAAAGAACTAATAAACTGAGGGTTTAATATTATAAACCAAAGGAATTAGTGAACCCACGAGGAAAACCATTACCCAACAAAATTATAAACCAAAGAAATTTGTGAACCCGAGGTAATTGATTTAAACATTGAGACAATTATTTGTCCATAATTAAACATTGGACCAACTATGACCATGGTTGGCCATGGGTGATTTTCATGTTGAGACGATATTTTTTGAGAATGTGTACGTTGATCATGAATGACATTGATCAATTATCCATATTATAAACCAAAGAACTAATAAACCCAGGGTTTAATATTATAAACAAAGGAATCGGTGAACCCCGAGGAAAACCATTACCCATGGCATTATAAACTAAACGAATTGGTGAACCCAAGGAATTGATTTAAACATTGATATAATTGTTGTCTGATGCGACATTGGACCAATTATGACCATGGTTGGCCATGGGTGATTTTCCTCTATTATTGAGACAATATTTGTCGAATGTGACATTTGATCATGGGTCACAATGCGACATTGGACCAACTATGACCATGGTTGGCCATAGGTGATTTTCATATTGAGACAATGTTTCTCATAATGTGTCATTTGTTCATGGATGACATTGATAGTTATTCATATTATAAACCAAAAAACTAATAAATCCAAGGGTTTAATATTATAAACCAAAACGAAGTGGTGAACCAGGAAATCATTGCAAAAAATTATAAACGAAGAATTGGTGAACCCAAAAATTGATTTAAACATTGAGACAATTTTTGTCCATGATGCGACGTTAGACCAAGTATGACCATGGTTGGCCATGGGTGATTTTCATGTTGAGACAATATTTGTCGGAATGTGTCGTTTGATCATGGATGACATTGATCAATTATTCATATTATAAACCAAAGAACTAATAAACCCAAGGGGTTTAATATGATAAACCAAAGGAATTAGTGAACCCGGAAAACTATTGCCAACAAATTATAAACCAAAGAAATTGGTACGAACTTCAAGACAATTGATTTAAACATTGAGACAATTGTTGTCACGATACGACATTGAACCAACTATGACCATGGTTGGCCATGCAAGGTGATTTTCATGTTGAGGCAATGTTGCTGTCGGGAATGTGTCGTTTGATCATGGATGACATTGATCAATTATTCCTTATTATAAACCAAAAGAACTAGTAAACCCGAAGTTCATCACTATCGCCAAAAGATCGGTGAACCAGGAGAAACAGCTACCCAACAAATTATAAACTAAAGGAATTGGTGAACCCGAGGGTGATTTAAACAACGATACAATTGTTGTCACGTCGACATTGGACCAACTATGACCATGTAGCCATGGGTGATTTTCATAGTGAGATAAATATTTATGAGAATGTGTCGTTTGATCATGGATGACATTGAACGATTATTCATATTATAAACCAAAGAACTAATAAACCCAAGGATTTAATATTATAAACCAAAGGAATTGGTGACCGGAGAAAACTATTACCTAACAATTAGTATTAGAAATAAAAATTATTAATAAACTTAAGTGATTTATAAAATCGAAGGATCAATAAGATTAATAAAAGGAATATAAAAAACAAAGAGAATTAATAAGCAAATTAATAATTAACCCAACGCATTATTCATATTATAAAACAAAAGAAGTAACCTTGAGGACACAATATTAGAAAACAAAGGAATTGGTATTCCTTGGGTTATTATCTTGGAATTTTATTCTTTATAAAAAGAAATTGTTAAGAAAATAAAGTTAACAGTAATTTTAACAAAAATCCCACTCACATATTAAATTGGAAAAAAATAGACATATTTATTATATAAAACTCGAAATAAATTTGGAGCATTGTTTATTTCACCTTGACCAAGATTTTGGTGGTCAAATTTTATTTCCTTGTGCAACATTGATTCTATCCTCGTGCAACTTTAGCACAAAACACAGACCTATAAAACTAACTAATCATAGAAAGGCTTATAAAATTAATCAATGTATTTATGTGGTTACCTACCATGAGGGTGTTGAAATAATAAAAAATTTGTTTAAATTCTAGAGGGATATGGGGTAATACTTCTATCAGTGAGGTTTTGTAGTTTTTCGAAAATGGTGTATGAACCTAGATGATTAAAATTTGAAGACATTTCCTTTTTATAGTTCCATAGGGAATAAGGTTGGATCATAATACATAGATATTTCAAGAAAGGCATATCACTCCTTACTATTATAATATTAATGGTTTATCTACTCCAGAATGATATGATTACTCATTTAAGGGGGAACTTCATACATATTCTAGAGAGGTACATATTGAGTACACTCGTTCATAGACACTCTTTGTTGGTGCAGGTAAATGGGATATTAGATATTTTTTGTGCACGAAACATTTCGTGACATATATGGCTTTTTTTATGTCGTTTTGTTGGATTTTTTATGGAAACTTCTATGAATATACCACTTGTTTTGGTTTTCCTTTTATGACTACTGAAAAACATGTGTTGGTGTAGGATATGATATGAAATTTTTTATCTCATCTACGTTGGTAAATTTAGAAATGTTTGAAATGCACATACACCTCTACCTATGTAATTTTTTTAGGTGTAATTAAATTTATGGTTTTTAATGATTAGGAAAAAAGAACATGTCACAATGTGTTTCTAATATTTTGAGTCCAACAACATTAAACATGGTGGTTCACTTGTATATACTACTGAGAATAAATTACAGAATGTTCATGTCTATTGGGCTTGTCAAGAACACAAATTCTTATAAAAAGATATCATTCTTAATTATGGAAAGTTATAGAAAAATACTAAATATTCCCCCAACCCATAATTTTCTTTTGAGAATGCCTCTTTCCATTTTTTTACAGGGTTAAGATACTGTCAATATTAATTTTGAATATTGATTTAACATCAAACAATGCAAAGGAATATTATTTTTGAAACATGGCATTATTGGTATGTTCAATGATCCTTGACCTCATTGAAAAAGATTTAGTACTATATAGAAAAATCTTAAGGATCATTAGCATATGGTATAATGATTATGTATCAAACTAAAAAAATCCTTCTCATTCAAGAATTAGTGAAAAGAATATGGGTTTTTTCTTTAGAAACTTAGTACATGAAAATCATTTCTTCTTTTTTTGAAGACACCACAACATTTATCTTCATATACAATTTGTATTTATGATAGTGATTTTAGTCAAATTTTTTAAAATCTCTTTGAAACAATATAATTACAAAAAACTACACATTAATAATAATAATATTATTAATTAATCTATAACTCTAATTAAAAAAATTATCAAAAATATATCTCATATATGTATTTATGTCAATTATATAACTAAGAGATTGAAGTTACATATATTTTAATCTTTACGCACACAATATTTCTATACAAAATGTGTTTAAAACATAAAACATGTAAAATCCTTAAGCTTGAAAAAAAATCCGAAATATTGGTCCAAAACAATAGATGAAAACGCATGTGTGGAGGGAGTCTAAAATAACCGACCACTAATTAGGATGGAGCAAGACTTTTCGAAAACCTATTCCGACATATTTTATAAGTGAGTGATTCATCTTGGTGGAGAGGCTCGGAACGGTCACCCTTAAGTAGGATGGACCAAGGCTTTCCAAAAACCTATGCTGACATACTTTGTAATCGCTATTACCTCAATTTTAGTGAGGTCTGAGAAAATCATAGACACGTGAATGACAGTGCCAGGAAAATCATACTCAAAGATCAAGACTTCTCAAAACCTATATCAACACTTTTCTCGGAACCTAGGTCAACACGTTTTGTGAGATATGAGAAAAGCATAGATACGTGGATGCTTTTTTAAGGAAATTCACACATTGGTTTTTTAAGGAAATTCACACATTTTGATCTAAACTGTTACAAGGCCTCTGCAAAAAATTGAAAAAAAAAACAGGGGCATTTATCAAATTAAAAAGAAAAAAAACTCAAAACACCATTTAACCATGATAAAAATCATAACTTAAACATGATAAGAATTAGAAAAGGGAATAGACAAAACTAAAAGGATTCGACTCACTATAAGAAAACAAATTTTACAACGCATTTAACATTTACGTAGATATCCTCCAAGAGCATCTCTATCAAGCTAACCCTCACGTTGATTAACTTACAAATTATTCACCGGATAAAATTCTGACTTCACATGACTCGGAAAAGATAACTAACTGGTCACGCAGAAGATGGAATGAGATTACTTCGCTAACGTATTCTCAATAATTTGATATGTGGATGGCTCCGAAGACAAACCTCAGCTCAGCACTGGAAAGGATTAGAGTATTATAGGCCAAATATGTATTCCTTCATGCTGATTCTGAAGCCCTTTGCAGAAAATCTTACCACTATGAGAATTCTATGGATTTTGATATGAGCTCTAACTGAATGAATATTGTTCTCTTCACATTAATAACAAGTTGAAGATGCGCATTCATGAGCTTTCCTTGGCACACACACAGCAGCAATGCTTTGATTTTCTCGGCTTTAACATTTGTCCCCATGGATTGCTCAGGACAAAGAGAAAAATAGTAGAGTTAGAGCTTTAGCTATTAAATTTTCATGCATAAAACTATCATCAATTCCAATATTTTATTACCTATGCACGAAAGAAATCTAGTGCAAATCCATTGAGGCAGCTTATGCCTTGTCTCTTAGCCTCAAGAGCAGATGCATCGAATGTTTCGGTTGCTGAAAAAGGTAAGCTGGGCATTTTGCAAGAGAACATGTGATTGTTGAGGGATTTCTCTTCAATTCCCGTTACCTAATCCTGCATTTGCATAAAGAGCATATCGGAAAGGAGTCCCAATTATTACATTCTCACTTAAGAGAGCTTACGCATAAACCCACAATGAGATATAACAACAAAGATTCCAAGAAGATTGAAAACATAAGGACCTTGATTGGTAGCCGTGATATTTTAAGTGTGGTAGAAAATGAATATTCATAAGAGTTTTCACACGAAAAATGAAAACTGCTGAGATTTTAATGTAGCAGAATCGAAGATTTCAATGTTTTCTGAACCCTAATGTTTTCTTGATTGTTAATAAATGGAACACGAATGCAAAATTGTGAACTCAAATCGTCTTAGATACCTGGGCATGCGTTGCACGAGGCCTTCCCCAAAATGGTTGAGTGCAACTGTTACTTGCATGTTAACGTCCTCTGCATAATCGCCGCTGTGTCCTAGGAGCATGACGTGCAATATTATGGCAGTAAAACGGTCTTGAGACAATGTTTCCACAACATCCACAGCATTGAGGCATCAACGCGACCCTTTCAGATATTTTATTAACTAACGCACAAGGCCAACTGCACTGGCGAAGTGGGCAACTCAATCATTATAAGATGGCTGAGAGACACATTCATTACTCAAATGCATGAAATTTACAGGCGAATGAAAGTTGAAGCTGAAACGTTATGCCAGCTCAATTCTATCCGCCTTCATCAACAAGCCGCTCACCTGCCCGCTCTCGCCCACATTCGATAACACCTACGTGTGGCCCATAATACTAAACTGTAATCTTCCATTCCACACACGTTTCATCTTCCCAGTTCATCCTAATTTGATAGGTGGCCTGCTCACATTTTTTTTGAGAATTCATGTTTATTTGAGAATTTGAACAATCAAATAGGTGGCATTTTAGTTTGAATCATCATTGGTTAATCTTGATAGGTGGCGGTCAACAAATGGCACAGTAAATTTTTAATCATGTTTTGTAAAAAAATAATTTAAGTATGGTTTAAACACGTGATTTAGATATGCAAGGAAGTTACTTTTTTGAATTTCATCTATTGATTTAGTGGCGACAACCAGAATATACCGGCATCATTCAATCTAGACCATCAGATCAAAAAGATTAATTAGCCCTAATCTAAAGATGCTCCTTAGATGAGGATACGCCTATCGGCAAATATAATGTTTGGGAAGCAAATATCCCACATCAATATTATTTAATTTTATATATTAAAATATTTTGTTTATTGTTTATATAATTTTTTATATTATTATTATTATTATTATTATTATTTAAGTATTTATATATTAAATTTTTATTAAAAATTTAATAAATTACATGTTTCTTTCTTATTATTTTTATTGATCTAATTAAATTATTTTAATTTCAATTAATTTTCACTACAAAATATTTTATTATATTATATATATATATATATATATATATATATATATATATATATATATGAAATATATTAAATTATATTATTAATTAACATAGATCTTTAAATAATTTATTAGGTATACGTATTAAAGTAAAAAATATTTTTTAAGTTTGAGAAAATAAAATCATTTTTTCCAACTAATAATATATATATATATATATATAATTGACCTTACACAACATATATTTCTTTTTAAATTATAAAATATGAATTAATTTAAGTATTTACAAAAACTTATTATCATAATTAATCAATAAAATATAGTCATCACAATCCTAATTAGAACTTCATGACTTTGAGGATCTCAATTGGAAACTACTTTTAAAAAAACTTAAAAAACTATTCAAGCACTGTGCCCAATCCTAATAATAGATATCTATCCATCCTTACATTCGGTAAATAAGCTAACCTCCCATTAACCCTAATTAAACAAAAAAATTTAGGTCAAACTTATATTATTATTATTACATTAAATTTGACTTAATTTTTCTCCATCGATATAACGATTTGATCTTTCTCTCCCGTCAGCATACGGCATTAGCTTTTCTTTGGATACCCCTGCCAGTGGTAGGCCCCAGCAACAGAAATGATTCCTTCAGGGACTACTCTTGGACCACTGGCCATGTGAATGTCCTTTAAACTATTGTTTTCTCAAAAGCGTAATGCATGCCCATGCCTCGAAATTGCCAACTCGGAATCAATAATTAGACTCACGCTTGTAGTTTTTTATTTGTCCTTTAAATGTCTGAATTCATTTTTCATCATCACGTCTTGATGTGATCTGTGAGCTTTATTGATCCTTTACTTGAATAACGTGAAATACGGTTTAAAATTCTATAAAATTGTACGATATCTTTTTATTGAAATTGTGAAGGCAGAGTCCATAGGTTTATGTGAATATCTTTCTTGAAATTGTGATGATCGATATGTCTATAATAGAATACATTCTCATCTATGTCTTGACCTATAGCTTTATTGATCTTTTATTTGAATAAAAGCAAATTATTTGAATTTTCTTTTCAAATAAAATTGTCCATCTTTTTGTGAAAAGTATCAAAATTTAAAATTAGATCTATTTTGAAATTCTAACCTGGATAGGTCTATGTACGAATACATTAAGAGCTAAGAATATGCGATTTTATTGATTTTTGCTTGAATAAGAGCAATCTTTACATGGAACATACACATTTGACAAAATAAACGATGAAAGTTATTGGCATGGAATAAAGTGCTTGATATATAATTTTGTGTATTCATGCTTGCTTGATATATAATTTTGTTGTCATCTCGTATGAAATGTAAGAGCGGTACATCATTCGTAAATTCAAACCTAGGTATACAAACTTATAAAATGTATGGAAGTGAAGCTGATATATAATTTTTTTTCTCCTCACGGTATGAATTGTAATGCGGTAAATCATTAGTAAATTGAAACCTAGGTATACAAACTTATAAAATGTATGGAATGTCTTGATATATAATTTTTTTTTGTCCTCGGGTATGAATTGTAATGCGGTACATTATTAGTAAATCAAAGCGAAGACTATAGAAATGGAATCAACTTCTTCATATATAGTTTTTGTCTGTCAAGTATGAAATGAAATGCACTACATCATTAATAAAATCAAAGCTAGGTATACAAACTTATAAAATATATTAATATGAGTTTGATTATGTTTGTGTCACTTTTTTTTCATTAAATTATAAGTTTTAATTATATAATTGGAATTTTTTTTTCAAATATGAAATTTATTTACATATTTTTAAACCATTTAAATTTACAATTTAACCCAAAAAATACTTTATTAACAAATTCTATATATATACTTGTACTTTTCAAGACAACTTTATCCTTTCTAGCGAGTGTTATCATACAGTTATATAGCTAGTCTTTGGCAGGGTTATTTAAAGTAATTTCAAACCAAACCCATCTATCAAATTTTATGGTTTTTACATTAATTTGATCCATCTTCTGTTTTAGAAAAGATTTTAAACTATATTTAACAGCTAACATATTAGATTATTTTAACCATATTTAAAAGCTAACATATTTCCCAATCTATAATGTCATTTATACGGCATTCATGCCGTGGGCTATCTCTACCCACCTTTAATTATCTAAAAATAAACACTGCTACTTGGGAAACATTAATGGACCTATAGGCTGATAGATATTGATTTCCATATTTGACTGGCAAATGACCATGTGTGCCCACGTCAAATTCCATTCAGCATACTGATCATGTGAATCTAGGTAGTATGCTTAGCAAACATTTTTATGGAATTTCTGTGAAATAGTTCGGTGGCAAAAATTAAGGAATCTTGTTAACTAAAACTCAAAAAATCATGTGTTTGAAGTGTTTAGAATCTATTTTTGATGCTGAAATGAATTCAATAGTATCAAAAATCTTTAAGGCACTCAAAATATTAAAGTTTAACAACTGTAAACAAGATTTTGAACCAAATCTTTGCCAGATTCTCTGAAAATCATTATAAGATTCTAGATAAAAATGCGACCTTTTTAGACTGCTCTACACTTTATGTGAGCCAAGAACCATAAATATTTTACAATAAATGTCTCTTGGAGAAGACAAGACTGTCGGAGGTAATTTTGAGCTGTACATGTTTATATTCAAGAATTATAGTTTCTTCTGGGTGTATGCCGTCTTCCTGCTGCGACCGACGCCAGAGCAAAGCATTCTTCAGATAACATTCTTCAGATCTGAAAACAAGAGGTATTATATTGGGGAAAGCCTTATTTTCAAGTCTATACGTTATTTAATACACTGTACGTAGAAAAACTCTGACACCCGGCTTTTTTTCGGCCAACTTTTCCGTCGAATGATAATGGATTAACATTCATCATCCGTAGCTTCTACAAGATGATCGTATGTATGATGGATCTAAATTAGCATTCATCATCCATGGCTTATACAAGATGACAAGTCATCTCGCTGTTAATTGCCAGCGCAAGTTTGAGTGACAGCAATTTAATACAAAGCCTATACAATTTGAATTTGAAGTCCAAAATGAGAGGAAGGAATTTCTTACATTAATTTATTCATTTGAAATTTTGAATTTAGTTTAACATTAGTTTTCGATTGCGTTAAAGCTCTGTTTTATTAGTGATAGATTTGAAGGTAATTTTCGATCAAGTTGATAATAATTAAAAAAACATGGAATAAGGATTGATATATTTGATTATTATATATCAAGTGAATTTATATAATATTTCATGAATGTAGTTAGTGAATTTATATAATATTTCATGAATGTAGTTGTTGGTACAAACTTTCAATTATATAAAATTTCAAGAAAAAATCATCAATAGTGTGACGTTTTTTTGCACTTGTTTTTAATTATTAATAGTTAAAGGACACCATTAATATTAGAAAGAGATTTGGATAATTTACTTGAATGAATAAATGCAATTAAACATGTAAGATAAATTACATGTTTAATATTTTGTTCAATTTAATTTATGTAAGTGTTTTATTTATTTTTTATAATTTTTAAGCCATTTATAAATTACTTCTAACTTGTTTGAAAGTGAGTTTAGCACAAGTGTTTTTTATGCCTAGGTTATCCAAATAATCATAGGAACATGAAGATTCATGTATCGAGAAAGCGTGGTGTTTTTAGACCACCCAAAATAAATTTTGAAAAGGACGATTAATGAATTGCATTTTAGAAAACCAAGAAGGATGTTTAATCGAGCAAATAACTTGTCTTCAATCATGTCTTTATATTTCATGATATTTTACTATGAGAGAATGTGGAAGCCCATATATATAAATAGTAGCATTTTGTTTTTAAGTCATAGTGTTCACTCTTTTATTAGTCAAACATTTTGGTTGAGATAAGTAAAAATATGACTTGAGATGATGTATTATTTAGAATTCAAGGAAACTAATAAATAAGTACAACGTGTAAGAAATTGAGCATTAAACCATATACGAAATACACCAATTCATTCCATTTATGGATATTGGGTGATAATATCAATTTTAATATTAAATATTGTTTATTAATACAAACAATATATTAAATTGGTACATGCAATATTATTGTATTGATTTATGAATTTGCAAGTTATTGTATGCACAATTTTATATGTATGATACGGTATTTCTTATAGATAACATAAAAAAATTTATAACTTCTTATGGTTTCTTAATGTTAACTAATTAATAAAGTGATGACTAAAGTAAGGGTACAAAATGTTTTCAATTAAATGAAAGAGAGGTTTTAAGCCACGCTTTCACGACTTCCATGTTCACAAAAATCACAATTTAGTATATTGAAGGTAATAAAGAATATGAACTAAAGGCTCACCTTGATGGCTACCTAATCAAGAGGTCCTAGATTGATTTTTTATTCACTACGTAACAAAGGATTTTCCATCTATGATAAATAGTTGTATCAAAATTGTCTTTGGTTTTCTTTCCCATAACTAAAAATAGAAACTTATTGTTGGATTTGATTAATCATGGCTTCATAATATCATTGTTTCCCATGTAACATACTTATAATTTGTTTTCTTTATAATAAAAATGCATCTCCATTGCACCTTAATTAATGTTTATATTCTTTTCACCTTGAAAAATTGCATCTCAATACCATATTACAATAATTGTTTGTTTACTTTCCATTTAAAAAATCAATGTAGAGATATGGAATCCCAAAAGATATCTCAAAATCATCCAATCACATCTAATTTCATGAAACAGCACCAAATATCACAAACTTGATCACACATTTCTTTGTGACTTACAGTTAAGTGTCCCTGGCCACAAGCACGAAAACTATTCATCATTGGATCTTAAAGTTTCTGTAATCCCAATAGCAATATATCCAGAGATTTAGAGCCAAGATTGGATTGGATGTAGTGTGACTATTGGCAAATGTTTTCTTTACTTGCTCTGTTGGAACAAATTATCCATTATAGTGTGTATCTCCTCATGGTAAAATGTCTTAGTGACAATCCTATAAGCGATAAAGTGTACACTTGTGATAGAGACTACCTCTAGATTGGGAAATTGTGGGTAATTTTCTTAACGCTTACATGGCTAAAGAAACTTATAGAATCATATGGTACTTTCAAATTAATTTTCTTTCAGTTTTACCTTTTAATCCCCTTGAAAAAAAAACCCTCGATGAATGCAGCAAAGAGCTTGAAAGAAAGGTTGCAACTCATTCTTGTAATTAAGAATCAAATTAACAAACGATTGATTGAATAAGACTTGTGATAATGTATTATTACAATTTACACCCCATCTTCAATGATTCCATTTTCAAGAGAATTTTATTAAGTGATCCTTGGAATAAAGGTTGAATAAGACTTGTGATAATGTATTATTGAATTTACACCCATCTTCAATGGTTCCATTTCCAAGAGAATGTTATTCGGTGATCCTTAGAATAAAGGTTTCACTGATGAAGATAATCATTTTTTTGCATTAGGGTTGATTCTTGAAAATTTGAATGGGGTAAATATAGGTAGTGTGTTCACATTGGCCTAAACTAGAAAAATATTTGAGGCTTACAAAGTCATGTTTTCTATTCAATTTTCCTTTATTCTTTTGACCAAATTACGCATATGTGAATTGATTTAGATAGTGAGTTAAAGCCCACCATAAAAAAATGAATTGTGACCTAGATAGAAAATTTCCAATTGTGGTGGACTCATGGTTAATTTACAACTAGAAAAAATTGTATTGTATGATATAATTATCTAAAAAACTGTTGTATTGGATTATAATACGAAATATGGTTTTCTTAGTGAGAGATGATGCGAGATTTTTTCACCAGTGGTTGAAATTTTAAAATATAGATTAGCAATTTGTCGATAGTATGCTCACATAATCTCGTCAAACACATGGATCTCGGTGAGCTCAATTCTTCTATTTGGTTATTTTCTATCTCCACTAAATAAAATTTTCCATTTCCCCTAAATAAATTTGGGAAGTTAGGTCAGGCTTGCCATAAAACTATAATTAGGGCATATACTATTGAACCATAAGATTGCATTGGAGATCTGTGACATCATACCCATAGCTAGAATAACCTATTCCACATTTGATTTAGATTACCTAAAATATGCGTTATATGATAGTCTACATGAATCCCTATGCTTTTATTAAATAAATATAATATATTATTTGCATTAAAGGATCAATTTCATATGCACATATATGGTAATTACACAAATACAAAAGTTGAACATGTAGAGATATGCATATATGAAAATTAACATATCGGTTGATTCACATATACGAAGATTCATATATGGAAGTTGCACATGTGGTAGATGCACATATTTGATGTATATGCACATGACTTCATATATGTACATATCTTACGTATATGTGCAACCATGTCACATATACAAAGTTACTATATAGAAGCTATGAACAACTTTCTTAATATGCATATATCCATAGTCTCCAAATATGCACAACACGTATATATGCACATATATTTTGTATAAGTACATATATATGTACAGCTTTTGTATATACGCATTTCCTTCGTATATTCTCAACTTAGTATATACATATCTTCCATATATGCACATCTGTATATGTGCATGTTGAGTATGCTTTAAAAACTTCGAGATATGCACATATAGAGAGGATATGCCAATATACAAAATTTACTGCATATACGACAAACTTGTACATATACGAAATATGTGCATATACAAAATCACATAACTTTTATATATGCACATGTTTGCATGACATATATTTTATATATACACAACTTCCATATATGCACATATATTTTGTATATGCATAATTTTCATATATGTGCATATATGAGAGTTGTGCATATACATAATATGTGCATATACGAGCTACGTATATCATGAAAGGAGGTTGAGATTGTGCACAGACTGACATATTAGTACTTAGTATATATACACATATGGAAGTTGTGCATATACGATACACACATATACAAAAGGTGTAGAGATATGAAGTTGTGCATATACGATATACACACAAAGGGGTAGAGATATGGAAGATGTGCATATACATGGTCAGGATAATTAAGTAGGCAACAAAGCATATAGTTCCTTGTCATAAGAGGATAATTCACCATGACAGGTTAAATTCTCTAGAATGTTAACATACAAGTTTCTCCTCTTGCATCAATAGTACTCCCATGGCATAACCATTAGAATCTTTTGCAATGCTAAAAGGTTGTTTGGAGGTCAGGAAAGGCCAAAACTCTTGCGGTACTATTATCTTTCGGAGTATGAAAGCATTATGTTCTTCCTCCCCAACTGAAAGGTTTGCTTGCCTTGTCCAAAGCATGCAGGAGATACTATGATGGAGAAGTTGGAAATGAAGCATCCAATATTGCCTTTTCAAAATTTGCGAACCTCTGTAACATTGGTGGCTTAAGCACTTAAAATCACATCAACTTTTAAGGGGTATATATTTAGTATCCATAAGCAATACAGCCTAAATGGCTTAAGAGTCTTACCAATTCTGCACTTTGGACATTTTTACATACAATTTTATTTTTGAAAAACATTATGTACCTTCTTAACTATGTCTCACACAATGTTCAAATTTATATTTTTGAAAAATTATATTGTTAAGATATCTGAAAACAAATTATCAGAAAACGTACGAAAATATCATTAAATTACCCTCATAAAGGTGGCGGAGCCGGTGCCTGAGTACAAATGTTTGTCTTGATAATTTGAAGAACACCTATTTTTTTCTTAAATGTTCCACCCTCTGGTATGCAATTCTAACTTGATGATATCCACCATAAATTCAATTTAGTGAAACAAACAAGAATCTTTTGATTGATCTAATAAATCCTTGATGTGAGGAGAGGGTAGCAATTTTCTTAGTAATCTTGTTGAGTGCCCGTAGTCCACGCATCTTCCATGTGCCATCCCCTTATTGTACTAACACTTGTCTCTTGCTCATTCTCACCTTCATATGATTCATGATTGCTTTTATGGTTTGGGCACCCATTCCTACGGACAAGGACAAAATTCTGCTTAAAAACAATGTAAAAATCCCCATACGTATGCCCGGGGCTTTTCTGATAGCTATACAAGTCCACATACTTTCCGCGTATGCCATTAAAATCATGAAAAATATATAAAAATTCCCTATTTCGGAAGGGTTGGGTTGATGGTTACTCGGTGGTTCAACCACCGTACGTGGCAGTATTTCCATTTGTTGAAACTTCATGGAGGGAGCTAAAAGCCCCTCTGTGCATGGCCTCTAAGGAGAAATTTATTGAATGTTATATAATTTGGTATTCCCTATCCGTCCCGTTCACAGTGCCTCACTTTCCCGGAGTTCATTACGGAAACCCTTGTTTTCACTTGGGGATGCTCATCTCCATATATGTCATCTCGTATGCACCGATTTAGAAGGATATTAGTGAGCAAGGGCGCGATGGGGTCAGGACTGACAGTGCCTTTCCGAAAGATCGTGGAAGGATTGGGTAGATCTCTTCCTAGTTATTTACAATGCAACGCTATTGCCAATGAAGTACCATCTTGTTCCGAGAAATATACGTGTTATTGTACGCTTACCATACATAAGAATATTGTTCTTGCTTTATTCTATGGTTTGTCAATGTTTTATATGGTTCATAACATTTAGAGTAGATATGTCTGCATTATTAATTCTTCGTGCTTGTTTCTTCTTGTCTTTACAGTTAGGAAGGAAGGATGGTTCTTTGAGGGTTCCAGACACGGAATCCACTTCATGGTAAGGACCCTCGGGTAACTTCCTCGATCTACTCTATTTAGTTTTGAACATGTATGGATTGTGAGTCACTACTTAATGGCATACACTGTCATGGAGGTTTAACCCAATGAACCTCTAAGGTGATTTTCAAAGCAGGCGGCGACTCCATTTGGGGATCACATTCTTGTGACTCCCCTGTTAGGGTAGTTTCAAAAAAATTGTTTGATGGAGTTGTAGGCAAGTTTTAACTTTCATTTGCGATCAGTTTACTTTTTCTCGGTCGGTTGAAGTCTGGTTTCTTATCGAACGTCCTTTTTGTTTTCACTGTTACCTTTATATAAGCGCTTTTTTCTGCACACGGTGGCGCATATGTAAGTTTGTCTAAATGAAGTCGCGTATCGCATATTTTCCTTTATATAATTAAATGTACACGCTTGTTACTAAACGTAGTAGCGTATACTAGGTAAATTTTGAATTTTTGGTTCTTGACTTTTTAGTCCTTTACATTTGTGGAGACTATTCCCTCGGTGTCTTTGTCTTTTGTCTTGCTATCTTTGATTTGATCGAAAACTAGTCTTTGTAAAGTGTTGTTTCTTGTCATGGCATACCGGATTGAATACGAGATCGCTTTGGTGATGCTGAGCCTATTCTTGCCCTGTCGAACGAGCTCACCTTTCACCCTCTGATTCTATTTCTTTTTATTTTGCTTTCACTACGATTTTTGCTGATTTTTTTTGAAGTTGGTTTCTTGAGAGTTCGGTAGGCTAGGTCTTGTTGCAACTTTTGGAAGAGTTTTCTTACTTCTTGAGGATTTCATTTGTGACGAGTTTGTACTATTCTTCAGGGTGATTGGTAGGTTTTCTTTTCTTCTTTGCTCTTATTGATCTGCCTTTCACTAGTTAGCCTTATAAGGTTTCAGAGCATTGTTGAAGTTTACTTGAAATTGATGATGTGTTTTGGCTTGGAATTTGATAGTTTCGCTTGGTCTTTAAGAGCTCTTTCTTTATAAAACTCAAAAGCTCAAAAACATTTTCTTTGCTTTGCATTTCAAAGGCTCAAAAAAACATTTTGTCTTGTTATTAGCTTTTGTTGTTGCATTTTTTGTTCGTTTGGCTATATCTTTTGAAGCTTTTGTAGAGGTTTTCTTCTTTTGGTTTTGGCTTGATTTGGGGAGGAGTTGTCATTGATTTCTTCCTCTTGTTTTTAAGCGTTTTTGGTGTCTTCATATTAAGAGTTCTTGGATTTCGGGAACTAGCTTTGTCTAGGACAAAGGACAAAAGTGAAGGTTTTGGAAATTCCTCTGCTTTGGAGAGTTACTGCATCTTAGGATTTGCATGCTTGGTAGTTTACATTAGGTGCATGAAAGCATTTAGTCATTTTACGTAGTTTTATTGGTGTGGTTTACTATACGAAAAAGAAAATACAATTTTTAGTCTGGCAATAGAACATAACATGTAGTTGTTTTCCTTGAAGAATATCATGCATTGCATGGTTGGTTTTATTAATTTCTTCTGCGTCAAAACACCATAGTTTCATCTCCATAACAACACTGACTTAACATATGTCCAGTAAAATAGCGATATAATTTAAATCAACTAACTTAAGTTTTCTAAGTGTACTTATAACTAACAGAGTTGTGGAATATGGATTAGGTGAGTGGAGGATGCTCTCAAGAGCGCTCAAATAAAACATAGAAGTTGATTAATTGACGAAAATCAACTCGTTGGGTGGACGGAAAGATCTCCTACGGTGACGAGGGAAAGTGAAGGCTGAGAAGAGGACTCCCCCTCTCCGGTCGTTGAATACGACCTCGGGCAAGTTCAGCAACTTCTTCATGGATTGGTACCCATAATTACCCTCCTGAGTTCCCTGAGGAGTATTTACGGGGGGGGCTCTGCAGGCACCGAAGACGGAACGTCGCATCACTTTCGACGGTATGGGTGCTGTGGGCACCAGGTGCTTGAGCAAGCAAAGGGCCCCGTGGTCAGAAGTCCCGGTGTAAGCATTTCCCCGATACCTTCGTGGGGCATTACGGGCCCCTAATCATCCCAGGCCCATGCCAGGAGGTCCTATGTTTCGCTGTATTTTGGTGTGGGTCCTCATCACCGGAGCGAAAATACTTAATTTGTTGTATTTGTGTCTGGGAATTTTATTTAGTGAGGTACTCTTGCAACTCCCTAGCACCTAGCTTTTCACTTTTTTTTGAGAATTAATTTAAAATATGTAAAAGTGGTGGTCGCTTATAAATCGATCGAGAGGGAAATCGAGGTTATCTAAGAGAGTGCGACCTTCTTCGAGAAGCGTGGGAGTGATTTAGTAAGTGGTTACTGCTGGCCAGCGTCGACGCGATGGAGAGAGATCCTCACGAGTACGAAGGTTTCTTGTTGATTCTAGTGTCGGTTCGAAGACGTTAGCTCATCTCGCCAGAGATTTCTATTTCCTCGGAAGAAGATTTTCAGAATTGAAGAGTGGAGCCTCTGCGTTGGGGTCCATCTGTCTTCCTCCGGAATTATCCCGGAGTTCGTTGTTCAATACATGTCGGACTGAGTCGAGAAGACACCGAAGTCTTAGTATCATTCTTACCTTTTGATGGCCCACCGGCCTGAGAGCAGCTTCTCGTGGCAGTCTTTGCGAAACATTGAACTCCTTTGTTGACTTGAGGGGCTGCTGTGCTTCATCCTTCGGTGCTTCCTAGTCTTGTGTTTGGCTACGGTTTCACCCGAGCACATGCTTCTCGTACGGTCCCTTTTTGATGAGATGCCTCTAGTGGGAATCCCTCTTTTCTCTTCCATTTGCTTGTTTCGGATCTACCATATTCCATGGCTGGTAAGATCAGCTTCGTTTCAAGGGTTCCTCTTTGGGGCGGCGCATTCTAATTGAATCCTTCTTTCGGGTCCTTTAGTTTACTTCTCGGACCCCGGAAGTTTCCGCCCTTGGTCTGGGGGCAAGGTTCGACTACTTTTACGAGTTGGGCCTGTATTCTCGACGAGGGCGGGGAATCGGTTTTGCGCGAGTCATCGAGGAATGCTTCTTTCCCTTCATCCAGTGTATCAGACTTTCTCCTCGTACGATAACGGAACCCCAATCGGGGGCTTTTCCTCTTCATTTAATACTTGATAAGGAGGGAGCGGTGGGCTTTGGCCAACGGCGTGGGGAGGAGGTTCTTCTCACTTTTTCTACGAGTCCTTTTGGAAACACAGTGCCTCCTTGAATCCGGGGTATTCTTTTCGAGTGTTGGGAATCCATCCCATCGAGGATGGAATCCTCGAGCTGCTTCTCGCCCACCTTTTACGCTTGAATTAAACTTGCCGGATGCGTAAGTTGACTAATGATCGATTCGTTATAGTCGGGGGTGGCCTCCCGGTCAGGCCAACTGTCGGACATTCCAAAGTTTGAAGGTAAGAATGGAGATCGGGCAACCACATCACCACTTTCACTTATGGTGTTCTTGAACTCACGATCGATGATTTGATTGGGTTAGAGATTGTTTCAACGCACACCCTAACTGGGCTGTTGCCAAATGGTATGTCGAGTTAAGCGGGGGCGGTTGCTACATTGAGCTGAACGTCACATTTCTAAACCATTTTCGGTTACTGTCGATGTAGAGGTAGGACGGAACTCATGGCTAATTTTAAGTAGGATGAGGCAACCCACATTTACGATCACATTCGGGGAATGGAGAAGAAGGAAAGAGGCTTATTAAAGCTCATATTCCGGAGAATTCCTTCTTGATGGTTTTAAATCTCTGTGATCTGAACATTTCAAAAAGATGTATCCCTATACGGGGTATTTTAAAGGAGCGAGCCATTTTTAGAGCTAGGTGGGCTGATCTGTTCTCAGTCTGAGATTATTTATAAATATTTACTTGTTTTGCTCCTTGCTCCAAATTAGTTTATCGAAAACTAAGCCCGGTCCTCATGGTGGGCTTGTCGGATCGTGATGAGTGGTGCGGCTAGCCTCCTTACTCAAGCTGGCTGAGTTGTCTTTGCAATACGCTCCTTCTAATTGGGCGTGACTACGGGTCATCACCTTCCCGGTCTTTGTCCATAAATGCGGCCAAGCAAGTCCCAAAGGAAATCAACAATGCGATGGGAAGAAGAAGGGACGAAATTACAAGAAGAAGGCGAACGGGGAAGGGTAATGCAAATAAAACCAACGAGCGTGTTGGTGAGGGTCCAAAAGGAGAAAGAAGAAAGTGATTTCCATGCAAGTTGTGTAGAGACCATCCTACCTTTGCCCTAAAATTCGGGGATCATGACATTGTTAGCCAGCCAAGGTTCTTACAGTTCCCGAAATTTGTGTTATGAGCCCTTTTCCCCAAGGGCAACAATTAGTTGTGGCGCGAGGAGCCCGCATCAGGGGCTTCCTCGGGAGGCACCCGGGGAAGGAAATTCCATCGAACATTTTCATGATGAGTGCTCACGCGGATATCGCTACGAGATCCCGTGATTATGGCGGAGAAGGTCTTCGAAATCTAAGGGAAGTTCCTGATGCTGCGGGCGCTTCACATTACGAAGCCTACTATTGATTCTATGCCTCGGATGCCCAAGCATCTTCTAAGCGATCAGCGATTAATCCAAGTACTGAAATTTACTTCTAGAACTATTCGGTGTGGAATATGCAAGCCTTGAAGTCCTTGTGCTATGTCGGCTTTAAGTACTCCGGTCTTGTCCAGAGGCTATTGTGATGCTTACTCCTTGCCATTGGGGCTATTGATTTTCTTTTGATATGACTAATTTTAAGAAGAGACTTCCTCATCACATGGCTTTTCATATTAAATCGTCGTATTGGAAGTGCGATATCTTGAGACGGTTGTTGATGAGGGTGCTTCCACATGCGTGATGGCTCTCGCATCTTTGGAAGACACTTGGATCTCCAAAGTTTGTTCCATCACAGCCTTTGTTCTTCTTGCGTTCGATGGTCGTTCTCACGGGGCCCCATGGTATTCGGCTTTTCCCATCTATGTTGGGGGAAAAAGCTTGTTAATATAGGGTTGAGGTAGTGGATGCAAGCTTGGACTACAACCTTACGTTGGGGAGAAATTGGATTTATGAGATGGATGCGATTGCATCCTCATTATTCCGAATATATGTTTCCCCCACGAAGGGAGGATTGTTACGGTGGATCAGCGGAGGTTGTCCTCTGTGAACCGAATGCGCCCTGCGCTCATCTATTCCTAAGTTGGATAATACTAAGGCACTGTCGAGAATTTAGGAGTTGGAATGTATTCTTCCTTGATGCGTACTTTCGATATTCCTCCTCCTACGGTTCAGCCAATGCTATTTTCATCCTCGAGAGCTCCCCTTCGAGAGTTCTTCGAACGCTCATTATTTTTCGGACCCTTGGACAACAGCCCTCTTGCCACATTAGCGGAAGGTCAAGTGGAGTCAGAATGGAATTTCCGATTCTACTTGTTGAGATTGCTTATCGGTCTATTGTTGACTGCGAAGTCCATCCCGGCTCCTTTTCATAGGAAGAGTTGGATGGCGGCGATGTGGCTCACGGCTTGGACACTTAGTTATTCTTCTGCAGGGATTGTCTTGATAACACTCTTCCATCTGAAGAGGCCATCACAGAAGCCATGACGAGTATAGATAGATCGTGGGGATGATTTGCATCATGGGTCTTACTTCCTACCTGACTTGAGCGAAATCGAAACAAGTTTTCCAAGTCCTCGGTCTCCTGGTCCTGTCCTGTTCACCAGTCTTGAACCCTTTGGCACCCGGCCTGCAGTTTATCTTTGAAGGAACATAGGTGTGATCTCTCCTACTATCTAGGTGAACATTTCCGGGGGATCCCAACATTATCGAGAATGTCTTCATCGGAGCTGAATGTTCCGTGAAGAGATTCAGATCTATCTAGAGCTCTTCAAAGAGTATAGGGATGTTTTTGCTTGGTCTTATGAGGAAATGCGGCATAGACCCATCTATTGTCCAGCATGAGATCAAGACGTATGAAAACGCTAAGCCGGTCAGGCAAAAATTTCGTCCGGTTAATCCTAGGAAGGCAGCAGCTATCAAAGCTGAAGTTGAAAAGCTGCTTAAGGCGGGATTCATTTTCCCAGTTCCTCTGACTAAATGGGTTTCAAACCCCATTCCGGTAGATAAAAAGCAAGGAACGATTCAAGTATGCATCAATTTCAGAGACCTGAATAAGGCGTGTCCTAAAGATAATTACCCCACACCTTTCATCGATCAGATTATTGATGAGTGTGCCGGTAACGAGATTTTCTCCTTCATGGACGGTTTCTCTGGTTATAATCAAATTAATATCCGTCTAGAAGATCAACATAAGACCGCATTTATTTTTCCCTGGGGTACGTTTGCATATAAGAAAATGCCTTTTGGTCTTAAAAATGCTGGAGCTACTTTTCAGCGGGCCATGTCTTACGCCTTCCACGACATCAAGAAGATTGTTGAGGCATACTTAGATGATTTAGCTGCTCATTCTCGAAAGAGGATGGATCATCCACGTCACCTCCGGCAAATATTTGAAAGATGTCATTTTTATAAAATTCGATTGAATCCGAACAAGTGTGTTTTCACGGTTACATCCGGTCGGCTGTTGGGATTTATTGTGTCTAGGGAAGGGATAAGGGTAGATCCCTTCAAGGTTGAGGCAATACTTCGGTTTCCTCCCCCGTCTTCAATCCGTCAGCTTCAAAGTCTCCAAGGGAAGTCTAATTTTCTTCTGAGGTTTATCGTCAATTATGCTGAGATTACAAAGGGATATATGAGATTGTTGAAGAAAGGAGTTCCTTTTCTTTGGGAAGACTACGCTCAACGCTCATTCGATGCCTTGAAAAAGGCATTGACCTGCATAGCTGCGAGTCCCAAATATTATAGCGGGATATTTTCTCTGTATACGCTCTGACGAGAATCTACCATTAATTTATGGTTCTAGTTCAGGAAGATGATGCTCTTTGCGAGCATGTTGTTTACTACCTTAGTAGAGGGGTGGTAGGACCCGAACTTCGATACCCTAGATAGAAAAGTTATGTAACGACCAGTTCATCTTTGTGCAGCGACTACAGCATTACATTATTCTTCGCAAAACTTATGTCTTGGCAGTTGCCAATCCATTTCAGTTTGTCCTCAGCAGGCGAGTGATTGGGGGAAAATATAATAGATGGATTGTGATTCTACAGGAATTTGATTTAGAGTTCATGTCTGCCAAATCCAAGAAGTCATTAGTTTTTGTGGAATTGATCTCCGAGTTGCCCTGTGGAGAGGAGATGATCTATGATGAGTCCTTTCCGGACGAACACTTGTTTCTGATCTCTCCACAGGATCCTTAGTATGGGGATATCATTGTGTATCTCCAGAATGCGAAGTTTCCCTCTACTTTTTCGAAAGATGAGCGTCGTAAACTGCGTCACTTGGCCAAGAATTATCTGATTATTGGTGATGCTTTGTACCGTCGAGGGGTTGATTCAATCCTAAGACGCTGCTTAACTTTCGAAGAAGCTGAGGCTGTGCTCAATGATTCTCACGGTGGAGCTTGTGGGGGTCATTTATCTGGGCTTGCTACAGCCCAAAATATTTTGTGTGCTGGATACTTTTGGCCCTCGATTTTCAAGGATTGTATTGAATCGGTCAAAAAGTGTCATCCTTGTCAGGTGTATACTCGAAAAATGCGCGCTCATCCAGCTCCGATTTTTCCAGTCGTTACTGTCGGACCCTTTACAAAGTGGGGTATGGATTATACTACTTGTAACCCGCCTTCGGAAAAAGGTCACAAGTACATTATCGTAGCAGTAGACTACTTTACGAAGTGGGTCGAGGCTATGCCTACTTTTGGGAACGATGGTGAGACTGCAGCTTTGTTCTTTTTCAACCAAGTTATCGCTCGTTTTGGTATACCTAGAGAGATTGTCACTGACCATGGCAGTCATTTTCAGAATAGTATGATGGCTGAGTTGGCTCTCAAATTGGGTTTCCGGCAGGAGCATTCATCTCCATATTATCCTTAGGCCAATGGGCAAGTGGAAGTCGTGAATAAATCCTTGAAGACAATTCTTCAAAGGACGATTGATAAACATAGATCCAACTGGCATATTATGATATATCCTGCACTTTGGGCATACAGGACGTCAGTTAAAACTGCAACTGGCTTTACTCCGTTTCAGTTAGTCCACGGGGTGGAATCCGTATTTCCCATTGAATGCGAGATTCCTTCCCTTAAATTAGGTGTTGAGCTTCTTCCTGACACTTCTAGTCTGGCAGAGCGGCTTCTTCATCTGGAACATCTCGATGAGCAGCGTCGGGATGTTGCCACGATGAATGAAGCACATAAAAACCGAGTCAAAGTTCAGTACGATAAGGCGGTTAAGCCTAGGGTCTTTTCCGAAGGTGACCTTGTTTTGGTCTATGCCCAAGAAAAAGATGCCTTGGGGGCAGGAAAGTTTAAATCGATGTGGTATGGCCCCTATATCGTCAAAAAAGTCCTTAAGAAAGGAGCTTATACCTTGGTTGACTTCGAAGGGAACGAGTTGCCGGAGCCCCGCAACGGGCTCTATTTGAAGAAGTATTATGCCTAGGCTTCGGCCTGGCATCTTGCTTTTTGTATATATTTGTAGTTTTTGCTTTATCTGATTGATTTTCGATTTTTGATGAGATGGTGATGTTTTTGATCTGCTTTGGCAGGTTGTGTTGGATGTTATGATTCATTTTGGTTTCGCCGATGGTGCTAGTAGACACACCCGGAACTTAGCTTCCGTGGCTTGGGTGCTTCATTATCCTTCCGGTCAGCTGTTGGTATCAAGAGGGGTCTACATTGGTCCTGCTTCCAATAATGTAGCAGAATACACTGCAGTCATTCATCTACTCTCAGAGGCAATATCTTTGGGTGTTGATTCGTTGGTAGTGTTCTTGGACTCTCAGCTGGTGGTGTCGCAGTTGAACAACACTTATCGGGTACGAGATCCATTTTTATTACGATTGTTTTTTAGGGTACGTTTGTTACAAAGGTCATTTCAATTTTTAACATTCATTCATATTCCTCGAGCTGACAATTGGTTTGCTGACTCATTAGCTAATCAAGCGTTGGATTGGCATATTAATCATTCAATTCAATAAATTTTTAATCATCAAAAACATCATACATTTGATACATTTATCACATCACATCAAATATCGATGTATATATATCATCGGAGTGTAAAAAACTTTACAAAATTTGGATCCATAATCTCGTACAAAATTTGGGCTTATGCCCCATCATGTTCAGTCTCAAAAAAGAATATACAGTCATCTAATATATAAAATCTGTCTACTCCTGAGGTCCCTGTCCAGCAGTCGTGTTCCTATAGAACGTAACTGCAGTGGCTACATGGCGGAATAATCTAACCCAGTCTCGGGGTACTCCAACTACCCGTCTCTGGATGGCTTCAGGCAAGTCCTCCACGATAGCCATAGGGATTTGGCGAGTTAATCCCTCCAAGTTTCTGTGCACGGCCTGGAGTGTCCTGTCTGAGTCCACTGTCTCTGCCTCGCCCCTGCGACGCTTATGGTGTGGGAGACCCTCAGGTCGAACTGGTCCAAAATCTGAAACATGATCATTTTTAATTGTTAGTCATTATGAATCCAATCAAAAACATGTGTGTTTTTCATTTTTCATACATATTTGAAAAAATCCAAAAAAAAATCATATAAGTCAAAAAATTTTGCAAAAACTTACCGACTGCTCCCCATGCTGTGCTAGGTGGAAGTACTAGATCTGGATCTCCTCGGAAATCCATCCCGGCATAGGGATAGTCGTCCACTGCGATGATCTGTTCTCCCCACCACAGGAAGAACTCATTGTCCCATGTGGTTCGGGGTACCTCGCTGCCCCCCAGTCTCTTCATCATGTCTGCCCAACGGGCGATTCTTGGGTCCCGCAGGCTGCTGATAGTCGAGATGACTCTGGGTCTCAAAGCTGGAATCCTCTCAAAGAAGAATGTTGTCAAAATGGTCCCATAGCCAAAGTGTTTTGTTTTTGCTTGGCGGAATGGAGGTCAGCTGTTGTTTCATGTTCAGTAGCAGGGCTGTGCACCAATCGTACACATGAACTAAACACTCTACTGCGATGCTCATTTGCGTCCTGGACGCCTGATGTAGTGAGGCAGATCCTGCCACTCTGCCGATGGTGAACAGGAGGATTTTCATGTGCAAATCCCTGATATCTCTAATGGAAATCTGCGTTCCAACCTTCTTGGAATTATCTACGCAATATAAGTGGACATAATCTTCCACAGTTAACCCTCCCAGGGGTTTTCCGTGAAGGTCTACTGGGTCTCCCCTCCTGGAGAGTCCAGTGATGAAATATATATCCTCCACTTCTATGCGTAGCGGCATCTGATCAATTATGAAGCAATCCTGATCTGGTTCCCAGTAATTTACGAGCATTTCAAGCAATCGCACATTACTTTTCATATTGGGCATTTTAAAGAATTTGAACAATCCACAGTTTCGGAGGACATTTTGTGCTGCGCGATCCTGCATGACCTCTTGGTATATTGCGCTATGCTCACGTTCCCTCCATGAGATGGTCATCCTGAGAAATTTCATCAAAATTTGCATTAGAAACACTTTTTTGGAAATCGGACCTGCGCATACGCTACTTTCCCTGTGCACAGTCGCGTGTATACGCGACTTGCCTTCATTAAACCCGCGTATGCGCAGATACGCATTTTTTAAGAAGGGTTTCCAGGCAAAAAATCACTTAATTTTAATTTTCAAACGGACAAAATGAATAAACAGGATGATTAAGGAGCCTACCTGAAGTTTCGCTGAGTTCCGACGGTCGGTTGTTCCTGAGTTGCTGAAACAAGTTTTTAGCTCCAGAGCTCTTTTTCCAAATCAGCTATGCAATAATGAACCAATTGAGAGGTAATTTGTGTATTTATGGCTAAAAAATTGAAAATTTTTGCAAAAATTTCCTTGTGCTTATTTTTTCAATCTGTCTTATGCTGTATAACTCGATTGCTTGGAAGTGCCCAGTTTGGTATGTTTCGGGTACATTTTGACGATTTCGAGATTTTTCACGGTTTTTGACCCATGATTTCAGACTCTTCACGGCAGGTATATGATCTTCACTGGCATATAGGTTAGGGAATCACTTTCCGTTGCATCTTGCATTCTAGCCTCCATACTGATCACTTGCCTTAGGGTCGATCCCATCAGGTCATGAGTATTACACCCATTTCACTCGTCGATTATTTAATCATGACTTGATGGTAGAGCCTTCCTTTACATGGGCTTCCTAGTTAGTTCCTCGCTATCACTTGTTGCCCATGCTGCTTTTTATGTAGGCTCGAGAGTCCTCTTTAGTCCCGCCATGTCTTTCGTGTTGAAGCTTCATTCTTCTCCTTCATCACTTATCATTTTTCTGGCTTATACCCTAGAGGCTCCCTGGTGTCGTTAAGTTGTATTACTGCATTGCATATTGGCTACTTGTTTATCCTGGCCTTTAGCCGGCTTCATTTGGACTCGATGTTTCAGCCAACTTTTGACCTTGACTTTCTGTACAAGTTAACCATTGCATGCACTTAGCTATCACGACTTGACACCTTTGTACCCATGGATGGAACGTTCCTCTGAGTATCACTGACCAGTTTTCACCACCTTGCATTGAGCATAGGATTGTTCCAATCCTAGGAACTAGTGCATCTGCTTTCTTGATACTCGTTCTATCCATTGTATCATAGCATTCTTTTATTCTTTTTCAAGCTTATTATGAAAAAGACAAAAAAATCAAATATAACAAAAAGAACGGGAACGGGATGTATCTTCGTTATTTTGATGGCAGTACAGAGTCAGTTTGTCGCCCTTGAACAAAGCACATATACTTATATATATTTCCTTCATTTGGGATGGTTCTAGTTTGACCTAGGTTCAGCCTTTACCATGTTTCACTTGTCGGTTCTCCCCCGGTTGGTTATCTCTTCCAATCATATGGAGAGTTTGTTTTGCCTCCTGCAAGACAGACTTATACAGTGTCACTTTTTACTGCCATGGTCATCACAGAGTCGTGCTTTTGTTCAAGGGAAGTCTAGCCTGAGTCGGCCATTCTGCGGTGTCTCTTGACTCATTCTTCAGTCGGCCTTCCCGGTCTTGTCAGTATCATGTTCTATCACATCAGATGTTTTGGTCTTCTGCTCGTGCTGGTTTGAGAAGGTCCCCATTGACTTCTTGCCGGCGAGTTTGTCTCTTATCGACTACGACACATTGCTCTGAGAGCAAACCTAGAGCCGCACCTTGGGCCTATTTCCATCATTGATAGGTGACCTCGTGCTCAGCATTTGATCATCATCATGGGTCTTTGACTGAGTGGTTTCCCCTGTGTTCGACGTCAGCACACATTATCACACTTAGGATTCGTGCAGTACCTTGATTTCCATTTGACCCTATCGGTGGATTTCTCGCCTCTGTGTCAGCTTTCATTATTGGTTGGTTCAGAGGGTTTCTTCCGTGCGCTAGCTTCATCTTGTGCATGTCGGAAACGTACTTCGGTTTTGGTTCCGTCACTCTACTTCGTTCGATTCCTTCCAAATCTTGGCCTGCGGGTTACACTCGCGCTGGACTGATGTGGGATGCCTTAATGCCTTCCTTCCAGTAGATCTTTTCCCATCGACTCCGACTCATTGCTCTGGGAATAAGGTCTAGAGTCTTTTTGTCAGTACCTTAGGGTTTGCAGTCATCAGTGGCAGACTCTTCACTATCGACAGTGGGGATTCATCATTTCCTCCTGATTGGTAGTAACGGGATACATCATTGCCCGGTAATCCAACGATTTCTCACATGGTCGACTTCAGCTCATTTATTCCCATTGTGTAGAATTGTGCCATAGTGATCGGTGAAGACCTCGGGTTGCATCAGCATTTTCGGTTCACTTTTGAAAGTCCATCCAGTTTCTGCCAGTGATGCCGTCCACCCTTATATGTTGCAGTTCAGTACAGCAACATCCTATATGTTGGCTCCCGAGTTGCGTGATTGTACCGTTTGATCCACCTCGTATGATCCGGTACTTGGAGATTCAGTTACTTGATCAGACATCCAGTTGCTCCATCTTTGATCAGCTTTCTATATGTGATACTTGGACATTGATTCAGCCTTGTATTTCTGGGCCCTGCTCAGATGATTCACTATGTACTTTCAGTTCAGCTATACTTGTATACATGTTGGATCTATTCAGTACTTTCTATATATATGATGTATTTTTGACTGAGCATGGGTATGCCCGCCTCAGCATGAGTTGACTCTCTGGTTTCTTTCATTGGTTTTTGGCAGGCTGAAATCTGGTGAAGTTCTCTCTTGTCCTTGCGAAGTTCTTTCTATGTGCATAATACATTTCGGCCATCATGTACCGCTTCTGACCTCATATATTAGGGGGCATTTGTTATAGCATCATTTCTCACCTTGACATGATTCATGATTGCTTTATGGCTTTATGGGCACCCATTCCTACAGACTTGGACAAATTCACTTAAAAACAGTGGAAAATCCTCCATACGCGACTATGCCCGTGTTTTTCCGCGTGTATACGCGAGTACAGCTAGAATTTTCCGCGTATGCCATTAAAATTATTAAAAAATATATAAAAAATCCCTAATTTCGCGCTGGGTTGATGGTTACTCAGGTAGTTCAACCACCCCAGCCCGTGGCCAACTGTTTCCAACTGCTGAAACTACTTGGAGGGACTATAAAAAGCCCTCATGGGTATGGCCTAAGGGGGAGAGAGAATTTATTGATATTATACTCTGTTGGTATTCCCTATCCAAGTCTGATTCCCCGTGCCTCCTGCACTTTCCCAGTTCATTGTAGGAAACCCTTGTTTCCTTGAGATACGCATCCCTTTATATGTTATCTCGTATGCACCAGTTTGGAAGGAGTCTTAGCGAGGCAAGGGCTGGACGGATCCGGACGACGGTCTGCGAAGGCCTTGGAAGGATCACGTGATCTCTCCACTTGTTACTTTTGTACGTGCTATTTATAATACAAAAGTACCATGCTGTTCCCTAAATAAACGTGTTAGTGTATGCTTATATGTATGAGAATATTTGTTATACAAGCATTCATTATGATTTATTTAATGTTTTATATGAATCTCACTAACATTTAGAGTAGATATATGCTGTACAACTTGTCCTTTGTGCTGGTTTCTTCTTGTATTTCAGGTTAAGGAGGAAGGACGGTTGCAGGGGGTTTGGACCCCACGTGGATCTACTTCAACCGTAGGACCTACGGGTAACCTTCTCATTCTGCTCTATTTAGTTTTTTTGAACGTGCATGGTTGTGTGAGTCTCTGTTAAATAGTATGCCCCTGCTCTGTGGAGGTTGTATCCCAACCAACCTCTAGGGTGATATTTCCCCGAAACAGAGATGAATTCAATTTCATTTATGTTGACTACTTTGTTAGAAGCCCCAACTGTAAGTGGGCTCTGTCTATTGCCTTGAGGAGTTTTTCTTATCTCTTTAGGCTCATAAGTGTTTACCTCTTGCTTTCCTTTGATCTGCTGATCAAACTGGTTCTAAACCTCATCCAAATTACTGCTAAAGAAAGTATTAAAAGTTTTTTTTTCTATGGATGTGGTTTATTTTATTCCCTGTAGGACCTGAGTGTCCTTTGGAGGCTGCTCCAAATCCCGTTCTTTCTGTAAAATTGGTTGAGATGGCCTCAACATGTCTAGAGGGATATTTTCCAATCTCTTGTATCTGTACTCTTTAAACTTGGGAAGTTGTTCTGGATCAAGATGAATTGTTGCTAGCTTTTCAACCTGTGAATATGTCTCAGCCGACTTAAATAGATCATCATAGTCATCAAGTTCATGAATGAATTATCTGAATTTTACCTCGGCTGTAAGGTCTTGTGCCACTTTGTTTGGGTCAAATTGTCTGCTGGGCATGGTAGATAATTTTAAACATTAGATTTTATTGATTTCAAGCACAACATGCTTGAAATTGTATAAAGCATAGACACCACAATTAATAGGAAATGATGGCCAGGTGGACTTTTTGGCTTCCTTTACGGCTTTGGTTAACTAATTCCATACTATTTGATAGGAATTTTTTCTGGCCAGGAGTTTATCTAGTACATACAATGGGAGAACATGGGGATTTACTAGACCTTCATAAACCCTAACATATGTAAATAAATCCTCTCCAAACCATTTTCCTATGGCTATGAAATCATCTCTGGCTTCTTTTGATAGTCTTGGGGCCTTTTCTCCAAAAACAACTTGGTAAAGGGGTAAAATGACTCCATGACAAATTATGTAAAAAAGCGACTCATAATTGGACTCCCAAAGGATATTGTGGTAGACATGGATAGTGGAAGGTTATTTTATAGTCCATTTCCATTCCATGGTTTGGAAATCAGAAGTAAAGCATACTGCATCCATGATATAAGCACTCATGAAAAATGGGGGAATTGTTTTGGAAGTGAATTTCTGACTCTTTCTATACTCTAGGATTTGGGAGGAAATATTATTGGAATAGGATGGTACCCAATCCATAATGTATGAATCTAATGCAACCTCCATGAGAGGAACCCATTCAACCAAAAATTTACTTGTATTAGGGTAACCAAAAAACCTACACATCATAGAAACGATATAGCTGTATGGACCAAAAAGAGAGGATATATAGTACATACCCTTATCGCCATGTTTGTGCTTGTTGGGGTATTACCTCCATTGTCTTATTAGTTCCGACACTAGCTTATTTTTCTTTGCAAAATTTTTGAGGAAATTCTTGTCGTATACCTTATTTGGGTCGAGTCTATGATATATTTCCTTTAAATATTCTACCTTGAAAGACCCAATTACTGTGTCCATTTAAGTTAAAAATGTCCTCTCTCCGATGTTCAAATTGTTAATTATCCACTTCACCATATTTGAATAGGGAATAATCTTAGGGAAAGCAACAATTCGATGGAGGAAAGAATTATAAAATTCATTGCAAGAAGTTTGAGAGGTTATTAGGGCATCAAATGTCACTACCCTTTCAATTACTCTAGACTTTTCATCCTTAAACAATCTGTACATGGGTTCTCATGAGGAAGATCCACTATTTGGAGTGCATGTTGTATCAGAGAATAGAGGAGGCATCTCTATCACTTCTAAAGTAGGACGCGCTGAGTGTGGAGGAGCCATGGGTTTCTTGGTATTTTTCATGGATTTTTACATCTCGCAAGAGTCTTGCTTCTCGGGACTAACCTGTAGTAAGATAAAAATAGAGAATGAAGAACAATACTTTGCAATGCGAAAGCGATTAACACAAAAAGTTTGAAGCGATGGAAAATATGGTTTAAATGCTAAAAATCCACAAAAATTAAGTAATGGGCCATCAAATCACTTGGGGAATCGAGACCATCAATATCATTATGCTTGAATAATAATTAAAAACGTGAGTTCATGTGATTTGATTTGACAACTCAACGCTTTAATTAAGATCACGCATCACAAAATTATTTCAGAGCGTGACTTTAAAACATACGATATGATAATTCACCGATATGTGATCAAGACTTATATGTTAATTTATTGTAATCTCTTTATCAGCGGTTTCGAGATATCATAGCATTGGAGGATTAGGCACGCTTTGAGTTTTGTGATGCGATAACGATATCACAATCGCAAGACTAGTGGAGTAAGTGAATGCATTATCGGGTAGAGGAACTGCGATGCGATATATTACATTGGGGGTTAAGGAGCGGGAAACATAGATGGTAACAAAAGAATCCGTGATTGCACGATAACGATAAGTGATGTGGCGGTAGGGTGCTTTGTACCAATGGTTTATAAAATAATGTCCGTCGAGAGCTTTTTCCTTTATTATCGTTCTTTTCAATTTTAAATCCTTTATGCATTGTTTGATGCATTCGGGTAATATCAGATTGCAAAATTTTGATACAAAGATCTAAGTGTTGCTTATTGTAATTGCGGTATGCGGTATGCGATGGGGCTTTTGGCATATTCGTTTAATTCCTTTGGGAAACAAGATCCAATTTTATCCTTCAGATATGAAATTTTTTGTCCTATCAAGAATAAATCTATTTTTTTCCTAAAATGAAAAATTGAAAAGGGTCCCCATTATTTCCTAAGGTAACTATATATAAATAATGGAGGGGGGGGGGGGGGGTTTTTTAATAGCACAACAATTGGCGATTCACAGGGAGAACCAATTATATATTATTTATAATAATGATATTTTACAAAACTTTAAATAAGTAAAAATGATTTTGGAAAGGAAAACTATATTCAAAATATTGGATAAGTAAAATTACTCTGAATAAAAAGAAACTCATTTCATTATAACTCTTTAAAAATCTCTTGTTGATTAAGATAATTGACTATCTATATCAGTCATTAATTAGTTATAAAGATGAATTAGGGGGATTTTGAAACTTAGCCTTTTGATATACTAATTTTTTCATAGGTAGAGCCACTGCTGCTAGCAAGCGTTTATAGCCTCGATAGGATTACATTTTAACCATCAATGATCCAGTATCCCATCCATTTATGATTGAAATCCTTAGAGTTAAATTCAATATATATATATATATATATATATATATATATTGTTTTTATGTTTTGTATTACTTAAAAACCATTGTCCTGGTTTGGTGACTAGATAGTGACAATGCCATTCACTGGTTGTAATTGAGCTCAACTTATCCAGCTCATGGTGAGACCCCTTGTCTTATAGTTGAAATAATCATAAGCCATTACCATGGTTTGGTATTTAGTAGTGGTAATGTTGGCCTATTATTTTCCTATGATCATGGTAAACAGGCTCATGATGAGACCTCTTACTTTTTAAGTTTTATATATTTTTGAATTACACTCTAAAAAGAGTAAGATTAATTGATGGGGAGAATCATTGACTCCTTAAGAGTTTTGGATGACAATTTACAGTTAATTATGATTAGTTACAAAATAGTCTTTTCTTTTTTAAAGAAAACATTTCTTGAATGATAATAAGATCAAAATATATTATAAAGTTTGATATTTAAAAGAACTTGCAACTTCTATGAAAAAATATTTCAGCATTTTATGATAATTATCCAAATTTTCAATTGCGTAATATTTTCCTTAAAAAATTCCCACCTTCAAAGTGAAAAATCATAATATAATTAGAGATGTTCATAAAACGCCCAAATCATGTTACTTAACATTATTTTGTAACAAACATAAACACATAAATGAAAATACTTGCATATTTACAATAGAAGAAATTTTCTTCTAAGAAAATAATTTTTTTAGAATAAGCCCATTAATAGGAAGATAAGCTCTCTTTCCTTGTAGATCTTGTAGTATAAAAGTTGATGGGCATATTTGTTCAAAAATTTGAAATGGTCCAAGCTACATTTTCTGGAATTTAGTATGCTTTCATTTTTCCTCATGTGCCTTGTCCCATTTGAGGACATGATCTCCAACTTGAAAATATTATTTGGCAATAGAACTTGCATCAAAAGAATATTTAACAATTTGTTGATGATGAGCATGTGTAAGCTTGGTTTTTTCCCTTTCTTCTTCTAATTTAAGTATTTGAGACATTCTTATTAATTTCAAAGAGGAGGAAGGTGTTTCTTCAATGAATTAGACTAGGGCTAATGAAGAAATAGATAGATTCGAAGGAATGATAGCTTCTTTCCCATATACCAAATTGAAGGGAGAAGTATCTATGGAGGCCTTCTATTTTAGTTGATCAGTCCATACAGAAAATGTCAAAGATTTATGCCAATTCTTTTGGCTCTGATCAATAAGTTATTTTGATAATTCTTATGAGGTTTTTATTGGTTGATTATGACAAACCATTCCCTTGCGGATAGTAATTAGGAGAGTATTTAAGTTTAAATCCCCTCTTAACAGCAAATTCAGTCATGTTATTGCCTGAAAAGTAAGATGAATTATCAAACATAAGTGAAGTTGGTAAGCCAAACCTGGTAATAATGAACTGATCAATGAATTCAATAATAGCATTAGAATTGGCTACCTTTAGTGGAATTTTTCCACCCACTTGGTGAAGTAGTATGTAGTAGTAAGGATATACTTATGCTATTTGGAAGAGTGAGGAACAATCTCACCTATTATGTCCAATCCCCCTTGTTCAACATTGACCAGTTGAAGAGGTAAGGCTGGTCTTTTTTGTCTTCTTCCACCAATCTGACAAATCTTGCATCTCCTTACAAATGCATGAGTATATTTGAATAATGTTGGCCAATAATACCCTACATGAAAGATCTTATGTGTGGTGGTATCTCCTTCAAAATGTCTACCAAATGGTCCATCGTGTAGCTCCTGCAAAACCTTTTGTGCTTCGGAATTTTCAAGGCATCTTAACAAAATAGAGTAATCATTTTTTATAAATAACACATCATTAATGATTTCATATCGATTGGATTTTAATATTAAAGATCTTTTAATTTTATAATTGAGTTCGAGAGGATCATATCCATTCTTTAAATAGAAAACAATATCAGCATATTGGGATTCAGTATCAGTTAGGCTTACCTTAGATATGTGTACAATGTTACTCGAGTCCTCATCAGTTGATATGTTGGAAGCTCCAGTAATAAATCTGCAAAAACCTTGTCATCTGACAATTTTAGCTAGTTTTATGTCTATGTCATATTCTTGCAGAGTTATGACCCAATTTTACCTCTTTTCTCCTAATTATTTATGTACAAGTAACTGTCTCACTGCTAGGAATGTGACTATTACTTTAGTGTGTGTCTTTTGAAGAAAAGGCCTGGAATTATTTATAGATTTGAAAATAGCAAAGCCTGTTTCTCCACCTCTGAATAATTCAGTTCAGCACCTTGAAAATTTGAACTAAAGAACGAGATGGGTGCCTCAATTTGTTCATCATTAAGTTGTGTTAGAAAAACAACATATGATGTTTTAGAAGAAAAAGTATATAAAATAAAATGATAAGAAAAATTTAGAGTAGTTAAAGAGGGGGAATTTATAACGGCTTGTTTGATTTAATCAAAATATTCTCTTTCATTGTGACCCCATTTAAAGACTGAGTTTTTCTTGATCATGGCTTGTAATGGAAGAATAATTTGGGAAAAATTAGGGACACATTTCTTAACAAGATTTATCTGCCTAAGAAAGACTGCATCAATTTCTTAGTGTGGGGCAAAGAAATTTCAGAGATTGCCTTAATCTTTTTAGGATCAATGTAAATACCTTCTTTGGATATGATAAATTCTAAAAAATTTCCTTGACTAAGAGGGAAATATGACTTTTTTGGATTTAATGAAATTCCATTTTTTTTTACAACGCTTAAAGATCTGTTTCAAATCGTGATAATGGTTTTTCTTTTCTTGGAATAAATTGTTATGTCATCTAAGTAAACAACAATTGTTTGTTTATCAGACCTCTGAAAGATATGCCCATGGTTCTTTGGAAGGTTGCCCCTACATTTATTAGACCAAAAGGCATTTTTTGATAAGCATAAGTACCGCATTTGGTCTTGAAGGTAGTTTTTAACCTACCATCTAGATGAACCAGGACTTGGTTATATCCTGAGTAAGCATCAATGAAATACATGATTTCAGAACTTGCCACTGATTGTAAAATTTTTCCATGGGTGGAAATGGAAAATTATCCTTTTGAAAAGCTTTATTCAGATTCCTAAAATCTATGCAAATGAGTATGTCACCATTATTCTTCCTGACAGACACTAAGCTTGAAACACATTTGAAATGCCTAACATGAAAGATGATTCTAGCTTTGAGGATTTCATTCAGCTCAAACTTGATTTGATTTTCAAGATTGGGGTGAATTTCCTTAATTTCTGTTGTACAAGTTTGTCATCAGAAATCATTGCAATAATGTGTTGGATAATGGAGGTATAATACGTTCTGAGATATTCATAGCTCCATGCAAAAACACTCTTATAAATTTTTAATAAATGAATAAAGGGTAATCTCTCATCTGGTGAGAGACCTAGACCTAGGTTGATGTTTTGGGGTTTGAGATCATTTCCAAGGTTTATACTTTCAAACCTAAAGGTTGAACTTTGAAGTTTGGAGTTAGTAACCTTCTTAAATATGTCTTTAGGTCACAGAGATCTTCAAGTTTAACCACAGATTTAGGTAGATCATTTTCATCATTTTTGTGTTTCAACTATCTCTCGTGCTCATCCTCATCAATTATTTTATCATCATATGATCCTTCAAATGTTTAAAAGATTAAAATGTCTTCATCATCTTTGAACACATGCCAATTGGTTACATTGTCTGGAATGGATGGTCAAAAATTTAATTCAATGGAAAACCTATTTGGACTATAATCCTTAGGTGGTATTCATTAGAGGCTCAGTATGTTATCTCAATAATGAAAGTGCTTATAATTGAATGAAACCAGAACAACATTGACTGACCCGTCGAAAGGAATCCAACGCAACTCGTTTTGTTGAAAACCGAGTTCGAATGAATAGGTTATGGTCTGTTGATCGTCATTAAGAACATGCAATTTTTTATTAAAAAATTGCAGAACAGGTACAAGATGATGACATGGCAGCCCAATCAACATTCAGGTAATCTTCTTCAGTTTTATTCCAATGGGGCTATGATGAGTGTCACTACTGGATTTGCCAGTTTGGTTAGTAAAGGTAAAATTTTTCCAATGACCTCCTAAGGGTTGAATTTGGGTTTATGGATTTTTGTTCTAGAATATATTATTTATTTTTAATTAATTAAGGTTATATATATATATATATATATATATATATACACACACACACACACACACACACATATATATAATTTTATATTATTTTTAATCATATAAAATTATATATATGTGTGTGTGTCTGTGTTTGTGAATTGTTCCCATAGAAGCCCACTATTATTATTGTTATTCCATTACATTTTTATTGTTATGTTGACTAGGATTATATTGTGACCCCTTGGACTCCTATATATAGAAAGGAGGTTTTTCCTTTTGTATCATCCAATATTTTTTCATTTATGTAATGTAAAGGAGGTTTTCCCCTCAAAGAGGCTAATTTTAAAGTTGTTGATCTATATTTTCTTCTATTTTGTGAGCTGGTTTCATAACATTTGCTATGAGAGCTTTGGATTCTAGGGTTTTTCTAGTACAAATTTTTCATCTTGTTATTTTTACTATAACTTTTTTTCTATGGAGGTTCAGACGCTGAAACAAAAACCCATTTGAGCCAAAATCTGGAGGAACGACGTGCAAATATTTCAAATATTGGTTCACTATATTTGCAAAGATATGATCTAAGGAAGTTATGGTTTTTGTAGGCTCCAGAATTTCATCTCAAATAGGTGGTCAAGGGAAAATCGTCATACTTTTTGTTTCAGACAGCGGAATGGAATTCTGTAAAAAGTGATTGAAATGGCATAGAATTTAATTTCTTGTGTATTGATTTTAGGGTTTAAGTTCAAAACAGTGACACGTGGCACACTATACAAGTTCACTATACTGAACCAGCCCAGAATTAGGTCATTATGGGAGATTGGGCATAACTTTGTCTTGAAGAATCCAAATTAGGTTTAACCTGTGCAATTGGAAAGAAGAATCGTAACACTTTAGGATTTTTCTTCTTTGGTTCATCCTTAAATGTAACCTTCTTTGTTTTTCTTTCTTCTTGGGTGGTCTTCTTTTCTAATGCAAGTGTTCTCCTTTCTACGAACAGGGCTTCCTTCATGTTATATACTAAAGTTTCTTTGTTAGATCTATCTACAAAAATTGCAATATTGGAAGGAAGAGAGGATATGTACCATTCAATTTGTACATCAACACCATTTTTCACAGAGAAAAAGTTCGTAACCTTTCAATTATTGATCAGCTACATGCTACATAATGTTGTAGTATAAAACTACTGATCAGTCCTAAATCAAAAACAGTCAGCCACACAATCTAAAACTGTAGGCATACAGTCCCAAAACATGATTCATCAGTAATGAAACAAGTCATATAGCAAGTTCGGTGCATAACTTACTAACTCCTGTAGAAACAAAGTAAATATGAAATAAATACATGCCGAATATATGTAAAGGGGTGTAATAAACAAAATCCCCCAGAATAGCAGTACTGCTACATGACCAAAATAGGAGGAGCCTCCTCGATAAAAGGCCGGTGATAGTATCTGTAGATCTGTCTAGCATTATGTTCAGTGATGTGCCAGGTACCCCAAGTCAGCTCCGAAGCTTCTTTGGACAGTTGATCAGCAACTTCGTTCCGAGACCTGTATATATGAGTCACTGTAATGAAATCAAATAGTACTCTGAGATGGTGAACCTCACCCAGCAGTGCAGACAGTGTGTGCGAGTGACAATGAGCTAGATTGTTAAACCAATTGGTCACAAGTAGAGAATCGCCAAATATCTGGATGGATGCACAGTGAATATCCCGAGCAAATGTGAGAAGGAGTCTGAGGCTCTGTAGTTCGGCGAAGTTGTTGGTTCCTGGTCCTAATCCCATCCTGATGTCGAAAAAGTGATGGTCATTCAAATAGAGAACGGCGCCTCCCCCACACCCATGAGCGTTGGACGCACCATCAAAGTACATCAACACCATGCTTTAATGTAGTTGAGATTTTTTTTTATAAATTTATTAAACCCGAAGTTAAAGTCTTCTATCTTTTATCCTAAATTAGATTTAAGATTGGAAATATCATTTATAAGAGTAGCAGTAGTGTTATTATCACCAAACTTGGTTAAAAGTTTCTCCTCAAATATATCCCAACTGATTATAGTACCTGATGGTAGTGAAAAGTACCATGATCTAGCTGATCCTTGGAAAGTATAAGGGAATAACCTAACTGCACAGTCTTCTTCAGATACTCCATTAATTGTTCCCATAGAAGCCCACTATTATTATTGTTATTCCATTACAATTTTATTGTTATGTTGACTAGGATTATATTGTGACCCCTTGGACTCCTATATATAGAAAGGAGGTTTTTCCTTTTGGATCATCAAATATTTTTTCATTTATGTAATGTAAAGGAGGTTTCCCCCTCAAAGAGGCTGATTTTAAAGTTGTTGATCTATCTTTTCTTCTATTTTGTGAGCTGGTTTCATAACATTTGCTATCAGAGCTTTGGATTCTAGGGTTTCGCTACTACAAATTTTTCATCTTGTTATTTTTACTATAACTTTTTTTCTACAGAGGTTCAGAAGCTGAAACAAAAACCCATTTGAGCCAAAATCTGGAGGAACGACGTGCAAATATTTCAAATATTGGTTCACTATATTTGCATAGATATGATCTGAGGAAGTTATGGTTTTTGTAGGCTCCAGAATTTCATCTCAAATAGGTGGTCAAGGGAAAATCATCATACTTTTTGTTTCAGACAGTGGAATGGAATTCTGTAAAAAGTGATTGAAATGGCATATAATTTAATTTCTTGTGTATTGATTTTAGGGTTTAAGTTCAAAACAGTGACACATGGCACACTATACAAGTTCACTATACTGAACCAGCCCAGAATTAGGTCATTATGGGAGATTGGGCATAACTTTGTCTTGAAGAATCCAAATTAGGTTTAACCTGTGCAATTGGAAAGAAGAATCGTAACACTTTAGGATTTTTCTTCTTTGGTTCATCCTTAAATGTAACCTTCTTTGTTTTTCTTTCTTCCTGGGTAGTCTTCTTTTCTAATGCAAGTGTTCTCCTTTCTACGAACAGGGCTTCCTTCATGTTATATACTAAAGTTTCTTTGTTAGATCTATCTACAAAAATTGCAATATTGGAAGGAAGAGAGGATATGTACCATTCAATTTGTACATCAACACCATGCTTTAATGTAGTTGAGATTTTTTTTTATAAATTTATTAAACCCGAAGTTAAAGTCTTTTATCTTTTATCCTAAATTAGATTTAGGATTGGAAATATCATTTATAAGAGTAGCAGTAGTGTTATTATCACCAAACTTGGTTAAAAGTTTCTCCTCAAATATATCCCAACTGATTATAGTACCTGATGGTAGCAAAAAGTACCATGATCTAGCTGATCCTTGGAAAGTATAAGGGAATAACCTAACTACACAGTCTTCTTCAGATACTCCATTGTGGTTCATGGATAGCATGAAATTAGGAATCCATCTCTCTGTGTGCTTAGGTAAATCATGAAGATATCATGCCAATTGAACAACTCTTGGATTATTCCATGGTCTAGCTGCCATTGTATGACCTGCAAGATTAGAAGATGTTGTAGTAGTTCCAGAGGCTGATGTAGTGGTAGAAGAAATAACCACTGAAATATTACTGCTTGAGGCAACACTAGTTGTTTGAATTCGAGAAATATGAGTAGATGAAGTGATTGGTTGGGAGGAAGGAAATGAAGGAGGAATTAATGAAGTGGTTTTTGGAGGAGATGATGAAGTGATATCACCAGTGCATGTTTGAGTTTCTGATGTAGGATTATTCCTTATGTGAGAATGAAGTGGAAAATTGAATGGAGTTATTCCAAGTTTTTCACTTTGAGACCGAGTCAATACACAAGTGCCTTGAAAACTTGAGGTTACATTTCCTTCAGAAGTTTTAGATTGCACATGCTTTACTCCTGAAATAGAAATATCTTCTAATTATTTAATCAAATTCTAAACTTCAGGTGATTCTGGCGTGTAATTTGGGGGAATTACCTCAGGGAATGTACTGGGAGATTTAGGAGATGATTTAACAACTTCAGACCTAGAGGGAGGAGGATTTGAATGTGACATTGAAGTTGTAGGATATTTGGAGGAAGTTTGACTCTTTTTATTGCCTTTAGATTTAGGATTAGACCTTAATGCCATTCATAGTCTAGTTTTCCCTCATTCTAGAAACATAAATGTTGTTGCATCCAAAATTGCTGCAACAACATTGGCAGATGACTACCTGGTCAGGAACTTAAAAACCGTTCCTTTTCTGTTTGGAATAGTGGCTCTGACTAGGGATGATGGGATCAGTTTCCCAATAAAGTATAATTGAGTGGGTGTGAGGTATTTATAGCTGGATGAATGATAAATGGAGTGATAATGAAATTGAAAGTATATATATATATATATATATATATATATATATATATATATATATATATATATATATATATAATGTTTATTTTGTATGTGATTTCGAAGATTACCCTCAGTGTATGAAAATGTAGATTTATCAAACACTTACAGAAGTGAAAAAAATTAAAGATAATCAATTTGATTAAAGAATTAATAAAATTAATTTAATAAACTCATATTGCATCCAATAAATGAATGTCTTGTCCATATATCAAATGATGTCAATCTTTGCATTTTCAAAAGTAAATTAATTTGTAGAAACCAGATTATCCAAAGTATCATAAAACAATTGAAGACGTTTCGAATCCCAACGTCGACAATTGTTTTATGATACTGTGGATAATCCAGTTTCTACAAATAACAACAACCACAGGAGTTTGAGAACCATAAGTAAATTAATGCTCAATTGTATTTAGAAGATACATATAACAAAACAATTAAAAGAAGTATGACTATTAATGACATATAAAAAAACAACAATATAAAGACATAAGTACCTGATATATCTTTACTCTGCTCATGCAAGAAAAAGCTCTGGTCCAACCTTTCTATTAAGATGATTTTAAAAAGTACAAAAGTGCAACTTCTCAAAGCTATCCTTAGGAAATTTTAGGACCCTTTCTTTGTAGACATGAAAGGTTTTATATAGAAAATACTAGAAATGTAAAAATATAAAATACACAAAGTGTTAAGGAGGTTTAAACAACTCTCCTTAAAATTATAGGTAATAGGAAAAAAATATATTTTTTGTATGACGAGCTCAGGAGTGTGATGTTGTCTCCTTTCCCATTTTTTGCTTGAGCTCGTTAACATCTAACATTGGCTGCACTTCAGGGGGCTGAGCTGGTCTTAAGCGCAATTGTCCAGTACACACTGCATATGATAGTGGAGGAAGCATGTGGGAGGATGTGTTGGCAAGTCAACACAAAAATTAGCCACTGATTGTATGGCTTGACAAGATACTGCGAGCATTTTTTCCCAGTCGAGTTTTTGCAGTTTCTTAATGCTTTCTTCCTTTATATTTGAATTTTCTGCCATTTTTTCAGTAAAAAATTCACATTAGGAAGGGAAGCAGGTGGAAATTCTTGGATAAGATTGGCACCAAATAATTGTTACTGACAGTTTTAGTAATGTTGCTTGAAACATCCCTTGCTCTAAAGACATCCCTTTCTGTTTTCTTTAGCTGTATGTCCCAATAAGTGAAGATGATTTTTTTGTGTGAATTATCTATTCTGGGAAGATTTTTTGCTCTTCCCTTAGTGGTGTTTTTCCAAGTGATAAATTCTGATATCTTTTCATAAATTTCGTCAAAATTAGTCCTCAGATTGGATGATTGATCCATCAGTGAATCACTTTTGTTGCACATATACTTGATTATTGTTAGTTTTTGTGAAAATATTACTCGTTGTTGGGCCAAAAGAGTGTTCAATTCCATTGCTTCCTTCTTAAAGTCTTCAATTTTTGGATTGTCCATCATTTTCTCAATTGTGAATTGGAGTTTTTGAATTTGAGTATATTTGACCTTGATATCAACTTGATGTTGCAATTTCAATTGATCAAAGCTATGTTGAAGTTGTGAAAATTGTGTCTGCCACTGGTGATCAATACCATTATTTTCCTTTAACAAATCTTGTTCTAACAGTTGGAATTTATCTTCCTTTTCCTTGACCAATTGCTGGACCTCTAATGCCTTGTCAATTGTGGCAGTTGTATAAGAACCTGCAAACTATGAAAATCTTGTTCAATCTTCAGAAGGATTGGTTTGTGGATATTTCCACACCACTTCCATTGGTATATCTCTAGGAACGAATTCCTAGGATTTCTCAAATCTTATTGGGACTGTAAAAGATGTCAAGAGGAGGGATTTATTCTATCTTTAACACAATTTATGATGAGGGGAATGCCGAGATGAATTAAATTTAATCTGTGCTGACTACTTTGTCAAAATCCCCAACAATAAGCGGGCTCTGTCTATTGGCTTGAGGAGTGCTACTTATCTCTTTAGGCTCAAAAGCGTTTACCTCTTTCTTTCCTTTGATCTACTGAGAAAATTGGTTCCAAACGTCATCCAAATTACTACTAACGATATTATTAACAATTTTTTGTTCTGTGGATGTGGTTTCTTTTATTCCATATAGGACCTCAGTGTCCTTTGGGGGTTGCTCCAAATCTCGTTCTTTCTGTAAAATTGGTTGAGATACCCTCAACATGTCTAGAGGTATATTTTCCAACCTCTTGTATATGTACTCTTTAAACTTGGCAAGCTGTTCTGGATCAAGAAGAATTGCTCCCAGCTTTTTAACCTGTGAATATGTCCCAGTAGACTCAAAAAGATCATCATAGTTATCAGGCTCATGAATGAATTGTCTGACTTTTACTTGGGCTGTAAATTCTTAGGCTACTTTGTTTATATCAAACTTTCTACTCAACATGGTAGATAATTTTAAACATTGAATTTGATTAATTTCAAGCACATCGTTCTTGAAATTGTCTAAATCATAGACACCAAAATTAATATGAAATTATGGCCAGGAAATTTTTTTGGCTTCCTTTAAGGCTTTGGTTAACCCATTCCCTACCGTTTGATAGGCAATTTCTCTAGCCAAGAGTTTATATGGTACATAGTGTGGGAGAACATGGGGATTGGCTAGACTTCCATAAACCATAAAATATGTAATAACTCCTCTCTGTTGAAAAGTCAACAAGAAATGTGTGTCTAATTTAATTCTCCCTTAACTAAATTGGACAATAAAATGCAATATGATCTCATAATCACTTGTAATAGTTAACTGAGTGTGATAAACTCAGTTAGCTCATGAATTTTGAGTTGAGGGTGGTTTGTGAGGCATGAAGAGTGATTCTATTAGTTATTGAGTACAAGTTGTAGTTAGTGCATTAGTTTAATGCATAAGAAATCAGTTAACTCAATTAATTGAGTTAAAATCAGTTTAACTAGTTGTAACTGTTTGTTGCACTAGTGAGAGGTCAAGTGAATTAAATTAGATTTAATTCACATGCAGTGATATATCATGTAACTGATGATTTACTACTAATATTTGCATGCATGTCAGTTCCAGTGGAGACCCAGTTGAGATAGAGGTTAAAGGGATGTTAAATATCAGTTGTATTATTAGTAGGATTCCTGTATGCAGTAAAACACCCATAGGATTTCCCATGAGCATTGCATAGTTTTGGAACGCTGAAATTCCTAAAGAATAGGGATTGGATTCCACAGGAATTCTGCAACAAGGAAGGCTGATTAGAGGCTGAAAATTGGCTAAGTGTTGGTTGATTTTGTCTGGATCAGTGTGAGACAGTTGTGAGAGTGTAGGAGACTCTTGCGAGAAGAGTGAATTGTAATTGTTTCATGATTCCTTGGTGAATATACAATAGAAGATAGAGGGGTTTTGAGCAGTAAACTTTCCCCAGGAAAATATCTATGTTGTGGATTGATTTGATTCTTTATTTACTTGTTGTGATTGGCACTCATGTTTATTTTCTGCAATTAATTTGTAGAAGGATTCAATATATTGCTTTATCATATCACATGATAGGATTGAATCTATTGGTATACATATTGTTTGTATAATTTCTACATGGTTTCAGAGTGTATGAAATCACTATAGTGAAGAAGACATTGAGTTTGGGATGAATATCATTTGAATTTGCAGAAATATTCTTTGGTGTGACATGCAGATCAAGATGGATTTCAATGGATTCAGATTGGAATATGCACTCAAGGGAAGTTCTAATTATATTGCATGGAAAGACATGATGGAGGTAGTTCTGGAGGAAAATGGGTTGAAAGAATTAATTGATAATGACATTCCCAAACCCGCAGTAGCATATGCCGCTCTTCTTGATGCTTGGAAAAAGAAGGTTGCAAAGGAGAGGAGGATATTATTGGAGGGAGTACGAGACCACATTGTCTCAAGTCTCCATGGCAAAGTGAATCCATATGAAATGTGGAAGGATTTGAAAAAACTGATTCAGAGTAGCAGTGACCACATAAAATTGGCACTGAAGCACAAGCTCAGGAAAATGAAAATGGAGAAAGGCGACACTATTTCGAAATATTTAACCAATTTTTTCCAATGTTTAGATGAGCTTGGGAGTGTTAATATTACTGTAGCGGATGATGAGTTGGTGATCTTAGATATTCTAGGCCTTCCTGAGACTTGGCATAGTTATCAGGACTCTATCAATGGGAGGGAGAAGCTTCTAGATTGGGAGCAACTTTGGTCGGATTTGGTGCAATAATAATTGAGGCGGAATACCAGGGATGGATCCTCATCTAGGATAGATGATGAGGAAATTTGTGCCTTGCCTGGTAAGGAAAACAAGGGGAAGGGAAAAAAATCCTATTCCAAATCTGAGACCAGCAAAGAAGGCAAGAAGCGTGACATGTCTAGAGTGAAATGTTTTCACTGTCACGAGCATGGACATTATGCCACTAATTGTACACAAAAGAAGAAGAACAAGAAGGCTTTAGAATCTACAGCTGGTGAGGCTTTGGCCTCACAATTTGAGTTGGAATTCTCACTCATCGCATGCATGGTGTCTAGTGCGATGGGATCATTATGGTACTTGGTTAGTGGTGCATCGTTCCACACGACAGAAGGCAAAGAAATTTTCAGTAGCTTGGAGGAGAAGGATCTCCAGATGCATATCAAAATGGAGGATGATGGGAGGTATAGTGCTACCGGGATTGGTACAGTCAATTTCCAGAGACAGTTAGGTAAACCCTTCTTATTAAAATATGTAATGCATGTACTAGGCTTGAAAAATAATTTAGTTTCAGTTGGTATGTTGGAGGATAGAGGTTATGATGTGGTTTTTAGTGAATGGGAAGCATTCCTTCATCAAAAAGCCACAGGACAAGCCGAGAAGATTGGAATTCATGTGAATAATTGTACAAAGTTGATGTAGATGTGATGCAGAATCATCATGGTTCCAAAAATGTGTACATTTAGTAGAATCTAGGGGTTATTGTGTGTTTTTCAAAAGAGAGGGTTTTCCTAAGTATTTAATTAATGTAATTTTAAATGTTTTGAGTGATTTATGTGATACATTTAGAATAGTGATCCAGGTGGATATCGGTGGCCACCCACCTATTCCATTTGGACCTACAACATCAATTCTTGCAGCTTTTCACTTCCAGCAGCTTACTACTTTTAGCAGGTTTTCGAGTCTTGCACGCCCGAAGCCATTTTGGGGCATTAATCATCCAGGTGGATATCATTGGCCACCAAAATATTCCATTTGAACCCCCACCATCAGTTCTTTCTATTTTTAAGTTTCAACACAACTTACTATTTTTGGCAGTTTTTCGGGTCCTGAACTTCTGGAGCTGTTTTGAGGCCCTAAACGATGTTTTTTGGGAAAAAAATGAGCAAACGAGCCTATTTTTATTCCAATAAAATTTTTACTCCTCAAATATATCTTTCTAACGACCTATTGAGCGCGTCAAACAGAGATCATATGCCAAAGTTACGCCCCCAGGAAGTTGAAACACCAATTTACCCAAATGAGGCCCACGGTTTTGGTGCTTCATCTCCTAGGGTTAGGTTTTTCGACGTTTAGGGTTTTACATTGTTTCTCAACAATAAATAGGCCCTTGAGCCAAATAGGCCCTTAAGCCTCATTTTAACGCAGTTCAGGGGCTGGTAGCCGTCACATCTCTTCTCAGGGATACGCTGCCAGTACCCTAGCTCATCTATTTCCATTATTATGTCTGTAATAGGCCTTCGTGCCTCAATGTAACATAGTTCAACGGCCTGCGTATGCCACACCTCTTCTCAGAGATACACTACTAGCGCCCTAGATACACTACGTTCGTAAGCTTATTTCAGTCATCATTTTATTAATAAAATGAAGCATTATTTCCACTGCATCTTTGTCTCTATGGCTATATCTGTATTATGTTGCGTTCCTGCATAAAATCCGGATCAGTGGTATCAGAGCGGGTCTGCTCTTTCTCTATTTTTCTTTTCATTTCCCCAACGTAGTCAGGGTATAAGGAGTTCAGGCTCGATTTGGTTGACCCGTCGCAAGATTAGCCTCGCAAACCCCGACGACCCCCCATTGCGGAAGGAAAGAAAGACAAGGGAGAAGAAGATCCCATCAAAGTCTATATTCTGTTGTGTTCCTGCATAAAATCATGATCAAATAGGATTTAATTAAATATTGAGAGGCATATTTGTAAATTTTCTCGAATGTAGGAGAATATGAGTGATTGATGAGTGATTGGTGTGGATTGAGATATTATGAAATATTGTAAATCTTATAGTAGAAATTAGTTCATGATTTATAGAGGATTATTAGGATTTAGTTGAATGTTGATATCCTCAAGGGATAAAGAAGTGATTTTGGGAATTAATTGAGGAATTAGAGGATTTAGGGATTTTTTTGAGTAACCTATGAATCTAAACCATAATTAGTTATAGAACCTTTTGTATATATTTGTAAAGCCATCAAAGGCTCAAACAATGAAAAAAGGAGATAGATTCTTAGAGAGGAAGCTTAATTGTAAGCCTACGGGCACATAGAGAGAGGAAGAGAAAAGGGCCATGTAAAGGCAGATCAGGACAGAGCTAGATTGTAAAACATGTTTTTATTTGTATCTGTACATTTATTTAGTTAATGAGGAAATTGAATTCATTGTGACTGTGTGTGTCATTCCTTTTACGTGTTGAGTGATCCGTAACTATGAATTTATGGTTTTTGTGTGATAAACCATGGTGAATGAATTCAAATTGAACGTATAAGCCTTTTTGAGTGATAAAGGACTTAATGGTTAGGTAGAATCTGTTTGATTCCAGTCTGGAGCTAATAGGTGTGTGTACAGATCAAGTAAAGAACAAATTACGAATTATGGAAGAAGAGGAGTAATACAGAGAGTGCTCTTTGTTCAAGCTAGAGACATCGTTAAATAGAACAATAAAAAGCTGAGGAGAAATAACGTTAAAAAAGACAAAAAAAAAGATCAGGAGAGATAGATTTGAAGTATTTCGAACAAGCTCAGGAGGAGAAGCGTAATAGAGTTGTATAGTGGCAATCAATTAAGGCAGAGGATACTGAGAATAATTCCAAAGGAGGAATCAACGACAAGGATTGAATTACAGTATTGAGGACTTAAGAATTGACGGTATAGATCAAGGCAGGTAGAAGAGGTGAAGAAGATTTGCGAGAAGGTGAACAAATGGTCGTGATTATATTGTAGATCCAAATGCGAGAGATGAATGCTTAAGATGACTTCACAGGGTAAGTTGAGAAAGTGCGAAGTGGACGCGTGTCAGCATGGCACTATTTTGCATCAGAAATTGTATTATTTAAGTGTTAAGGACTTCGAAATGTAAATGATATAACTTGCGATGCGGTAAAGTTCGAATGTTGTGATGCAGTGAAAGGGAAGTGCCACATGTCGGCACTGCACAACATCGCACATTAGCGGTTTTAAAGTTTAGTGTTAAGAGTTCGCATAGTAAAGTGTTTTGATTGTGATGCGAAGCGGGAAGGATGTAAGGATGCAATGCGAAAAGGGAGTGCCACGTGTTAGCACTACGCAATAGCGCACTTCGCAAGATTTTATGGTTTAACTCTTATCGGTATAGCGTTAAACTTGCAGGAAAGTGACTTGCAATGCGTTGTGATTGGTTCAAGGTATTATGTACCCTAAAATAGGTATTTGTGTGCATATATAAAGGAGTATGTGGGCCATAACCCACAGATCTGAGGTTTTTTTAACGTGAAGCTGATTATGATATAAGGTTTGGTCAAGGCCAGCAATGCTTAAAGGTAAATTTTAAATTATTAATACTCAAGATTCACTTAGGATTGAAAGCTTCCGCATGAATTTGTTATTTAAAAGGTGAACCTCATAATTAAATAAGGTTGGTTGTGGGGTTAATTCCGCTAACCTCGCATGTGTTGGTATTTTGGTTAATTGCGACCTTATGGTTGTGTCATTTGGTATCAAAGCAGAGTAAATCTCTTTTGGGAGAAATCAGAACAAGCAAAGTTTTGATGATGATGACAGAGTTAAACTATGTAGAAGACATTAGTAATAGAACAAGATGGGATTCAATGTGATTGTGGATTAGAGGAGGAAGAGTCAGATTATAAATCTGAAAAGGTGGAGACAAGTACATAGAAAATTCAGACAGTAAAATCTAGCAAACATATGGCTATTTCTTGAGAAGAACAGATATCCATTCGAATGTGAAGAGTAGAAGCAGACTTCTTTTGAAATCATGCAGATATTGTTTTATCTAACTTTGATTTGAGTTTTTCAAGTTGGAGACAAAGGAGAAATATCTAATCAGAGGATGGTTGTAAAGAAAAGAAGAACTAGTTGTGTTCTTGAAGGCAGAGTAAAGTGGATACTTTGAAGAAACGTGGCAAAGAACCTGAATGTTCCAGTTGAATGTTGGACAAAGAGGACTAGAGTATTCTCAGAAGAAATTATAATTACAGAAGCCAAGGAGCAAAGGAGTTTCTCAAATAGAGGTTTCAAAGATAGATAACTAGTGTTACCAAAAGACCGAGAGAAGGCTTGGGGAGGTACTTGCAGCAGGTATAGAGACTTGCTGAAAAAGAGAGACTTAGTGCAGTTCACGAGTGAACATATGCAGTTCACAAGAGACAAAAGAATGACTACTAATAGTCATAGCATAGGTTTAGAGAGAAGCCACAACAGAAGGAGAGTGGATAAATATGACAAGGTGAATAGCATAGAGAAGATAAGTCAAGAAGAGATTGACAGAGAGAAAGCTGAGATAAATTTCCAAATTGCATTGTTGATGGATATGTTGCAGAGAAATAAGGTAGACCAGAGGTATGGTTGGACTATGAGAAAGAAAGTGAAGTGGCATAGGCTACAAGAGAAGAGAAAGCATCAGGTGGATATGCAACTAATAGTAGAGATAAGGAAGATTTAGTAGATAATGAATGTTCAATTGAGGTTAGAGAAGCTCGAAGGAGTTGAGTTATAGCAAAATAAAGTTTTTGGAGAAGAACAAGTTGCTTGTGAACTTGAAGATGGAGCAATGATGTTTCAAACATCATTTGAGGCTACTAAGCCTTATGATTTTGAAATCAACAATTTTTTTATGATTGTAGGTGTAATACATGATGATGGAAAATCTTTGGGTACTCTCAAAGAAGAGGAAGCAGAGAGACAAAATCTGAATTCTGTTTTAAAGAAGAAAGATGAGATAGTCAGGTCTCATGAGGAAATTCAACACATTTGAAGGAAGATATTGCTTTTCAGCATACTAATAGAGTTGTAAGAAGAGGAAGTTTGGCTTATAGTGGTAGCCAAAATCAAGAAAAATAAGTTTACTTTTGTAAACCCAAGCAAGGTATTTTATTTGATGAAGATCTTGTGAGATGTTTGATTGTCATGCACAGCCAAAAGAAGAACAAATATTAGAGAGTATTATGAGTTAGGCCAGAGATGACTTTATATTTCTTAAGTGTAAGGAAGAGATTAGAGTACTAGAAGACTTGTTGGGAGAACCTAAAAGTGAAGAGGAAATTACAGCCAAAGAAGAAGAGATGTTTATAACATCTAAGGAGACTAAGGTGAGTTTAAATTGTCAAGTGTATGATGTATTTGCAGGTGATGAAGAAGATACAAATGAAGCTGTAATAAAGGAGATGGAGGACATCTTATCTTTTGAAGGTAAGAGTGAAGTTAAAAGGCAGTATGAGGATGAACAATTTTTTGTCTTCAAAGACAATAAAGATGAAGGAGAATGGAATTGTAATCAACAACTAAAAGAAAATTTTATTGCAGTTTGGAAGTCAAAAAGAAGTTTACTTTGTGAAAGTGAATTGCAGGTAGTAAGTAGAAAAGAGATGTTGCAGAGGGAGATATCTTAAAAGATATTCAGGAAGTTTGGGAGGCAACAATGTCTGGAGAAATATCCAGAGTAATATTTGCAGCAATGTCTAGAACAATAGTATTTGGAGCAATAGTAGAAGTTGAAGAAAACAAGAGTTTTGAAGTTCTTACACAAAGGAAAGGACAACAGCAGCAAAGTAATTTAGACAGAGAAATGGAGAATTTGATGAAGCTTATTAGAAATGAACATAAAGAAAGGAGCTACAGACAGAAAATAAAAATAATTAGTTGGATGAAAGGTTGGACTATAACAAACATTGAAGGAAAATTCAACGAAGTGTTACAAACGAAGATATGGAAACTAGGAGAAGAAAGGAAAGACAACAGAGTACGTGAACAACAGTTGAAAGAAGCAAGGAAATCACTAAAGAACACAGTATGGGATCTAGGAGGACAAAGATTTGAAGCACATGATTTGGAGATCATGCTTATTTTCTACCTTGGGAGTCTGATGATGTAGCATCATGGTTCCAAGAATATGTGCATTAAGTAGAATCTAGGGGTTCTTGTGTTTTTGAAAAGAGATGGTTTTCCTAAGTATTTAATTAATGTAATTTTAAATATTTTGAGCGATTTATGTGAGATATTTAGAATAGGATTTAATTAAATATTGGGAGGAATATTTGTAAATGTTCTTGAATGTAGGAGAACATGAGTGATTGATGAGTGATTGGTGTGGATTGAGATATTCTGAAATATTGTAAATCTTAGATTAGAAAGTAGTTCATGATTTATAGAGGATTCTTAGGATTTAGTTGAATTTTGGTGTCCTCAAGGGATAAGGAAGATATTTTAGGAATTAATTGAGGACTTAGAGGATTTAGGGATTTTGTTGAGTAATCTATGGATATGAACTAGAATTGGTTACAAAACGTTTTGTATATATTTGTAAAGCCTAAAAGGCACAAACATTGAAAAAATGAGATATATTCTTAGAGAGGAAGCTTAATTGTAAGCCTACAGGCACAGAGAGAGAGGAAGAGAAAAGGGCCATGTAAAGGTAGATCATGCCAAAGCTAGATTCTAAAACATGTTTTTATTTGTATATGTAAATTTATTTAGTTAATGAGAATTTTAAATTCATTATGACTGTGTGTATCATTCCTTTTACATGTTGAGTGATCTGTAACTATGAATTTATGGTTTCTGTGTGATAAACCATGGTGAATGAATTCAAATTGAAGATTTAAGTCTTTCTGAGTGATAAAGGACTTAATGGCTGGGTAGAATTTGTGTGATTCTAGTCTGGAGCTAATAGATGTGTGTATAGATCAAGTAAAGAAGAAATTACGAATTCTGGAAGAAGAGGAGTAATATAGAGAGTGCTCTGTGTTCAAGTTAGAGACAACGTTAAAGAGAACAGTAACAAGCTGAGGAGAAATAGCATTAAACAAGATAGAAGAAAAGCTCAGGAGAGATAGAGTTGAAGTATTTCGAACAAGCTCAGGAGGAGATGCATAATAGAGTTGCAGAGTGACGATCGATTAAGGTAGAGGATACTGAGAAGAATTCCAAAGGAGGAATCGATGGCAAGGATTGAATCGCAGTATAGAGGACTTAAGAATTTACAACAGAGATCAAAGCAGGTAGAAGAGGTGAATAAGAGTTGTAAGATGGTGAACAAACGGTCATGATTAGATCGCAGATCTGAATGCGAGAGATGAACGGTTAATATGACTTCACAGGGTAAGTTGAGAAAGTGCGAAGTGGACGCGTGTCAACATGAAGCTATTTCACATTGGCAATTGTAGTATTTAAGTGTTAAGGACTTCACAATGTAAATAAGATAAATTGCGTTGCGGTAAAGTTCGAATGTTGCGATGCAGTGAAAGGGAAGTGCCACGTGTCGGCACTACGCAACATCGCATATCGGCGGTTTTAAAGTTTAGTGTTAATATTTCGCACGGTAAAGTGTTTTGATTGCGATGTGAAGTGGGAAGGATGGAAGGATGCGATGCGACAAGGGAGTACCACGTGTCAGCACTGCGCAATAGAGCACTTCACAAGATTTTATGGTTTAACTCTTATCGGTATAGCATTAAACTTGCAGGAAAGCGACTTGCGATGCGCTGTGATTGGTTCAAGGTATTGTGGACCCTACAACAGGTAGTTGTGTGCGTATATAAAGGAGTATGTGGGCCATAACCGACAGGTCTGAGGATTTTTTAATGTGAATTCGATTATGATATAAGGTTTGGTGAAGGGGGGCAATGCTTAAAGGTAAGTTTTAAATTATTAAAACCCGAGAGTGACTTAGGATTGAAAGCTTCCGCATGAATTTTTTATTTAAAAGGTGAACCTCAGAATTTAATAAGGTTGATTGTGGGGTTAATTGCGCTAACCTCACATGTGTTGGTATTTTGGTTAATTGCGACCTTATGGTTGCATTAATATGGTTGCGCAACATTGATGGGTAAAGCAGATAAAGTGGTGAGTTGAGATGCAGGTGAGTTATGGCACAGGGGATTGGGCCATCCACACCAAAGAGCTTTGAAGGTCATGCAATAGATTTCTATAGGGCTTCCAAAGGGTACTCTTGCATAGATAGACATATGCAAGGGATGTACCATGGGGAAGTATGCAAAGGCCACTTTTCACGAGAAGGAGAACCGAGCAGCGGAAATCGTTGAGAGAGTTCTGTTGTGGTTCCTATGATTTGGTAGATTTGGCAATACCAAATGATAATACAACATCAAACCACTTTGGGATCTTAGGATCTAGCCCTCCTGGATCCAGAGAGGGATCTCTCTCTAAAGGTAAAGAAATGTATATCTTTGAAGTTCAATTTAAGGTATTAGGCTAGTTATAGGGCACAAGGGTTTTGTTTTGTTTGTTTGTTTGGTTGGGAAAACATCAAAGAAGGGTTCAGTATAAGGTAAAGGAATGAGGAGATAAGGATGTTTGGGCAATGGGGAGACAATTCAAAGAGAACACAAGTCCATTGGGAAATGGGGTCATAAAATGGCTTACTTGCAATTCAAATATCCAAGGCATTCAAAGGGCTAGTAATCTAAAACAGAGGATCTCTTAAGATGATAGTGTGGGATGGAACAATAAGAAAATGAATGGAAATAACAAGGAAAAACTTCCAAGGTGACCACTTCGGAGTAAATCTAGGGACAGGGCATGCCTTAACCTCTATGATCTAAACTCCTAATGAGGCTAACTCTGAAGACAACAATCCAGCAATCCTCCTGACTACTTTCAGAAAGTAGAACACATTTAAGCTTAACACAGAGTGAAGTCTAAGATCAGAGAAATACTTTTAACCTTCTCTGCTTTTGGCATTCAACTCAAAGAGATCTTATAAAGGTTTAACTGTTGGAAAAAGAACCTAGTGAGATAGGGCTAACCCTAATCTCCCAGTTTCTCAATTCTTTCAGTTGAACCAAACAAGAACATCCAAGAAACAAATTCTAAATTCACACATCAGTAAGCATGGGCAGGAAAACGTCTTTGACTGGTTAAATTATATTGAATTTGTCTTTGGATACACAATCAGCAGAAAACATAAAGATAAGAAAATATAGCGAGCATTAGGATACTTGCAGTAGTATGTCCTAGGGTAAATTTACTGTTTTTCTTATCAGAGAAAATGAAACATAATGTAAAACAGAGAGAAAACAATAATAGAGTAGGAGCACATCACCACTGATTTAGATCAGGATCCCATGAACAATGCTTGTCATATTAGAAGACCAAAACCAGTCACATATGTCCTTTTCCAATAGCTTGATGTCAGTCAAAAATCATCTCCCAGCCTATTCACAACTACTACTCACAGAACTCTAACTCAGTGAAACTACTTACAATCAGTGTTTTTTCAATAATCAACCAAACAACGTTTACAATGTATTTCTTATGAGTTCTTATAGGTGAAGAGTGATAGTAGGGGCAGATAGAACATAAATGATTCAATTAAAATAGAGGGAGAAAAGTCTTTTGAAGCCCATTATGTCTTAATGTTTTACATTGAATTTAGGTACTTTTTTAGATGAATTGGGGTCTTCGTCAGTTGAGAATGACTCCAAGGTTATGTTCCATGAAGTACTTTTCAGCTGGAGATACTCTGTTTGTACTGTGAGACAAGAAAGGATGAAGGCTGGCCTTTCAGGTCTTCCATGCTTTGTAACTAATGCACTGTCAGTTCTTTAGGAATTTCTGCCAGAAAAATAACTGTATTGGGGCTCAATGTAGAATAGAGAATGGGCAATAGTGATCTTGGTCCTTTCTTCAGTAAAAGGACTGTCCTACTGATATGTCCTCTGCGCTGCTACGATCAATGATTGTATTTAATCTGTGAGACCATGGATTATGCTCTTAATCTTCAATATTATGCTTTAATACTTTGATATCTTTGATCTTTTCTTCAACGATCTTCGGCTCTGTGATGGTCTTTTACCATGACTGCAACTGTGAAAACAGAGTGAATTCACCACATTTGAAACCTGCAAAACATGATAAACATGTTATAAAAACCAGCAGAAGTGGGGAAGGACTGCTTCAGAGGCTCGCGGAGATGGAGGAGCGATAATGAAACTAGTGGTCGCAGTGGAAAAATGGGGAAAAACACTAGCAGAGCAGCTAACCAGTTGTTTGGAAATTTGGGTGTGAGGATGAACTGGGACCATTAGATCAGGATGATCTATGGTGGAGATCGTCCGATGAAGTCTTTGGAGGGGTTAGATGAATGGAGGAAGGGATGAACTGAGATATAATGTGGGTTGTTGGATTAGAATAATCGATGGTCAAGATATTTCGGTGGAATCATTTGAAAGATCGGCTGAATGGAGAGCAGACAGGGCGAGATTAAATCAGAGTCGTCCGATTAGGATAATCGACGACGGGGATCGACTGATGGAAACATTGGGAGAATAGGGGAAAGGCAAATGGTCAGGGTTATGATATGATTTGAGCTATTAGGTCAGATCAATCAACAGCTAAGATTAAAAGGGAAAATACGCTGTAGAAGGCGGTAAGGCAGAAAACTGGGATGGTTTTCGTGTAGAGTTAGAGTGGTTTTAGAATTTTTCCAAAAAAAACGCAATATCATTCGCTTGCTAACACGTGGAAAACCAAAACCGCTTATTTCGCGCTTTTTTGAAGTGTTAAACCTTGGGCGCAGAAAAAACGCGAAACGTAATGGTGACCGTTGGATTTGGGACCTCAGATCCAACGGTGTGGAAGAAACACGATGGAGGTAAGATGCACGGGCAGAACAGGCCGATGGGGTCAATGGCGGGTTAAATCCTAATCGTTAGATCTTGGAAACAGATGGTCGAGATCTATCGATGGGAAGAAATGAGAAGGGCAGGGTTTGATGAGCGGATGGAATGTGGATCATCCGATCCAGCTCGATCAATGATTGAGATTCAATCAGAGGTCAAGATGGTGAAAAGTCATGAGCAGAATGCGATGCGATCCTAGCTATTGGTTCTTGTGGATTCAATGGTCCAGATCTAATTGGTGGATGTGATGACAGGGGGCTGTGAACAAGGCGCGATTGAATCCTGACCGTTGGTTCTTGTGGATTCAACGGCGTAGATTAAATCACATGATCGGCATCGGAGCAGGAAAGCGAACAAGACCTTTGAATCTGTGATGTGCAATTGAGCACTGGCCGTCGGATCGACAGGATGATCGATGGTTAGGATTAAATCAGAGGGATGTGGGTGATGGGCTCATAAGTGGAACGTGATCAAATCTCAACCATTGGTTCTTGTGGATTCAACGGCCAAGATTAAATCGGAAGATTGGCCATCGGGGAAACAAAAAAGAGGGAATGCTAGGTTAGAGCGATGCGATTGAGTGTTGGCCGTCGGAACTGGAAAGGATCGACGATCGGGATTAAGTCGGAAGGGGAAAGGCGAAAGGCTTGCGATGGAGCACGATGCGATCTTGGCTGTTGGATCAGGTTTGATCAACGGTTTAGATTGAATCGACAATCGACAGAGTAAAACTCATCACAATCAGAAATATTTGAAGAACAAAGGAAAAATGTGAACAGGAAAGCTCCGATTGCGATTTGCGATTAGGCCTTAACGCTTGGTCATAGCGTGGGTCACATGCGAAAAAGGGGCTAAGGGTTAAGCCAAAAGGGGCTTAAGGCCTTAAGGTAAAAATGGTTGTTTTAGGCCTAAAATTAGTGTTTTTAAAGCCAAATAAGGGGTTTCGGTAACTAGAAAAAGGGATTTTAAAACAAAATAGAGGGAAATTATGAGGTTTAAAGGAGATTTAGGATGGTTTAGAGGTTAAATGGGGATTTTTATGAGGGATCCTTTGAAGGAAACAAAGGTGAAAATGGAAATTTTTTGGGAATGAAAAAGGGGAAAATGGAGGCCTTTTTAGGAGTAGTTTCTTTCACAGAACAACAGGGATTTTCAATGGAAACAGCAATGAGGGTTCTTTAAAGGATAGAAAACACATGGAGGCTTCAAGAATGATAGGTTTACAAAGGAAATGTATCTCTTGAAGACTCAGAAACAATTTTAGCCACTTGTTTTCTTGACAAAATTTTATAGGTGGCTAACAGTGGCTCCACATGGGGATGGCATCTTCTTGAAGGTGTCAAGAATCTCAGAAAATAATATTTGGAAGTAGGCCAGATGCCTGCTCCTTGACAATTTTTTTCTTCTTTGATCAACTGCTACAAACATGAAAGCATTATATCAGCAGAAATACTTCCCCAAACAACTACCTACCCATCCTACTGTCCTAACATTTTTCTTCAAGGTGAATTTAGACTTGCAGACCTTCTTCATCATTCTTTTTTATTGAAAGCAAAAAATAATCTAATTCTACCCTTATTTCTCCATGAGACCAGATTAAATTGTTGGACACATAACTTCTCTACCTAAGCTAAGATCTGCCAGGATTAAACTGTCTGGCATATTTCATTCTCTACATTCTACAACACAAATTGAAACACATCCAAACCAGTGTTAGACTATCTGATTCACTGTGGGCCCAAGGCATAAAAACAAGCTACACTTGAATAGAACTTTGCAGAAATTAAAAACAAAAACTTGAAGGCTTGAAATTATGAAATTCAAGAGCATCCTTCTTTCTTCTTGTGACTCAAGTTTTGAGCTTAGTAGAGTCACTTTCCTTTCTTCATTTCATCTCTAATCTTGACCCTATTAGAGCTATTCCTTCTTCTTTTCTCTGTTGGTTCAAGATTTCAGCATGTCTGAACCTTTCTTCTATTATTTTTTTTTTAAACAAAAGAGAGCAATAGTATTTACAATGGAAGTGAAAGTTTAATCTGAACTTCAGTAGTGGTAATGTTTGAGCATCCTGCCATTGACAGGACCCCCAAAGAGATCTGTACCATCCAATTCTTACAGAAAGAATGCATTGGGACCAATTGCAGACTGAATAATTTAACAGCCTTGCCATAGGCTGTCAAATTTACCATGCTTACCCTTATCTTCTCTCCTAGAGTCCCACTTGAGCACCTTGTCCCCAATCTTGAAATCACAGGCCTTTGTTCTTTTATCAAACAATTTCTTGATGTTCTCTTGCACTTTCTGAGCTCTGTTGTAGACCTCTTCCCTTGTCTGCTGGAGATGTATGGTTTGATTGATCCTCCTTACCATGCTGTCATCTTCTGACTGTATTTCTTGGACCAATTTATCACTGGTACTCCCAAGCTGGTAGGGAATACTGCATCTGCCCCATAAACAAGCTGATATGGAGACATTATGATGGATTTATTTGTTGTCAACCTGTCTTCCCACAAAGCATGCACTAAATTGTTATGACATGATTTTTTGTTCCCTTCCAGCAGCTTCTTGATGATGGTGACCAAAATCTTGTTTGATGATTCTTCTAGCCCATTACCCTGAGGATAATAAGCAGTAGAATGACCAAGTGCAATCTGATACTTGTGACAAAAATCAATCATCTTTTTGATGCCAAATGCAGCTGCATTGTCAGTGATAATATTCCTAGGGCATCCAAATCTAGATAGGATATGGTCTTCAAGGAATTTAATGATAACAGAATCTGTGGCATTCCTAGAAGGGATGGCCTCTATCCATTTTGTCAAATAGTTAGTGGCTATGAGAATCCATTTGTGTTGGGCAGATGAAGCAGGATGGATTTCCCCTATGAAATCTAGGCCCCACTGTTGAAAGGGAGCTTCAACAGTGATTGGTTGTAATGGTAAAGGGAGGAGTTTTATTTTGCCCTCAAAGATTTTTCATTTTTTGCAGGCAACTATCATTTTGTGGATATCATGGAAAAGGATGGGCCAGTAATAGCCAGCTCTAAGGATTTTGTTAGCGGTGGTTTTCCAGTAGATATGACCTCCACACTCTCCTTTGTGGAACTCATGCTTGATTCTCTCTGCATCCACTTCAAGAAAAAATTTAAGCAACAAACCATTTGTATTTTTCCAGTATAAACATTCATTTAAAATTCAATAATTTCTATCTTTTAGCTTTAGAAACCTTGCCTTTGTCTTTGATAAATCAGGAGGGGCATTAAGATTTGTAAGTACATAAAAGATGTCAGCATACCAAGGTGAGTTTTGGAACTTCTCTTCAACAGTTGGAATAGGTAATCCTTCCTGTTCATCCAAAGTATCTACCATATTGATGTCAAGGGCTTGTAAGTTAGATTCAGCCATTAACTGTGCCAAGCCTTGACCCTTGATGAGTTTTGTGGGTTTGATATCCAAATCATGCTCTAGTATCACTGCAATCCATTTGCCTCTTTTTCCATCTGGGTCTTGTGATAGAATGTCTTTCACCACTATGTTTGGCACAAAGGCAATAATGTGAGAATGCAGAATATACACCCTGAAGTATTTTAAGGCCTTTACCAAAGCATAAGCCTGATTTTCCATTATATTCTATTTCAAGGGTGCATCTCTCAACGCTTTGCTAAAAAAGGAAATTGGCTATTCTTTTCCCTCTGGATTTTTTTGCAATAGGAAGGCAGCCACAGTATGCTTTGATGCAAAAGAGAATATGAGGAAGTCTTTAGAAAAATCAGGGTTGATTAGGACTGGTGCCCGGGTGAGTGCATGTTTAACTAGAAATATTTTTTGGCCTCTAGAGTCCATTTGACTCCCACTTCTTTTTTCAGCATGTTTGTCATATTTCTGAGGAGCTCTGCTAGGTTGGGAATAAACCTCCTCAAGAAGTTAATTTTCCCAATAAAGGATTGAAACTCCTTGATTTTCCTTGGGTGGCTAATGTGTAGTATTCCCTCAACTCTTTTTGGGTCTATTTTAATCCCCTTCTCTGATATAATGTGGTCAAGAAGTTTACCTTCTTGGAGGCCAAATACAATCTTTTTGGGATTTAAAGATAGCCCAAACCTTATGCACTTTTCAAAGACCTTTCTCAAATGTTTAAGGTGCTCTTCATCAGTTTTGGAATAAACTGTTATGTCATCAAGATAAATTACAATGAAGTGCCCTATTTCCTCTGAGAATGCAATGTCCATGGCCCTCTGAAATGTGGCCCCAGCATTCATTAGTCCAAAAGGCATTTTCACATACATGAAAGTTCCCCACGGAGTGGTGAAAGTTGTTTTAAGTTGATCTTATGGGAGTACTAAGACCTGGTTATACCCTGAAAATCCATCTAACAGAGATATCCTCCTAGAACCTACTACCCTTTGCAGGGTGTGTTCCATTTTGGGTAAAGGGTAGTTATCCTTCAATGAGGTTCTGTTAAGGTTTCTGAAATCAATGCACAGCCTAATCTCTCTTGTCTTTTTCCTTACAGCTACAAGGTTGGAAACCCAATCAAAAAACCTCACAGGAACTATGATACCAGCCTCATACATTTTCTTGATTTCCTTTTCTACTAGGGGTAACTGTACAGGGTTTATTATGCGCAGCTTTTGCCTAAAAGGTTTTTGGTTTTCTTTCAATGGGATTTTATGCTGGATTATCTCTGTGTCATAGGATTTCAGGTCCTCATAGCTCCAGGAAAAAACATCAGCAAACTCTTTAAATAAATCAATGTATTTCTTCTTGATGTGTGTTGGCAAGGATTTAGATAATTTAATCATTTTAGGCTTATCCTTGGTGCCTATATTGCATTCTTCAACATCTGATTCAGTGTGTTCTATAGTGGGTTTCTTTGCCACATCATTAAAGTCAAAAAGGTCCTCTATGGGTTCTAGTCTTCTAGGTATGCTTTTGTCTTTGGACTGCAGCACCTCTATGTCTTCTTTTTCTGCATTTATGTATTCTTTTGATTGATTTTCGAATTCTTTGGTTAACATGTTTATTTTTGCAGCGGGGGATGGTTTTTCTTCATCAGGGGGCTCTTTATCTAAACAGTTTTCATCGGATTTAGAGTCTGAATTAGGTAATTCAAACTCATTCCTACAAAGCAAGAAATCCTCTATCTGTTTGTCACCCTCAAAGACCTGCCAATATTTCTCATTATCTGGTACTGCTGGTCTATGTTTTGTTTGAATAATGAGCTGTTTGTCACTAAGTGGTTTCTAATATGAACTAGCAGCACAGGCCAATCCATTGGCAATTATATTATGGCTTCTAGGGACAAACACAAGCTCATACTCTACAAATGTTTGCAAAAGGTCCATGGCATCATTTATGTATGCCCTTAATCTAGGATGTTTTGCAATGTAGTCTCCATTTATTTGTTTGATGACCAGTTCTGAATCCCCATGAACAACTATCCTCTCAGCCCCTAGTTTTTTCAATAGATGTAATCCTAAGAGGAGAGCTTCATATTCTGCTATATTGTTTGTACATTTGAAATTTAGTTTGAAGGCATGACTCTTAGTATAATCATTTTCAGTATTGTTCAACCATACCCCAACTCCTGCACTTATTCTAGTGCAAGACCCATCAAAGATCATGCACCATAAGGCATTGTTTGTAGATTTGTTATCAGTTTCATTCCTACTATCATCTGGTTTCTTAAGGTCAGCAGACTGGTGGGTAATTTGCTCTTTACAATCTTGGTCTGGATTGTCTAATTTTGAAGATTGTTCAGATGTTTCTCCCTTGTTTTCCTCTGTATCTAGAGCTGCCGCTATGTTTGGATTTGTGGCCTCTACTCTACTGTTTGCATTTTTATTCTCTAGCTCTTGTTCATCTATAACCTCATCATTGAAAAGGATAAAAGAGTATAGGTATGTATGTATAGAATAAAGAGGGAAATTTTCTGGTTTCTCTGGACTACTTACCATGAATTTCATGTGTGTTTCCCTGTATAGTCTTCTAAGCTGGCTGAAAACAGGAATAGTGGCATATGTCATGTCCATCTGCATTGTATCCTATAGCTTGGCAGCCCATGATATTGACATCAACATGCCATATTTAGGAGGTAAATATGCTACTACCACATCCATTACCATGCATTTGGCTGGGATTTGGGTAAAATTTACACAGAGATCTTTGATCAGGCCCAAACACTTCACTCTGCTAGAGTCAAAAGAATACAAATCCTTATAAGGTCTGGTTATCTCTAGGCCTAAATTTTCCATAATCACCTTTGCCATGAGATTGTGTGAGGCTCCTGAGTCATGCATATCATTGTGTAAGATTTTTTCATGGATGTTTAGACTGATATAGAAAGGAGGCACTACTCCTTCCTGAAATTTCCCTTCAATTTTTGGGCCAAACAAGAGAGTTGGTTGATCATCATTTAGGTTGACATAGTCATTGTTTTCTCCTAAGTTTAAAGCTTTCAAAATTTGACATTTATATACATCCTAGTTGGCCAACTCAGTGAGAGGGACATAAATTTTGATTTTGGCAATCTCATTTTCCAGATTGAAAGAAGACTGACTCTTTGAAAGGATCATTTCTGTTTTGTTGGCCACTATTTTATTGGCAAGATCAACTTGCTGATCTTCACTATGTACATTGGTTGAAGCTGTTTTTTCAGGAGCATTAGCTACAGTGCTAGTGCTGCTGGTTTCTTGACTTGGTTTATCAGTGGTTTGGATGTCTTTGTCCTTGTTCTTGCCAGAATTCTCAGCTGCTGTTTTGTTGCTTTCAACAGTCCCTTTAGGAGTCTTTTCAGGTATTTTCTTAGTAGTGATTTTAGAGGTTTTGGCTTTGGGAACTTCTGGTTTCTTTTTACTTCTGAGATCATATTGTTCTCGGACCTACATGATGGCATTGTTGAATCCTAACCTGTAGTCTTCAGACTCTATCCATTCCTCTTCCCAATGTGTGTATGAGGTCTGGTTGTCTTCTGTGGGAAAGGTGTGATCTTGGTTATCCACTTCCACCATGTTTATGGTAGCTCCCTCTGATTCTTCTATTATTCCCTCATCCTCATCAAGGAAGTTCTCTTGGAATGGAGGTATGATTTGTTGGTCAGAATCCCTTTGCCTATCTTGATTGTTCTCCCTTCTATAATTTTGGTTCCTGTTTCTGTTTTGGGAGTGGTTCTGATTGTCTCTTGGTTGCGCTTTCTCAAGTAAGCTCATCCTTTTCATCATCTCCTCCAACATCCTTTCCATTTTCGAGCTAGATGTGGAGGGTGTAGTGTCATCTTTATAAGTTACCCTCTTCTCTAATCTCAACCTAGCTCTTTTCTCAATTAAGTTTGCTTCTACACTCACAACTCCCTGCTGCATGTCTTCTAGAGTTGCATAGTCTCTCTCCCTTAGCTGATAGGCCATATCAGCATCGAAACCCTCTAGATATATTACTAAGGCCATGCCTTGGGGAGGTTTCATATGTGGTGGGAGAGTGTTGTAGACCCTGTTAAACCTGGAAGAGTAATCATGAACACTCTCTCCCTGGTTTCTTTTAAGACTCTGATACTCTGCTAATATCTAGAGAGGGTTGCTTTTGACTTCCCATTTGTTTATGAATGCTTGTTGTAAAGTGGGAAGGTAATGGGTGCTGTTTGGAGTTAAGCCCTTAAACCACTTCTTTACTTCTCCTCCTAAACTTTGAGAAAATATTATCATTTTAATGGTCTCATCATCTATCTCCATGTAATCAAATGCATCTCCTATCCTGGTGACATGTTGTTGAGCTGTGGTAGATTCTTCTCCAGTGAAATGGGGAATTTTTGTTTGATAGTAATTTGGTAAAGGAACCAGAGGCTGAGGCAAAACTAGGGGGGCATACCATGCTGACATGATAGTGTTTTGTGGAGGTAAAGGATTAGCTTGAGCAGCATGTATATGGATGGAAGAATTGCTTGGACCAGTAGCAAACTATTCAGCATATTTGGGATCAGAGAGACCCAAGTTTTGAATGAAATGGATATCAGGAGGTGTTGATGGAGGGGTTTCTCTGTCACTGATATGTTGACCACTATGTGGTGGTGAACCGAGAGGCTCAAAGTCTGTCTGATATATACCACTGAATGAATTGGTTCTTGGTAAATTACTTGGAAAATCTAAGTCAAATTGAGTATCTGATAGAGCTGCAAGGTTTTCAGGTGTTGAGTTAGCTCTATGAATGGGTCTGACAATAGTTGGATCCCTAGAGGTGTGAGACTTCCTAATAATTCTCTCTGGGTTGTCAACTATTTCAAGGGGATTTGGATTAGGATAAGCTCTTGTATGGATTTTTCTTGAAGCCAGTATGTTGAGTCTCAAAGAAGAAATTTAGCTAGGTATGACAGTCTTTAAGAGGCAAACTATCTTCAAACAAATAAGCTTAATCCTATGTGTTTCATTTAATATGGATGATTTTGTAATGCAACTTGTCTCCCAGTGGAGTCTTGTGAAAAAAAAGATAATCAGCAGGCCTACTGATCACCAGTGGAGTCTTTTGGTCATTTAGGATCTAGGGAGTCACCAAGTGGAGGGTTTAAAGTGTTTCAAGGAAGTTTTACTGTCCACCACAGTGATTAACTACCAAATCAAGGCTAATTGTCTTCTTTGAGTTCTTAGGGGTGTTTCAAGGAGTGTTTTACTCAAAGCCCCCTAGTGGAGTCGCCATTATGTTGTGGTTCCTATGATTTGGCAGATTTGGAAATACCAAATGATAAGACAACATCAAACCACTTTGGGATCTCAGGATCTAGCCCTCCTGGATCCAGAGAGGGATCTCTCTATAAAGGTAAAGAAATGTATATTTTTGAAGTTCAATTTAAGGTATTAGGCTAGTTATAGGGCACAAGGGTTTTGTTTTTGTTTGTTTGTTTGGTTGGGAAAACATGAAAGAAGGGTTCAGTATAAAGTAAAGGAATGAGGAGAGAAGGATGTTTGGGCAATGGGGAGACAATTCAAAGAGAACAAAAGTCCATTGGGAAATGTGTCATAAAAGGGTTTACTTGCAATTCAAATATCCAAGACGTTCAAAGGGCTATTCATCTAAAATAGAGGATCTCTTAAGATGATAGTGTGGGATGGAAAAATAAGGAAATGAATGGAAATAACAAGGAAAAACTTCCAAGGTGACCACTTTGGAGTAAATCTAGGGACATGGCATGCCTAAACCTCTATAATCTAAACTCCTAATGAGGGTAACTCTGAAGACAACAATCCAGCAATCCTCCTGACTAATTTCAGAAAGTAGAACACATTTAAGCTTAACACAGAGTGAAGTCTAAGATCAGAGAAATACTTTTAACCTTCTATGCTTTTGGAATTCAACTCAAAGAGATCTCAGAAAGGTTTAACTGTTGGAAAAAGAACCTAGTGAGATAGGGCTAACTCTAATCTCCCAGTTTCTCAATTCTTTCAGCTGAACCAAACAAGAACATCCAAGAAACAAACTCTAAATTCACACATCAGTAAGCATGGGCAGGCCAACGTCTTTGATTGGTTAAATTATATTGAATTTGTCTTTGGATACACAATCAGCAGAAAACATAAAGATAACAAAATACAGCGAGCATTAGGGTACTTGCAGCAGTATGTCCTAGGCTAAATTTACTATTTTTCTTATCAGAGAAAATGAAGCATAATGTAAAATAGAGAGAAAACAATAACAGAGTAGGAACACATCATCATTGATTTAGATCAGGATCAGATGAACACTGCTTGTCATATTAGAAGAGAAAAACCAGTCACATACATCCTTGTCCAATTGCTTGATGTCAGTCAAAAATCATCTCCCAGCCTATTCACAACTACTACTCACAGAACTCTAACTCTGTGAAACTGCTTACAATCAGTGTTTTTTCAATAATCGACCAACCAACGTTTACAATGTATTTCTTATGAGTTCTATAGGTGAAGAGTGATAGTAGAGGCAGATAGAACATAAATGATTCAATTAAAACAGGGGGAGAAAAGTCTTTTGAAGCCCATTCTGTCTTAATGTTTTACATTGACTTTAGGTACTTTTCAGATGAATTGGGGTCTTCGTCAGTTGAGAATGACTCCAGGGGTATGTTCCATGAAGTACTTTTTAGCTGGAGGTACTCTGTTTGTACTGTGAGACAAGAAAGGATGAAGGCTAGCCTTTCAAGTCTTCCATGCTTTGTAACTAATGCACTGTCAGTTCTTTTATGCTTTAATCCTTTGATATCTTCGATCTCTTCTTCAACTATCTTCGGCTCTGTGATGGTATTTTACCATGATTGCAACTGTGAAAAAAGAGTGAATTCACCACCTTTGAAACATGCAAAACACGATAAACATGTTATAAAAACCAGCAGAAGTGGGGAAGGACTGCTTCAGAGGCTCGCGGAGATGGAGGAGTGATAATGAAACTAGTGGGTGCAGTGGAAAAATGGGGAAAAAACAATGGAAGAGCAGCTAACCAGTTGTTTGGAAGTTTGGGTGCGAGGATGAACTGGGACCGTTAGATTAGGATGATCTACGGTGGAGATCTTCCGATTAAGTCTTTGGAGGGGTTAGATGAATGGGAGAGAATGAACTAAGATATAATGTGGGCTGTTGGATTAGAATAGTCAACGATGTATATCTTTCGTGGGATCATGTGAAAGATCGGGTGAATAACAAATGGACGGGATTGAAATTAAATCATGATTGCCAATCTCAAAGATTGTGATCGAAGTTAAATACGAGAGATACACGGTGGAGGGTGGTAGCGAGAAAGGTGGAATGGTTTTCATGCAGCATTCAAGTGGTTTTAAGATTTTGGCAAAAAATGCGTGCCATACTGTGGGCGACGACTTTGTCCTTTCAAAACCGCCAATATCGCGTAAATTTGAAACATTAACCTTCGAGCACAAAATTAACGATATGTGGCTGGTAGCCATTGGATCTAGGACCTAGAATCTACGATGGTGTGGAAAAAGCGCAAATAAGAGGGAAAGATACCACGGAACGAAACACATGGATAGGGTCAATGGTAGGTTAAATCACATTGTCGGATCTTGGAAACGGTGGTCGAGATACATCGATGAGGAAGAAATAGCGGGTGGTGTTTGGAAAACGATAAAAAAGCGATGTGGACCTGTCGATCAAACGATCAGCAGCTAAGATTCAATCGGAGGTTGAGATGGTGGAAAGTTATGAGCGGAGCGCGACCGAGATCTTCGGTAGATTTGGTTCTTGTGGATTCAACGAACCAGATCGTGGATAACGATGACGGGGAGCTATGAACGAGGGTGATTGAATCTAGAACATTCGTTCTTGTCAGTTCAATGACGATTAAATCACATGATCAGCATCGAGGAGAAGGCAAGCGAATAAGACCTTTGAATCTCTGGAAGTTTTACTTTGTTACCGGTAACAATGGCGGATCGGCGGGGATGATCGACGATCGGGATTAACGGAGGGGTGCGGGTGGCCCAGCTCATAGCGATGCGATCAAATCTAAGGCGGGTGGTTCTTGTGGATTCAATGGCCAGATTCGTCCGAATATCGGCCATCGGGGAAACGGGAAAGAGGGAATGCAGGTTAGCGCGATGGAAATTGAGCGGCCGTCGGATGCAGAAGGACCGACGGGCCGAGATTAAGTTGAAGGTGAAAGGCAAAAGGCTTGCGGCGCGATGCGATCATGGCCATTGGATACGGGTGAGATCAACGGTCGATTGAATCGACGATAGCGAAATGAAACTCATCGCAATGGAAATATTTGAAAGAAAAAGAAGAACCAACGGAAAGGCTAAATTGCGATTTGTGTGATTAAGCCTTACCTCTTGGTAAACGCATGGAGTGCATGCGGAAAAGAAACTAAAGGCTAGCGAGAGAAACAGCAGCAAGAGTAAAAATAGTTGTTTTGAGCCTAGAGTTTAGTGTTTTTAAGCCAGGCGGGGATTTGATGGGCAACATGATTTTAAACAGGATAAAGGGAAATATGTGGTTAAAAGGGGATTTGAGTGGTTTAAAGGTTAAATGATTTTCTAAGGATCCTTTGGAAAACAAAAGGTGATAGGAATTTGTGAGGTAAAATAGAGCCTTTTGGGGGGCAATTTCTTTCGCAAAACAACATGGTTTTACTAGAAGTATTGATGAAGGCTCTTTAAAGGATTGAGGACACAATGAGGGCTTCGAAGAATGATAGTTACATAGGAAATGTCTCTCTTAAGAGAGCTCAAAAACATGTTAGCCACTGTTTTCTGACAAAATTTTATGGGTAGCTAACACAAAGTTAATGGCCAAACACTATGCCAAAGAAAACACAAGGGCAAAACTCAATACGACAAATGCAAAGATTGAAGCCTAACTCCTCGAGAAAGAAGAAGAAATTGGATATGTTGGGCTTCACTCCCAGCCTAGCCACCTCACCACCACTCTCTCCACTAATTTTGAATCCATTTGACCATTTTTTAAAATATGTGTTTTTAAGTGTATTCTCCAACAATTTTCATATCAGCAAATTGGTCATGTACGTAGCGCCTAAGCGCGCACACTTTTCGACGTCCAATGGTCAAGCGAGAGACCACCATTGGATTCATAATGATGAATACATGCACCGTAAATTTGTAAGGTTTTTGAGACAAAATGGTTAGTGACAAGGGAAAAAACATCGTGAAATCATGTTTATACCCCTATTTTGGCCTAAGTCATTGCGCCTGAGAACGGTCTTCGGGAGAAATAAATTTTGACGGAGTACGACAATGGGCACACCGGCGAAGGAAAATCTAGAACTAGACTTGGATGGATTTCCAAAAATATATCTTGGACGGATGGAACACCCTCTGGTCAATCAAAATCGGCCTTGAGCAGGAGGCGCATAAGGCATTTCTTTAAGTTTATTTTTAAATTTCACGCTAATTTTGAATTTATCTCATAAATTGATGTTTCCACCTATGTAATTGAGGATGGTAAATGTAATTATGTTATGGATAAGTTACCTAGGGTAGATTAATCGAGGTAAAAGTTTTCATTAAGTCGAAGGAATCGGTTTTGAATGTATTTAGGGAAGAGTCACTTGGGAGCTCCCTATCCTCCGGCACCTAATTTAAAATTTTGTGAATCTCTTCCTCACCACATGGATTCAACCCTGAGGATGAGTGAATTTTTTTCATGTCTATTTAGTCCCTTTCTTCACTCTTAGCAGAGTTGGAATCGATTTGGATATAGCTCATTGATCGAGACGTATTGTACTCGGTTGCTTGAGTTAATAAAGAAGAAATTCATTCTTTTTGGGATAGCATGGTATGATATTTATCATTATTTTTCCTTCAATTTCATATATTATAATGTGTTTTCATCATGTTCATTAAATCTTTGTTGTATGATATCTTTCAATTTGATAGGCATAATACATGTGCGTACTTTCTTGTTTTGAGAAAGTTATCATAATTTGTCCCATTTTCCTGTGTTTAGGAAGAATACATCTCCATGCTCTTCCTAGATCCTCATAGTCTTCAAACCACATCTCATCCCCATCATCTTAAAGTGTTAAGCCTTATGCTACCTTTTCCCCATTGAATCTCTGTGACCCTGTCTCATTTTCTCGGCCTAGCTCCCTTGACTGTGCGCACCAATCGGCGACTCGACGAAAATCAGTGTCAAAACCCCTAAACTCACAACTAGCCTAAGAATTCGAATCCATTAAGCCTCGTCGAGATGTGTTTTGTGGAATGTCCTTTCGAATTCACCTTTGGAGCTGTATACCAAGTTAAAGGGGTTTGGTTTCGAACCTCTTCTTGGGTTCCTTCTTGACCTTAGAATGTGCTAGGTGATAATCGAGCACAGAAGTGAATCCCTCTAAAAGGTGATACATCTTGAGTCCCGGTCGTGATGTACCCACTTCCATCATCCCCCATCTCAATGTGCACTGCCGGATGCTACTCCTCCGGTCACTAAAAAATCTCTATTCCCCGTAATATGGAGACGAGCACCATTTCCCAAGTGCCACATGCTTCCCATCTTTCTGCCGGCCATGCGTGCAGTGGTAAATTAAAACTCGAATTGTGAACGAGGGATTCATATTTACTCCTCATGAGGTCTTCTTGCTTATCTTCTTGTGTGTAAACTTTGTGGCGTAGTGCCCAAATTCGTAATGGAAAGCATTTATTTTTTTGACAAATCTTTATTCTTGCATCCTTGGTACGGATTCTAGTTTGGATTGGAATTTCTTCCTTTCCTTCTTTTGTTCCCATCCCAATGCACAATTTTCTTCATCCTCACCCTTGGATGAAGTCTCATCTTCAGTGCTTTGTATTTCCTCCTCTACAAATCGGACCATAAGTTTTCCCAATTTGGTAGTTTCTCCTCCCATTCACTAAATCTTGGTATATGCCATCTGTAGGAAGGCATAGAAAGGCTACGGAGTACCAAATCATCATGCGAAATGCTGTGACATTGACTCCTACAAGTTCATCACGACATTTTGTGAACACCTTACGATTGTTGAATTGATTCATTCTTCTGCATCTTGATACTTGAGTTGTCAACGAGCGCCAATTTCCTGCTGTGGTATTTGTTATTCTAGAAAAAATTTGTCAGTACTTTTCATTGCATACGAGTTTCTTTACGGATATTTGAGACAATATGGTCTAGTACTCCTTCTAATATAATTATCCTTGCCTTGTCTACACACATCTTCCATTCCATAGTTAATAGCAGGTTGATCTGGTTTGAGAATGTCATTATCGATGAATTCCTTAGATCCATTGTCTTCTAGAAGCTTTGCCTCATGTCATTTCCAAGCAGCATAATTAGAGCTTCTCCTAAAGGCATAATCGAGTCTTAGTCCATTGAAATACATCCTTCTAGCTATAAAAAATTGATCATATGAAATTTGATCCTCCTGTTGTGAAGTTAAAATTCCTTCTCTGCTGTGAATCTTGCTCTAATGCCACATAGAAATTATTGTACATTGAGTGCTCATGAAATTGACTAAAACACAAGACTCAAATCTACTCTACTACACTGCGGAAATTAGTTCACAATCGAAAACACACAACATTAACATGCAAAAAGAAACATCGCACATGCACAAATATCTGTCTAGGAAAGAAACTACTCAAAACCCTTCTTTTTGTATTGTATTAATCAAATAATATAGATGAAATACATATGTTGCTGTGATCTTGAAGCCTTTATTTTGAAGTGTGTAAAATGTCCCCTTTGTGATTGACTAACTGCGGACAACACTTAGCAAATTTTAAAGCCCTATAAACTCCTATTTCCTTACACTATTGAGGAATTAGCTATTTTTAGGAAATTTCGTCAATTGAATTGTACACAGATTCCTTTAGGCTCAATTATTTGTTGTACCCACTTGTACGCATGGGAATAGTCTCTGATAGATAATGTTTGCCTTGGAATCTCCATCTCAGCTATTTAACTCGAATTATTTGTGCATAAATTATTTTTGGTTGATTGATTAGTAAATTGGTTGATCATTGAGTGTAGTGAAGCCCCATTGCACAACTTGACCCTCCATTGAATTTCATCCAACATTTGGAACTAGTTTAATCGGCCATAACTCAAATTAACTAGATTATATTTATAAAGAGTACCAATCAATCATGCTGGCCCGAACTCAAGCTTCCCAAACTTTAATTAAGCTGAGTATGTGGTGCCATGTCACCTTATTTAACTACCTCGAATTATGTTGATGTGGAAATTCAAATTTTCTCTAGTTTGACCAAGGCAAGGTAAGCGAAGATTTTCTTGCTACATTTTCAACAATGGTTGGTTGGATACGCTAATATTGTATCATGGAGAAATATTTATGATAGTTAAAGAGGGTATCACTTGAGCCCTAGTTCATATTATTAGAGCGACCAAAGAGGTTCACGGTGGCCAACCTTAAATACCTATGAGTTGACTATCTTGGAAAAGTAGGAGAAAGCGATCGACGGAGACTTGTATGAACTTATGATCGATCACTCTTGGAGTAGTATGAGGGTTGGTGGTAGAAGGTATTGAGCTAAAGATACAAGCATTTTTGAAGTTGCGAAGCTTGCGAGAAACATGAGAGGGGGGGAAAAGGACCATAAGTGTTCGAGAGTACGTGGACGAAAGGGTTGAGTTGTGCACACCTTCAAAAGTAATTCCAGGTACTTTGCTGGAATGATTGGGCGGTGGTAGGGTGTTGACTCCAGGCCCTATTTTCCCGCTTGTGTCAAGGGCTAATTTTAAGGTCCGTGATCCCAAAGTATGGGATCTACTAGAAGTGTAACTAGTTTTGGTCTTCACAATTTTCATGTGTGCATTATTTTAAAAACGAATAAGTTGGAACCGGAAACCGAGTCCGTGGCTATTTCATTGATGAGTCGGTTCAAAATGGCACAAAAACCACGTTCGATGCCTCCATTTGCTTCAAAAACCGGAAAATTAGGTCCTAATCGGCCGGTTTGGAAAAAGGCGGGTAGGATTGTGGTCAAACGGTCGTTTCATCCTAAGCGGCCAAGTTCCTTGCTAAATCATGGCGGGACCCACACGACATGGTTTGAGAATATTTCTAGGTTGTTTTGGAGGGAAAATAATTGTTCCTCCAAAAACATCATGTTGGTGCCTTTAAAAGAGAGTTATCCCTCTCATTTGTCTCACACATCTCATTTGAGCTTTTTGTGAGTTTGAATGGAAACTTGAAGTGTTGAGTTTTTGATGGAGTAGTGATCTGGGTGGATATCGGTAGCCTTACCTATTCCATTTGGACCCAAAACATCAATTCTTACGACTTTTCACTTCCGGTGACTTACTATTTTCACGAGTTTCGGGTCTGCATGCCCAGGCCATTTTTGGAGCTTTAATGATCCGAGTGGATATTGATGACACCACCTATTCCATTTGAACCATCTCCATCGATTTCTTTCCGTTTTTAAGTTTCATCATGTTATTGCCTAAATCTACCTCGGGATGAGGGAAAGGCAAAGGTTCGAGCAACATCAAACCACGCTCGATGCGGTAGCTAGCCCTCCCCGAACGAGAGAGAGCTCTCGGGGTCAATCTCAGAAAAAATAACCAATAGGGCTTGAGGATGACTTGATGTGACTAATTTTAGGCTAGGTATATAAGTGAAGGATTTTTGATTGTGTTTTTGGGGTTTTTGTTCCAGATCGAAGGGAAAGGCATTTTTGGAGTGCGAAGTTAGGCCTGAATTTTGCGAGTTCTAATTAGGCGGTAATTGTTTTTGTAGATTGAATGTATGGATCGATTTAGGTGAGGAGCTGAAGAGGGAGCAAGAGAGTCTCAAGAGTCCTCCTCAAGCAGTTAGAAACATGGAAAATTAACCAATGTTGAAGGTAGAGCAAAACATTGTGAATTCCACCTTTAACAACGGTTGTTTAATTTAAGAACAAAGTAAATAAAATCACAAAATCACAAAATCACAAAATCACAAGGTCAGAAGTGCTCTACAAGGCATGAGCCCTCAGCTACAAGGCCCTCAGCTACAAGGCATGAAGGCATGAGCCCTCTACAACACAACACAACACAACACAACACAAGGCCACCACCACCACCTGGGAAGGCCACCACCACCACCACCACCTCATCAACGTTGTTACTCAGCGTGTTTGCCATTTTCGCATTGTCGTAGAAACACTTTTCGCATTTTTCGACCGCCCGCTTCATCAATGCTCATTAGCAAGAGGTTAAGTGTTATGTTAGTTATAGAATAAGCTATACCCTTACCTATGGGTATCGTAATCACTAAGAGTAACTAAGCATGACTAATCACGTTCTAACCTTTCTTAAAGCTTACCTTATAGTTATGATCATTGTATTTCCATAATGTACTTACCCTATAAACTAAGGACATCATTACACTGATCTAATAAAGCTTACTCTTATAGGTGTACTATTACCGTCATTATACTAATATCGAAGGTTGAACATCATGCTTACTCTCTTCTTATGGATATGCTTGTGTGGCCTGTGTGCAAGCTGATATATGTGTTATAACTGCCGTTTGAGGTAACCAGCCTATACGCTTGTCTATGTTCCCCATGGTCACTCGTCAATCTATGATCTGGAACCGATCAAACTTGGCATCTATAGTAATACTAGTCATTCTATCTAATGGGAATCATACTAACCAGGAGACTAATATGTTTGAATCGTAATAAGATAGCCACATATTACTCATATGCCACTAATACAGGGTGTTATGACCTATCAATAAGCCTAACCTGAATCCAAGTATTACGGTAATTACAACACATGTATTACCATGTTCATAAGCAGATCAGAGTACTTATAACAACAGACCCAACCTATCGCTATCTATCCCTATTCAATAAGCTTAAGTATAGCACTAACTATGGTTTAGCTAATAGATCCGTAATTATTGAGCTTGATATTCACACCTACTCCATATGTCCTAGTTGGAACCATTGTTTATTATGGAATGCTTAGTACATCTAACACTCAGTACATGTGATACATCATCGTAATCCATTACATCTACTATAAGCTGTATCCTCTTATTCATAGAACATATGGTAATAGTACATCAATGATACTGCTGTAATTAGAATGAATACGGTCATTGCTATTACACTAGTATGTATAGTATGATTCCAATGTAATAAGTAGAAAGCAGTGAAACATGGAGCTTAACAGGTATAAGCATAATAATAGCTATTAGGTTAGTCATAATGGTAGTATTAGTACTAGCTAGTAATACTTGTTTACCTATAAGGATAAGCATGATCACAGTGATTCAGCTTGCTTTACTAGTATGAATAGTGATACTTATGGTATTAGTACTATATCTATACACCTGTAGAAATAGTATAGAGTAAGAGCTTAACCATGAAGTGTAACTAAGATAATCGTATAGAGTGACTTATGTCACTACTTATGTGAATATTATGATTTTGAAACAAGACATAGGTTGTGTTATCATGAATTATATATGTTGTATCGTAATCACTACATGTAAGGATATTCCTAATCTATTGATAATGTAAGCTTAACTAGACTGGTTCCATAGGTTAGCTGTGAATATCGTAATCAATGGAAGCTGATCAATGTGTGTTGTGCTTAAGTAAGGCTAGTGTATTACAACTTATACCCTTTATTGGAACATAACCTCATACTGCTTACTACTTAAGCTGGGCTTCTTTCACAAAGCTGGTATTGATAGAGTCCTAATTAGGGAAATAAGGTATGTGATCTATCCCCTGTTAACATGACCCTTATCACAATGGGAATCACTATTACGAGAAGGAATAACTGGTCTAACAACGGGCTACTATCATATCCTACCTTTTCTTTGAACTATAGGAGATAGATTGTTTAGTCTTTAGGAAGTAGAAAGAGGATGCGCAAGCAGGCTCGACCATAAGGCCCGTAGGGACGGAGTCACTCACTATTCATATGGTGAGGGATTTATCGCTCACCTTCCCCAAAGAAGTGAGGGACTCGGCCGAGGTTACGAGGTCGAGGAGAGGAATTATATACGTAATTACGCTTGCTTTATTACTTGACACGAAGTATTGAACGTTCCTCCTTACTATTGGGGGAAAATAAAAGGTTAGTTAGTCCGCGGTTCTCATGAAGCCTTCATCTACTGCTAGAGGTAATGAATTTGGTCTCCATCTTCCTCCATCATTTGATATCAGGTATGAGCTGAGTAACATGAAAATTCCAATGTCTCTTTATGAAGTTTTGAAGTCTCCTCTCCATAGAAAGGGAGCGCTCCGCGCTTCCTAGGTTGTTGTCATTTTGATATCCTTTCTCGACCTAGGGCAGCAGAGTTTCTTGGGGTTGTGATTCCCCTTCCTCCTGATGCTTAAATAGGGACTTAACCAGCTCTTCTTCATCTTCATCATCCTCGTGATACTCATAATAAAGTCTGAAGAATTCTGTATCTTCAGGGATGGTTCCATATTTTGGCTTTTGTTGCATGATGTAACTTATAATCAACCACCATGCACCTATTTTATTTTGAGCAAAATTGTCCTCGAGGACATCATCCCTTCAATCATGTGGTAGGAAAACACATTGACTATCATATTTGTCAATCACTTGATCATCCTTCGTAGGGGTGGCATAGATTCACTTATCTCTCATCCCAACCTCCATCCCTACGGTTCCCTCCCCAATTGACTCCACTATCTTGACACAGCTACGATTATTTCAATATCATAAATTGGAGTGAGTCTGATCTTTGGGTTTGCCAGATGTAAAGGGGGGATTAGTGGTTTGTACACCTTTAGTTGCTTATTCCTTTGGCTAAGCCCATGTATTCCGAGCCAATAGTTCCAACTAATAATAGAGGATCGGAGCTATAACTGGATGGATCTATCTGTTAATCACAGTGATTAGTCCGAAGTACCATGATATGTTCCATCGACCGGTCCTAGGTGTAAATAGGAGGTCCCTGGTGCTAATGATATGTCTGGCCCAATATTTGATCCCCTTTGCATCCATTACCTTCGCAATCGTATGCTTATCTGTTTCCAGTCATATAAGGTAGGTCAGAATGGGTAGGCTAGTCCCAATCGTAAGTGTGAGGTAGGCATTCACCTAGCTATTAGTCGTTTTAGCCTTCTAAGTTGCTCAGCCATCTCGATAAGTCCATCTATTCCCAGGGATTAGATCGCAGGTCTGAGCTTCTTTGGTATTAGTGGATTCGTCCGCCCGTTAATCGGAATTAGTCCATCCGGTGATTGCATTAGTGCCATCCATTTCCAGGTATTCCATTCGCAGGTATTAGTGAGTCAGTCCATCCGTCGCAGCTATGAGTCTTTTAGTAATCCCTGCTCTTCCCAGCTATTAGTGGATTGGTCCGTCCCGGCTATAATTTCATTAGTCCCTGGGATCGATTAGCGGATTAGTCCTCCCTCGGTTAGTCCATATTAGTATTAGTCCATTCGGAAGGTGCATTACCAGTCCGATCGCCTGTGCCAGTTATTAGTTCATCGGCCCTCCCCATCAATGAGTGCTTTTATTTAGTTCGTTAGCCCAGCTATAAGGTACCTAGTCTTCTATTAGTCCAGCTATAAGTCTAGTGTGAGCTGTATGCCATCAATGCCATCCTTGAGTACTTAGTACTGGTTTAGCTAAAGATTAGGAGCTAACCCTGCACCCTACGCACCCGGAACCTACCTTCGCTCAGCTTACTGATTGAGGGTTACAAAAAAAGGACCAAAAGATGAAATGGATTAGTTATTTCCAATATAGATTACCCGATCCGGAAAAGCCTATACGTTCGGAGGACCTCACACATACAAATTGGTAGGGATCCTAGAAGGAATATAGGGTGGGTGGAATCTGTTTCAGCCAAAACATGTTTATATGAAACACATAATTCTATGCCGCTTATATGCCATGGAAACACCTACCTACCTTTTCGTATTCTAGATCAGAAACGAATAATGGACATATACCACTTATCCATAGGGATATCCTGCAAGAGATAGATCCAGGAAATGCAATAGGGTAAGGAGATCTGTCGCCGATCCGTTGCTCGGCTTTGATCCAATCAATAATTTATTACCTTTCCCAGGCTTTGATCCGACCGATGATCCAATACCTTTTTCCTTTCATAGATGGCCTTATGTCCCTAATTTCCTTAGCCTTGCGGCGTGGATATGGGTCCCTCAGCGGGATGTGCACTCCATTCAATATGAGATCCTTAGCCTTCTTAGGGATGAAGATAGCTTTCAAACAGAATATGTTAAACAGAATATGTGCCCCAACCGATGCAAATCCACGTAGTTGATGAGCTCCCCCCAAACCATAATGAGTAGGACGACAGCCCCAATCATTGTATTTCTCCTTTCTTTTTTGACCGACCTCATACCACAAACGCACGGATCTGTACCTTCTTCAGAAATAGAAAGAGACCACAACTGCACGGATTTGTACCTTGATTAGGAGTGATTCATTAATTAGATGAAAGAAACACCTCAAGACGAAGACGATGTTACCACCGGTCAAGGGGAAAGCTTTAATAGGAGGGGGCAATGCTTTAAGACGAGGTCATTAATTGCAGGTTGAGGGGAAGGTCGTTACGGGAAAAGCTTTAATAGCAGGTCTTTAATTGCAGGTCAAGGAGAAAGCTTTAATAGCAGGTCATTAAGTCATTAATTGCAGGTCGAGGGGGAAGATAATAATATTGTTGGGATTGAATGAAACACTACCCGGGATTCGAACACTACCCTTCATTGACAGGTCAGACATTCCATCCAGAGCTATTCAAATACACAGGATACAGCTAATCCTCCATACAGCAATTCCCATATTCTTATTATTACGTATATAAATAGACAGAAAATATGCCCCACTGAAACCAGCCGCAGATCAGAGATCAGAATACAAAGACGAAGACGCAACTGTAACATCGATGGAAGTGGTGAGGTCTCTGAAGAGTCAGTCTCTGAAGAGTCATAACCACTTACATGTTAGTATTACTTCGAGTTATTACTATCTAAGAAGGTCTACTTTCAGAACAGATCTTCTTTCCAGTAGCCTAGCGCATTTACCTTTTTTTCACCCACCACCCACCTTTAAGAGACCAAGAATGTGGTTGTAGAAGGAAGCGACCAAGGAGGATATGGGGCAGCTACCAGGGATGGTATGGAGGAGGTTATCAAGGAGGAAAGGTTGGCAGACGGTAAGTTCCCATAATATGTTACAATTGTAATTACATAGGTCATATCTCCAAAGATTGCCCACATCCACAAATAGTGAAATGAGGCCACTATAGGAACATCGGTCATGCTACTGAAGATTTCAATACCTTATCCAGAGTACGAACACGTATTGATTCTTTTTTTTACTTATGTTGAGTGCATACAGGGAATCATCATTACTATAATAGCCATGGTAATGTGAATAGTGTGTATAGTCTAAAAAAAGAAGCATGGTTTAGCTCTACTTATAGAAACCACATAATCTATGATAGTGAAAAGCTTAGCCCGGCGCTGCAGGAACCAGACAAAAGAGATCCCGGGAACTGCTATGCGATGGTCTTAACCCTTAACGAATGGGAAAGAAGCCAGATCGGACTATACCTCGGAGCATCCATTGTAGAAACTAGAACAACCTCAATGACCAGACAAAGCGGGACAGAACGAAGAAACAAGAGCCTTCCTTTTTGAGCTTAAGAGGTCCGAAACGAGGCCGAACTCTCACTGGAGGTGGATCGTACATCTTTTAGCTAGGTGGGTGGGAGCCTACTCATTAATAAAGGGGGAAGAGGGGGGGGATAGGAAAATATGAAATGATTTTGATTCGGCCTATTTCCATCTAATAAGCGATCACTTAAGCCACTCGACTTGCCAGTAGAAATGAGCTTGCCCCAGCTAGACCAATCAATCTCACTTGAAGGATATGACCGAGGGAGAAATCGATTCTGTTCCCTAATATGCCAATTATCGCTCCGCTCCCTTTCGATGTGGGAGAGGTAGAGGTAGTATTGATCCCGAAAACACTTATGGGTATGGTGCCGCTCCTGCCAGCCAGCCATTGAATCTCATATTTAAGGTCAACCTGAGCATAGCATAAGGGATCTCCTGACCTTGGGTGGGATAACCTGACCTCCCTTCTTCTATTCACTCGGTTATAATATCCTATTAGACAGGAACCTTTCTCCTGCCCGCAGCTCTAACCAATCATCCTGGGCGGGCTACCTTTCCTCCCAGCCGTGTTATAAATCGAAATCAGCGGCAAAAGTAATTGCAACGGCAGTGAGGGTCATTGCAATTACCTACTCGCTCGCCCACATCTCCACATCAAGGAACTGTCAACAATAGGTCTTCTTCTCCATCCGGATTTGGATTACCTCGGTAACTCATTTTGAAAGGAGATGCGCGTAGAAAGTTCATGAATCCAAGTAGTATAAGGCATATCTATATCTCTATAGGTGGGTAGGTAGTAAGGCTGAAGGTAAGGGGTAAGGGTAAGAAGGTTGTATCGTGCCATCCATGCTATGCCGGTTCTCTAGTTGTACCTCTCTCTTAAGCGCTTCATTCATCAAATTGGTATAGAGCAAAAGTAATAAACACATAAGTTAAGGAGCGTAGCGGGTAAGGTTGTTTCATGCCATCTCATCCTGCCCGCCATGCCATTCATAATTCTGCTCGGGTTCATAGCTCTCCCTCTGAAACGATTCATGAATCCAAGTGGTATAAGTTCAGGAGAGTAATCAAGGGAAGGGTAAGAGATCGATCCATCCGGTGCGCTTCTAATATAAGGGTCTAAAATAGAAGTCCTTCCTCCTCCCCTCCTTAGGGTGTATGGGTAATACTAAAGTAAAGGGTAAGGCAGGGAAAAGGTGTCATAGCATGCTGCCATGCCTAGCCTCGTCTTCCTATTAGTTCCTGGCTTCATCCAATGGGAAGGCATCACTCCATGGACTAGGTTGAAGGTAGTAATAAAGGGTAAGGGTGAGGTTGTTGTGTCATGCCATCCAATCCCGCCCGGTTCTCTAGCAGTACCTCCTAAGCATTCATTCATCAAGTGGTTGGCAGCACTCCAAATTGGGTGAAGGGGAGTCAAAAAAGGTAAGGGTGAGGGTGAGCCAGCCGAACTCTCGACAATAGGCCGCCATCGACGAAGTGATCCGGTCCTGTCCTGATAAGAGGTAAATAGGAGTACTTCCTAAGCGATTAATTAAGCAAGTGGTATAAGGCTAAAGGTCTAGGTCTTAAGGTGGGTAACTAGAAGGCGGGTAGCAGGCATGAAATGAAAGGTAGGTAGGTCTATGCAGTAGGTCCTAATTGATGAAGAGTATCGGCAAGGCTCGGCGGGAACAATAGGGAATAGTGGTACCAAAGAAGCATCCATCTTTCAGCAAGTGTAATTGCAGGTATGTGAATGCTTTCTGGAAGGCAAATAGCTCTATGGGAATCCAGTCCAAGGCTGTTTGGGGCATGCATGTCCAAAGAAAGGTAAGTCATATGGTTCAGCAGGTGGTAGTAGGTAGAGTAGGTAAACATAAGGTTAAGGCAAGTAAGGATCTAAAGTTCCTGGTAGCAATGGAGTCTTAATTCATTCCTAAAAGTATATATCTGGAAGCCCGTACCGAAAAGCTCAATAGTAGTAACCACCCACCCACTAGGCATTCCTGCCTGAATCACTAGGTTTGGTATAACTAAGTTGTTGGGTAGGTCTTTGGTAAAGTGTGTTTTTAAACACTGCTGAAGTAAAGGTAAGGTAGGGTAAAGGGTTCATAGTCAAGGTTCTAAGTGACCCACAAGTCCAATCACGCAAGTAGAGAAGGGCGGTAAAAAGAAAGGTGGGTGCTTATTCTCGATGCTTCGAGCTTAGGCCGACACATTGTGTGGAATAAGCCCGCAGGCAATGATTCAATCACCTCCACTCAGATGCAGGGCGACATCAACCCCTCTACTTGTTGTGGTAATTGAGCCCCAGCCAGAGCCAAAGACAAGGCGCTCTATGCCTACGTAAATGATGATGTTCTTTCTTTGAGACGTGTTCTGTGGAGTGCCCGAGGTAGAGCGAACAATGGGTTAGGGTGAACCGCCAAGTATTCTAAGTTGTTTATCTGGACTCCCACCCTAACCTAATAGGTGGGTGCGAGAAGATCTGCCCGCCCAATTCAGGGGCCTGCGCATGCATAGCGATAGCGTTTGGAAGTTGGGTCCTGTGCTTTACTTGGTTATGTGCCAGCTTCACGAAGGGTTTACCGGCTCCCTCATGGATCAGCATGCATTCGTAGAGTCTTTCTTGAAGGGGTCCCTAATCCCAAAATTAGTGGTATCCATAGATATACGCCAAGGGGGCATTTGTTTTACAACGGTTGATCAGGCAGGAGTTGCTGGGTCAGAAGCAGGACCATAAGTGCATCTTCTCATATTGCTTGCCGGTAGCCGGAATCAATGTTAGGCGAATCGACAAAGTCGGGCGGGGTGAACGGAGCAGGGGTTACTGGGGGTATATCAGGTAAAGCTCACACGCAAGGTCTTCCTACAACGAGGGCAAGGAATTAGCCTAGATGCTTGTGGCTTATGACACCCCTACACCCACCCAACACTTCTTTCCCGGTAGACCACCCACCCTATACCATATCGCTCCTTCCTAGTGGTTAGCATGATGCTCTCTGATCGCTGAGCAAATGAAAGAAAATAGGGCGAGCATTCATTTATTTCCCCCCACCAGAGGGTGAGGTAGCGTTAAGCGGTCTCGCCCGACCCAAGGAGGGCGAGGCCCGGAGGGATTTATCGCTCACCTTCCCCAAAGAAGTGAGGGACTCGGCCGAGGTTACGAGGTCGAGGTAGCGAACTCGAAGAACTAAAAGGAGAGGCAGCCCGCTGGCTTTCAAACTATTTAGCCCAGAGGAAGGGAAAGGGCGACCCAATTCCGCTACAGTAGGCTTAGCATGTCCTGATATCGCCTGCTGCTTGTTCGCTTTACGGAGGCTGGCGGACTTATCCCTCCTACGTCTGAATGACTATTACTTTGATCGGAACCATAGGGTGAGGTAGCGTTAAGCGGTCTCGCCCGACCCAAGGAGGGCGAGGCCCGGAGGGATTTATCGCTCACCTTCCCCAAAGAAGTGAGGGACTCGGCCGAGGTTACGAGGTCGAGGTAGCGAACTCGAAGAACTAAAAGGAGAGGCCCGGTAGGCCCGGTAGGGACTCACTATTCATATGGTGAGGGACTCACTCATTCATATGGGTGAGGATAATTCATTTTCATCTTCATAAACAAATTGTGACCTATAAAACAAAAACACCAACCACTGAACAGCCAATTCATTCAAGATGATATGGCAGGCACGCACGACGAATGGGGAATAAAGCAGATGCCCAGCGCGATAATTGTGATAAGATTGGTTCCTATTAAATGCCCCCGTTCATCAATGCCTAAGGTGGAAGGGAACAACCACCCGAACATCCCAAACATGCATGAAGGGGTTGGCTCCCGCTCTCTGATTACAAGGAACCATCTTCTTACGGGTATCCCCCTGTCTTAAGATCTCCTTTCGACCTCCTGATCCATCTCTCCCTATCGGTGGTTTAGAGTCAAGTTGCCCGGATAGAGCCGGAAGTAAGACGTCACGTATTTAGAGGAAGGTGGTCGATCTCCAGGCAGGTGGTCAAGCGAGGGAAAGCTAGCGCCTCACTGCCGCTCCACTCAACCAATCAATGTTATTTCTTCTGTTTCTCTTTCATTCTCATCCATCCCCTGTCTGTCCGCATCTCAGATTGGTGTAGGGGAGGCCGTCACCGCATCGATCGTTGTTTCATCGCTAGAAAAGAAATTATTCCGTGGCTTGCTCACATGCAGGTTTACCGATTCCGCTATAAACTTATTCCGTTGCATGCAGGTTTCTATGTATCTCATCTCCAGACAGACTGAAAAGAGAACGATTGCGGCTACTACTCTATCTATTAAATCGCCTTATATAGAATTGGGAATACCGTGATAGATTTCACGTGGAACTTCTCCTACTTAGTAGCCAAGTAGTTATTATCCCTGGAAATAGATACCTTATAGCAAAGTGGGAATTACTGCCTTATATATTGATTCACCTATAGCCTATCTTCCTTCCCTAATAACTACCTTTACCTAGTTGTTAGTTAGGTGGGCAGGATTAGCTTTACCTAGTTGTTATTAGCTTAACCTAGTTGTTTGTTTGGTAGGTTTGCTTGGATGGGTATGGGTATGGTTCGGTAACAGCTTCAACCTGCCTGAACTATTGCTTGGAGGTATTACGAAGTATGGGTAACTGCTTATACCTTACCTGCCTGAACTACTTCTACTGGCTTGGGTAACTAGCTTAGCTTGTAGGTTAGGTAACTTGCTTATAATAAATGAACTATTGCTTGGATGGTTTGGTAGGTGCAGTAGCTAGCGGGAATAGCAGTAGTGAGTAGTAGCAGTAGATAGATTCACCTTGAGATTAGCATTAGTAGTTCCAGTAGCTAGCGAGAAGCAGTAGTAGGTGAGGTAGCTCGCGAGAATAGCAATTGGTGGGAGTAGTAGCAGTACCGGTTATTCGTTCCCAGAGCTAGTAGGTGAGGTAGCTCGCGAGAATCTCTATTGGATGGTTAGATTGCTTGGATGGTTAGTTTGATTGGTTCAATGAGTTTCCGATAAGTGCTAGAAGGGTTTCAAACCTATATTCGGTTAGCTATTGCTTGGGTTAGGTCACTTGCTTGTAGGTTAGTCCCAGTGAAAGTCTCAGTTCCAGGAAGTAGCAGTAGGAGGTTTACCAGCCCAACAACCAGCTAGCTCGGGAGGAATGCTTACCAGCCCATAGTGAATAGGATTACCACCTCAGTCTAATCAGTCAAGAGGTAGGGATGCTCAGCTCTTAGTCGTTGTTATTATTATTATACGGTGTCCAAAATGGAGTCAAAAAAAAATTGGAGTCAAAATTTGTCGGCAAAATTGTCGGCAAAAAAAAAAAAAAAAAAAAAAAAAAAATAAAATGTCAAAATCTCAAAATCTCAAGGATCACAAGGATCACAAGGATCGCTACAAGGATCGCTTGAAATCTACGATCGCATCACAAATCTACGAAGGCAGTCCTAGGATGCAATGCAATGGAAATCCTAGCCACGGAGTAGGCCTCTACAACGCGGAGTCCTCAAATCTACACAAATCCTCTACCACGGAGTCCGAAGGGGAGTACTCTGTGGCATTCAGTACCTACTGGTAGGTGTTTAACCGTTTTCGCATTTATCGTAGAAACGCACGCGCGTTTCATTACGCCGCTTCACTCGCTGACATTCCGTTTGCACTCTCTTAGGTCATCATAGACATAACTGGGTATTTGAACGCCAAACGAATATCACAACCTGAGTGTTGACTAAATACATGAGGGCGATAAACTACTCTATGCAAAGAGTTGGTGCGCTCTCGTCGCACGATGCATGGAAATCTTCTCCGCCCGTGTCCTTGAAGTGGTACGAATTCTCTGAGCAAGCTGTAAAGAAACTCATCCTCCAATGAGAATAAATCCCTAGCCTCCACAGATATTGAATGTCTCTGTAGACGGTGGAAATACGAAAAAATCTATTGAAGACATCCTAAGTATAAATTTTCAATGTGCCTTTTCTCTTCCACCCAGTGCTGATCTGCTACTGCTAGACGAATGTTGCACGAAGCGGGGATGTTTTTTGGAAGCTGATACGCGGAAGTGTCATTTCCCAAAATTCTAAGAAGCGAAGCATCTCGGATCCATCTACTATATATATATGTGTGTGTGTGTGTTTATATTTATATTTTTTTGCATTTATATTAAAAGAAACATCCAAAATACCAAACTGGTTGTAGAAGATATGAAAACATGCATATTTTTATACAAATCAAGATAGATATGGCATCCATTGTACATCAATGGTTAACTATTCGAGCATCAATCATCTAGAATCTAGATTCTTCTCCTCTTGTCTCGCCTTGGCGTCTACCTCGATTGTCCAGGGATATTAGTCTACATTTCCCAATTTTAATCAAACTACCTAATCCAAGCCTTAAAATATGGTGGAAAAAGCTTAGCATGCTTGATCAATGATTTTGACTTGGTTGAAAGGTAATTTCTTGCTAAGGCCATAACAAAGGAGTTCAACAATTAACACCACCAACACTATGGTACATGAGCACATAGTGGGCTTGGTGCTTTTGATTAAATGCCAATCACATACCCTCATACATGATATAATATAATGAAAAGCCACAGACTCATTGATCTTGAATTCCTTAAATCTGTTAAGTTTGTTGAATAGTGAATAGGATATGAAATTCTATTTTCTCCATATGAAGCTCGATGGGGCTGGAACCACTCTCAAACATACTGAGTCATTTCATGGTAATGTTAAAAATTTAAGTAAAAGGTTGAAAATGATATATAAAGGAGAATGTCTCTTTTACTTTAAAAATTTAACATTACCATGACGAGGCATCTAGGAAGCATCTAAGGAGCATCTAGGGAGCACCTTGGGAGTGTCCGGGAAGCCCCATCCTAAGTTAAGTTAAAGATTTTTTTTTTAAACAATTTAAAACCCCGTAGAACCATCCATCTCCCTCTCGATCCACTAGCGATCCGCTCAGATCTGTGCCCAAACCTCCATGGATCCCCAATGGATCCTTTTTTGGATTCGCGGATCGGGCTTGTGTAGTTCCATATTTCTAGGAATCGCCTCAAAATGGCGGAACCACGGATCCGTCAGAGGATCGCCCAAGGATCGGTACGAGACGCGATTTCGATCTTGGATCCTTGGATCATGCAACACTATGCTAGACTAGATACAAAGGAACTATGCCCAAATGGAATTAACTGATCTATTCACTTGAACCCTCTATTAGGAAAATCCATGCTTGCAAATTTCTGCAACTGAGGCTAATCAATTTTTTTTGTCGACTGCAACTGAAAATCAAGCCCTATACCTTTGTAATTCACACTTGCTGGTGGTATGCACAGATCTTGAGAATTTTTGTTCAGAACTCCCTCTGAAAATGCATAAATTCCCCCCTCTCGCCACCGAGCCTCCTATTTGATCTTCAATGATTTGATACCATGTGAAAATTCCTTGAAATTGCAACAACTGAAAATTTATTCTTCTAATTGATTAATTATGCAGTTTATTTGTTACGAAAAATAACAAAGAAAACACACTACAATTATTCACAATAAAATAATGTTACAGAAAGTAAATTGGAACTGAGAAAAATAGATGCACACAATTGAAAATTGACACCACTATTTTTGGACAATGGTCCCTGAAAAAACCCAACTAGGAAAACCGGTGTAGTAGATGAGGGTTTATTTTATTATGTCTTCAGAAAGGAACGAGAGTACAATATCAGGATGTCGAAATATTGGTAATCCTTTGAATATAATATCTCTATTGCCTTCCTTGCAAGATCCAAAAAATTTAAAATTGACTTCCTCAACCACCCACTAAAGCTCCTCCTCCTGACCCTAGATAGAAGGCACTTCGGGATAAATAAACACTGAAGAAACTAAGTTGTTGCTATTTATTTTTGTGTATATTGGGAGGTAATCCAAGCCTAGGTTTCAGGGTTTGGAAGTTGGAGCGCAAAAAGAGTCACTTGTGTGCTTGGAACCCAAGGCTGGGGTTTTGAACCTGTTGGCCTCTGACCGCACACAAGGTGGAGAAGTGGGCCACTTCTTTCATCGCTGATCGCATATCAAAAAAATACATACATTTACCATTGCACTCCTTTGCAAAACCCTTGATGCGATTAAACCTTAGACCTTTTCACCTCTCCACTTTAAACCTTTCTCGGGACCCATAGACCTTTTCACATCACTCATCGCATTTTGCGGATCACAACCATTTACCCTCCATCGCTCATATGTTAAACCTTGCGATTTTCAATGTGCGGGCAGTCCCACTTCCATCTTGACACGTAACCTCTCCGCCATCGCAATTGCACATTGCATATCATACCATTTACCCCCACTTTCTCATATGTAAAACACTCCGATTGTGATTTGCGATGTAAGTTGGGCCCCACCTCCGTTATGTCATGTCACCGTTCCCCTCATCGCGCATCGGTCTTCGCAGAGTATAACATCTACCCCCCACTTTCCCATAACTAAACACTCCCTCTTGCGGTTTGTGGGTGACCCCACCTTTGTCTGGCCACGTCAACCCCCGCCCATCGCACTTTGCAAATCACAAGTCTTAACATTTATCCCTCGTTTCTCATACATAAAACCTCCCTATTGCGATTTGCGATATGAGCTTGGGCCCCATCTCCCTGCCACGTCATGAATATCCTTTCCGTGGCCTTTGTCCCATTATTTTCAGTGTTAATCATTCCTCTAAACTCCACCATCGCTTCCGCCATCTTCCCCTCATCTTCGTTCCCGATCACGCATCTGACAACTCATGATCCAGTTTTCCCCCCCCCCCCCCTCGCCTTCTGAAGGTTAATATCGAGGGCGGGGGGTGGGGTCCGAAATGGCTAGTTTTGGAAACCTCCTCTGGTGCTACATGTCATGTTACATCGTTTTCACACCCCCCCATCCAATACCACAAACCGGACACCCCCCCCCCTCTCCGAAATATGGTCTTCGATTTTGTAATTCAAACACAACATGGGTTTTGGTAGGGAAAATGCAGTTATGGCACCTTCAGCTTGTCCAATAATTTCCTGTCAAAGAGAAACACTAGTACATTTGGGGGAAATTCCGACACTTGGTTCCGATGCTTTTGACCAAATGTCGGAAATTTCCCCAAATTTTTTCAATCCTGCCCGAAACCGTCGCTATACCGATTTTTAGAGAAAAGTGTCACAATACCGACGCTTAGACAAAGTGTCACAATTGTGACGTTTGGAGGAAGACGTCGCAATTGCGACACTATGCCCCAAAGCGTCTCTCTTGCGACGGCTGCCTCCAAACGTTGCAAGTGCAACACAATGTCTAAGTGTCGCAATTGCGACGTTTGGAGGCATCCGTCGCAAGAGCGATGCTTTATCCGCCGTCGGTATAACGACACTTATATGCGCGCTACATAAAAATACGAAACTTATACCCGCGCTACATAAAAAATGATTTTATTAAAAACTACATGCATTAACGTCTGATATCCCACGCGCATTCACCCTCCGCTCTTGCAGAACAGCATTCGCGCTCAGAATTCGCCCTCAGCTCTTGCAGAACAACATTTTCCCTCAGAATTCGCCCTCAGCTCTTGCAGAACAGCATTCGCCCTCAGCATTCACCCTCAGCTCTTGCAGAACAGCATTCGCCCTCAGCATTCGCCCTCAGCATTTGCCCTCAGCTCTTGGAGAACAACATTCACCCTCAGCTTTCACCCTGCGCTCTTGCAAAACAGCATTCGCCCTGAGCTCTTGCAGAACAGCATTCGCCCTCAGCATTTGCCCTGAGCTCTTGTAGAATAGCATTCGCCCTCAGCATTCGCCCTCAGCTCTTGCAAAACATCATTTGCCCTCACCTCTTGTAGAACAGCATTCACCCTCAGCTCTTGCAAAATGGTAAGTTCTTATTGTAGGCCCTTCCTCCTATAGTAGGGTTGACTCTATTTGGGTTTTTTTGGTCAATTCCATTGGATTGTGTTAGGCTGTAGGGTTCTCTCTAGATGTCTTCCAATGTTCTTTCGGATGATTTTCAAAGAGGATGTGTAAGATGTGTTTGTGCTTGCATGAATTTGAATCCACCAGTTTCATGAAGTTTAAGCTATGGATTTTAGTTCGACAAATTCATCCATCTCAACACCCAATAACGAATTGCCCTTGGTCTGATCTATATTAAAGGTGAAGTGCAAAGTGGTAGAGAATGGGAGATCGGAAGTCATCAACTTTATCACAAGGGTAGTACTCTAGATCAAAAGTGATGAGCTTTAGTTCTCCAGATTTGGGGATTTTCTGATATTTGGGGATTTTCTGATGACATACCAAAGGTCACATCCATACAACCATATCAAGGTCAATGTTGAGATCATTCTCATATAGATATAGGTCACTGATATATAGGTTTAATATCATCATCACTATCCATTGAAACCGAATGGTTACAAAATGTGTGATTGTGGTTGGCTCATTTCTAATTATTACCCATTTACAGTAGAGCACAGAAACACTAAATATGGCCTGAGCAGAGCCTTTACAACAGGCAATGGAATTGCAGTTGCTTCATCAATAACCAATAGCTCCACTTGAGAAAAAATTTCATAATCTTGGGGCTGGATATACTGCAGAGCAAACAATTGTAGTTATCATTCGTGCTCCAATATATTAATATACTTTTTACATTGAACTGAAGAAAGGGAAACAAGCAAATGCTAGCCATCATACAATGCTTTGACATAAGAGTTTTGAGTGACATACTTGAAAAAAGAACTCATCGACTGATATTTATAATCATTTTAGTTATTCAAGTTAAACACAATGTCAAGAATCAAGATTCAATACCCTCTATTATCTTCATCACCCAATACAAGATTTAAATTTTTCCCAAAGAAACACTTATTAATTTGGCAGCCATTATTTCTCCCTGCTTTAAAAACCCTACATTTAAATGAAAACAAGCATTGCATGTCAACTACAAAAATATATTAGTGTTCAAACGTACATGTGTGCATCACTTGTGTAGGGTATTCCTTTTCCACTTTCACATTATCCAAGAATGTGTGCAGTATAGTTCATATTTTTTATGATTTAGATTATCTTGAAAAAGGAAAGGTAAATTATTTCCCATGGAAAAATAAGGTTTTCCATTTTTACTACTGGAAATGGTACAAAAAAGTTCCATTTCTACTCGAAAATCCTATGAAACAGGAACCAAATAAAGGACATGTCCTCAATGGACATCATTTGGCTTTGAAAATGGCCATTGCACCGTGTTGTTTCTTATATTACATCACGATAGTTTCTTAGGTCATTTCTTGTTTCTTGAGATGAAAAACAACCAAAGAAATTGTGAAGATACTTTCAAGAAATAAATGACCATTTCTCAATCATATCTCAACTATTTTTTATTTTATTCAGTGGTTCTTACTTTGAGAGAAATTTGACACTTTTATAAGGAATATAACATAAAAACACAAAATGGGAAGGAATTGATGAGGTAGATGACCTTTAGTTGTTGTCAATTAAGAATTGATAATACATGATGCATGTTCTGTACTACAAAATAGATTCCTTCCTGGAGTTAGGACACAGATTATTGAATCAAAGTTGTAGTTTCTAACTTCTTGTATTGGTTCATCAATCTTGAAATTCAGACATTGCATGTCTTCATTGTTTCATGTTTGAATAATTTGCATCATATCTTACAATAGGAAATTAGGAACTATGATTATTATTACTTTATGGATCTGTTAATTTACTTTTAAGTTTGCATGGTTTAGTGTGAAATTATTCTAGTGTGCCCCTAGGCCCAGGTGAAGGAATGCCAAGGACCGAAAACCCTAGTTTTTAAATGGTATTGTTTCTTATACCCAAAAACCCCTCAACATCACTTCTTATTGGTTCTTAACAATAGTGTTGTAAAAAATTTGAGAATTGATATATCAAAATCTCTCACTTCTCAAGATAAATTCCTAAAGCTAAAGTGTGTTACCATGTGTAATTCAATAGCCCCATTGTCACCTCACCAACCTCTTTTCACTTCGGGCTAGCTCTCCTCCAACTCAAGGGGGGTTCTCCCTAGTAGATGTTAGGGATCTAATGGCCCAACCAAACCAAGTCAAGAGCCCCCTAACTCTCTATGTTTACTACTATCAATCGAAATATTGAACAATAGGGTCAGACATGCATCCTGAAGATAAAATTGCCAGGGTATTTTTGGGTAATTTCAAAGGGAAAGTCCCCAAACACATATAATCAAGGAATTATAATGTGATTTCAAACATTAAATATCAACAAAATTGTTTAAAGGATATTGAAAGGAAAAAGGTGATGGAAGATAGAAAGTGCCTTACTTAAATGCTCTAAGGATTTTTCAATAGTTTCTCCAAAAGCTTCACTTCAAGGCCCTTCAAGATTGTCTCCAACAATGCTATGCCATCAACTTCAACAATGTTGCTCCAAAAATGTCCTCAAGGTCTTCACAACAAGTTTACTAGAAGTTTCTCCAACAATATATTCAATAAGGCCTTCATTGTCAACTCATCTCTTGTTTGGGTGCCTTAATGTGCAATGACATGTTTCCAGGACTGAATTCAATGCAAGGCATATTTGAAACTCTAACTCTGTCTTCCGGTGTCTTATTAGAAATTATTTCAGTTTTGATTTTGTGTTTTCAAGTTAGATATTGTTTTCAAGTTTTTACATTTATAATTTTATTGCAATGTGGCAGACTGATCAAAGCAGTACAGGAACAACCCCGAGACAGGATGATCGCGGAAAGAGGCCAGCGGAAGAACATGTAAAGTGCCAGCATTGCTCTATCTTCAGGTATTTTAGTTATTTACTTAATTGAAATAATATTAATTTTTTTCAAATATGCAGACACCTAGCCATGGTACGCCTGATGATTCCCTCTTTGAGGAAGAGCTTTCTTCATCCCTATCTCCAGTGTTCTTGTTGCGAAAAAAGGCATGAGATGCAAGGTCGGAATTTAATACTTTGATAGACGCGCCTCAAACACCTGAAATAGAAGAGAGGATAAAACAACTTATGAGCCAGCTAGAAACATATCAAGTAATAATAAAAAGTCAAAAGGATATTTTTTTTGTTTTGCATGAGATGAATTGTGATAGTTTGATTTTTAATTTTTACATTGACTAAACTAACAAAAATTTATTTTGTATGTAGCGTTTTCTGGCACTTGCTGAACCCAGTGTTGGTGGTAGTGGGACACAAGGGCAAGAGATTTCCCAACAACCCTCCCGTACACCTTCTACTCCTTTAGGTGCCATCCAAGAAACACACCCTTCCCAAGCAGACACCCAGCCAATCGTTGAACGTGTTGGCAATGATGAGGCTGATATGGCCAACTACATTATTGCGTTTCCTAGAGCTACACGTGTCAGCTCCACAGGGACCATTAATGGCACGTTGTTGGTGAACGATGAAGGTGTCCCTATAAAGCATGTACAACTCTCAGGTAAATTTTAATATTTTAACTATTTCATGTACTTTATCTAAAACATATTTATCATGATTTTATTTTTAAATTAATGATAATATATTTTTTTTTTCTGTGTAGGAAACAACGAGTTCTACAGTTTTTTGGAGAGCCATGCATTGGTAATTTTTGGCCCAACCATATGCAAAGGGTGGAATTCCCAGAATTCCAACCTGAAAAAAGAACTAGATTATCTAGAAGCCCTTTTTGGGGTTGGCACATTTGACAAAACAACGGTGGCTTGGGTAGCCGACAAATATTTAAAATATACCAGGGACACCTATAGGACACAATTGCAATTTAACCCTAGATACGAGCATCCTCTCACAGTTCCAGAGAGTGAGTGGAGAGCACTCATCCATGATGGAAAAGAGCTAAGGGCAAAGAAAGAAGGAAAAATGCCGACTGGACCTGCAAGGTAAATTACAACTTTAATTCAATAGCTTTAATTTTCTTTATGTCTAAAATAAAAGTGTGCTACGTCATATCCGACTTCAATATTTTGATGCTAGGTTTCCTGACACCTCAAAGGCAACCAAAGCTAGGATTGAGAAAAAGGGCCAACACAAGCTAGGCCAGGGTGGCTACTTGAAATTAGCTGCAAGAATTTTAATTAAGTAGCTAAACATCTTATAATTAATTGTATCACCTTCAAACGTTTTTTTAATCCTATCAAATATGATTAAAAATACACAATCATATGTAATGTAGGGTGATGACTTCGGAACATAAACTATAGAGGAAGATAAAAAATACACTTTCCATTAAGCTATCAGTAGTAGTTGAACGTTGCAAAAGCTTGGGGCAGGTCCCAAGATCCAGAATGCCTGATAAGGTAAAACATTAACCTTTCAATATGTTTTTTTTTGTCCATAAATTTAATGTCTAACAACTTTGTTTAAATCATGGGTGCAGCACTACCGACGAGGCAAATAACCCAGTTTTAGAGCCAGATGCAGATGATCCTCACATGCAACCTGATCGTTGTAGTGGGGACCAGGCCGACAATGCTACTATCAGTGAGGGCCGTGACGGTAATTAATTTCCACTTATAATTTTTTCTAATTATACCTTGATGGTTGTCCTTATAATTTTTTTTGTTTAAATGATGGAGAATGTTTCCCTTGAGGATCTTACCACCAGAGAGGAAGACAAGGCAACATTCCCAACGATGACAACTGGTGCACCAGGTAAATAATCGCATTACAATTTTTTTTATTAATATTACCGAAATAGTTCAATGATATTTAAAAACTGACAATTAAAATTTAATGTTGTCTATTTTTGTAGGTGATGCCCCGTCACTTGATGAAACCAAACATCGTGACTATGCAACTAGGTCAGCAGACCGTGGTACCAGGTAAATAATCTCATTAATTTTTGTGTCTTACCGAACTAGTTCAATGATATTTAAAAGCGACAATTAGAACTAATATATATTTTTTATGATGCCAAAGTCCTTTAGATGAGCAGTTGTCGTGACTCACAACTATTGAGTGAAAGCATTTGGTGCACGGAGTAAATAATCTCATTGCAATTTTTTTTTTTATTAAAATTACCGAACTAGTTCAATGATATTTAAAAACTGAAAATTAAATTTAATATTGCTCTGTTTGTAGGCAATACTTATTTTTTCCTTTGGATGAGACGAGACATCGTGACACCGCATAGGTCGTGACGACAAGCGAACACGGGTAAATAATCTCATTGCAATTTTTTTTTATTAATATTACCGAACTAGTTCAATGATATTTAAAAACTGACAATTAAAATTTAATATTATCTATTTTTGTAGGTGATGCCTCGTCACTAGATGAGACTAGACATCGTGACTACGCAACTAGGTCAGCGGCGACAACTGGTGCACCAGGTAAATAATCTCATTGAAATTTTTTTTATTAATATTACCGAACTAGTTCAATGATATTTAAAAACTGACAATTAAAATTTAATATTATCTGTTTTTGTAGGCAATGCCCCGTCACTGTATGAGACCAGACATCATGACTACACAACTAGGTCGTGAGCGGGTCGAAAGGCACGAAACAGGAGCAGAGCACGATGATATTGATGATGTAATTAGGATCTGTAGAAATAGGAAGAAGAAAAAGAAAATTTTATAATCTAAAATATTGTATTATTATAAGACAAACGTTACCATACTTTGAACGTTTTCTGCGTTATATAAAAAAATCATTTATCACACTATTTTTATGTCAAGCATTAATTGCAATGTTTCCTTACGTACTTTTTGTTGAATTTTTTTTTTATTAGTTATTGAATATTTTTTTTTATGCTCATGAAAGTAAAAAATGAAATATAGATTGGGTATTGGGGAATTCAGAGTGATGTGAGGGGGGGGGGGGGGGGAGGGGCCATAAGAGCGTCCGCCTTCACGTGGTTGGCCCTGTTTAGTAGAGAATAATTTATTGGAGCGATTTAATCTTGGAGCAAACCTCCCTCGATCCAGCGTAGCAACAAAAAAATCACTGTTGACTTAGTTGCTACTCTTTTAGATCGTGGGAGGCTTGTTCCAAGTTCATGCGATTCCAATAAATTGGTCTTGAAACAAAGAGGAGCTTATTCAGGTATGTTTTGACATTTTCAACATATGTTCTAACATTATCATAAGGATGCATCTTAGACTAAAAAATACTACATCAATTACTTGTATTTATTGTATAGATAATGATGGATTTTGATTGACTTGGAAGTGTAGGTACAAATCGTCTTGCATCATGAGCAATACAACTTGTCAACCAGGGTCATGTCCAGGATATTTTTTCTTGTGTGCTTGAATAGGTTCGTAATGTCACATTTTGTAAGTTCCTTTACAGTTCATAATTCAATATTAATCCTGTTCATGATTATTATCTAGGTTTTTTGTATGTGTTTTTTCATGTTTGATTGTAAGCAACTCTGCATGTTTTCTGTTGTTCACTATGATTTCTCCCATTACCACTCAGCCATGAATACGACTTTATTGTTACATAGGTTACTTTATTGTTACTATGATTTCTCCATTTACGATTTCATAGGTTACATCATGTAAAGTTGTCAATCTCGAGATTGGTGATGAGCTTTAGTTCTCAGTTGGGGCTTTCGATATTTTCTCCCTCATGTCATTCCATCACCTCGTTGTTTGAGCATGCAAATTTTCTACCACTTGTACCAATTGGGACATGTCAATCTCTGAGTGGTGCCACATTTCACCTATTTTTAGTGAGAGTGTAGGGTTTCTCTAACATAGCTTTAGAAATCCGATTCAGTGCCTGCTTGAATATCGTCGCATAATACTCATGGTTTGGATTGATAAGCATGTTCTGAATGGTTGGTTGATTCATAAGAACCACCCATATAGTCATCTTGAGATATTTCAGAAGTTTTCTCGGGTTTCCTTTGTCACCATTTCTAGTGGGTGGGATGGTGTGGGGTGATCCATCAATACTGGTGCTCTTTTACTAGGGAATTTTTTTTTGGGGATATAAAGGAGAATTTGATGTAGATATCCCATTGGATGCATTCATAAATGGGCACGAGAGGTCAAGAATTTAAATTAAAAATATGCAACCTCTAGCATGGCAGCTTTGAAGGCCACAAGAGACCTTTGGTTAAAGATTGTTTTGTGCTGGCCTTAATATAGTCGTGATTTATTTCTATTATCTTAATGCAAATATATAGTCCGGTCTCATTAAAATGATGATTGTGTATGTATTTCTCTTTGGTTGTTTCTCTCTTAATGCTCCAGAAGTTTCCAAAAGTTGCGATAGTTGTTTAGTTTTCTTGTTACAACTTAAAAGTGGTTTTTAGCAATGGGAGTCATGTTTTTAAGGTTCATAATAATATGAAGATCTTGTAATTCTATATTCAGCATAAGAGAAGATGGCCTCTACTTTGGGAAGTATGAAAAAAATTTCCACATCTACCTCATTGGGTAACAATGGAAAGGGGAAGAATTTGGGTGCAATGTTTGATATTTATGGTAGACAATTGTCTTCTCTTTCAGTTTTTTCACCCATTTCCTTTAATCGCTCAAGCAGAAGAGGGACTCTGAGATTACACAACAGAGAGAAGGTAGTTAACACAAGAGCTATGGAAAATGAGTTGTACTTCAACAAGGATGGCTCAGTGAAAAAAAAATTGTAGGTTAGAGAAAAAAATATGTTTAAAGGAAGGTCACCTGCACGTGAAAATTCACTGTGGCAGATCTTTCCTTGTCCACTTATATTCGATTTTAATGTGTTATTTTAATTTTTCATGGAGGGTTGTTTTTGCATATGGTCTGGCATTAAATTGCACACTTACTGAAAGCATTGTCAATTTGTCTTGCAGGCGGTGTGAACAAACTTGCTGATCTTGTTGGAGTCACCCTTGGGGCGAGGGGAAAAATGTTGTCTTGGAGAGCAAGCTTGTGGTTCTATGCAAATAGTTGGTGATGGTGTAAACAGTAGCTAAGGAACAATTTGTAGATGTGTGCTCTGTTTTTCTTTTTAAAGTTTTATTAGTTCCCCCTCTTAAATGTCTGCCTTTGCACTTTGTGATGAAAGTAAATATTTACACATTTAGAGTCATTGACCATCACATGCAATTTTGCAACATCATCTACCTACCCTACGTACTTTACTCTACCATTTTTTCTTCTTTATTAGGGTGCACTTAGACTGGAAAACTCTTATCACACTTTCTTTTCTTTTAGATGTAGAAATCTATCTAAGTCTAACCTTATTACATCCAAGGGCTCAGATTAAGCTATTGAGCTCATTTTATTTACTCTACCTATCTACTTATCTGCCAAGATTAAACAGTTTGGTCAAATTTTATTCTCTATCTCTAAAACATGAAATTGAAAGATGAAATAGCCAAGCTTAAACTGTTTGCCTATTCATAATTGTGGCATAGGATACAAGTTGCACAGAATTTTATTTATTACGTAAGAGCAAAAAGTAGTGGCATTTAGACTTGCACACTTTCCTTGGCCTTTCTTTTGGTGGGGTTCATTTTCTTTTACTTTTTTGGCCATTTTTATTCTTTTTACCCTTTGAGTTTTCTTTTAGGGTATACCCTCTTCTTGTTTTAAAAATTTTTGAATTTTGATAATATGGAAAACCTTTGCAACAAAAAAATGTATGAACATATTACATAGCCCTTCAAGTCAATCATGAAATATGACACCTTTTGGTATAGGAGTCTAACACTAACTATGTTATCACTCCGATTTTCCTTGAAGTTGTAGAGAAGAAGAAAGGGGTTTGAGGTAACCATGAGCCAATCATTTAGGTACGAGTCTAGCCATTCTGTACCCGAGAGAGGGAGCCTCTCTTTAAAATTTAGCTTTGTTTTGAAAGATATTAGGCTAGTTATAAAGTTCAAGGGTTTTGATTGAATTTAGGTGGTGGAATTCAATAGTTGAGGGGCAAGATTGAAGTAATTCAGGCCATTGGGATATGGAGTCAAAAAGATGGCTTCTTGGATTAAGTTTCTAAACAAAAGATGGTTTTACAGGGGCAAGATAATCAAGCAGAAGATTTTCTGATCTTTAAAGCGAGAATGAGAGGCAATTAAAATGGATGAAGAGGAAGGAAATTAAAAATATTTCAACACATTCAAGAGAAGGAAATTGACTGATTATCAATAAAGAGCAATTAAGTATTCTTTACTAAATAATAAAAAATGCATAAACTAGGAAAATAGGAGCAATTAAGAATTCACTGTTTAAACCAGTTTAGAAGAAAACATTTAGAATAATAACGATTAAAAGCAGATTACACTGAAGTACTTTCTGATTTATTCATTTTCATTAATTATTCAGATATGAAACACAAATGATATTATAAACAAGTATAAAACTTCAAAACATATGAGAAAGAAGACTTATTGATCTGTAGTTTGACACAAGAATCTTGAGAAAAGTCTTCTGCATCAATTCCTTGTCTAGCTTGCCACACAAAATTTCTCCAACAGCACTTTATTCCAAAATAGTCAATGTTACATCAAAGTCTAAGAATCCACCCCCAATACTCCATTTGAGGGCTTATTTATACAAAAAATTATCAAAAATATCTCATAACAAATTGAGATATAATCTAGGGTGACTCATGAATAAGTTACAATAAAAATAGAGACAGATGGTCTCGTAGATAAGATAAAAAGTAACTGATGTTGTGCTGTTTCCTTTTTTTGAGAATGTGCTGGAGGTAGGCCCTTTGATTTGGCTTGTTGCTGTCATCTTCAGTAACTTTGTGTTGGCTACTCTGTTTCACTTATACTCTTTGAATGTACTGATACTCTTTAACCTTTCGTTTGTCCCTTTATCCTTTTTTATCATGGTATACTGT